>CM062846.1:35308508-35409468 GCA_031772225.1 Eubasilissa splendida | reverse complement strand
GGTGATAGCCAACATCTGTTGAACAGATAAGAGTACGAGAAAAAGAAGATATCGAATGCCTAAAAAATCCTCCCCTTCTCAATTTGTAAAAAACACTCTCCAATCTTTCTCTGGCCATTTTATCCCCTTCCCGCGAATTAAATGTGTATTAAATTGAATGTCATCAGTTCAACTGTCGTTGTTGAGAAATAGGGTCAGAGATCTCACTGATGGGATAGAGTCCGTGATTCGTAATTGAATGACCGGATTGTTTCCAGTGAACTTCCGATTTTGAAATGATTATTGGTACTTATGTATCGTGAATTTATTTAGTTATTCCGAAAACGAAACCATTAAGAACAAAAACTAAATAACTTCTGGTGTAGGTAGGTAGAATCTATTGTTTGTATTTACTCACTATAAGTCAACAGAACAAGCGAGTTTTTGCTTTCACTTAATAGATAATGGTTCTGTTAGTCTTTTGACATCTGTTTTGTGTGGTGCACGTCACATTAAAGTGTTGCTCCTAATGTTCTTAACCCCAAGTCAAAATGTGTACATTCGTCATTTGATATTTTGAGAATTTTAACAAGTGCTACGGCGACAGCTGAAAAAAATTGCATGTATACGGCGAAGAACTAATAACCGATCATTCATAGACCGAAGATTTTATTGCAAATACTCACGTTCAGCAGCTGTAATTGGTTTAAGAAAAACTCCAAGAAAAGCGTCCTGCACTCGTCAATCGCAAAACATCATTGTTTTACAACACAATGTGAGATCACATACAGCAAGATTGACTCAAAAAAAAAATCTTGAGCTTGGATGGTATGTTTGACCACATTTGCCTTACTCCCTGATCCTCGCCCCGACAGCCTGCAACCTTTTCTTTTCCTTGCCGAACTTTTAGCAAGTCTAAATTTCTTCCATTCCAAATCCACCAAATCTAATGAGGAAGGAATCGATAAGCTGCCAGTAAAATGGGAAAAGGTCATACTTAATAGATTAAAATTATCTTATTATTTTATGAAAGCAAAATAAATATCTGATAAACAAAGCGGATGTTATTTATGACTCTACCTAAGTACATTGTGTAGACTGTAGTTTTCTGATAAGTGGTGCAGCTCTTACTTCATTCTATGGATTCTCCAATTAAGGCTCAGAAATATGTCACCAGAGTGTCATAAACAATCCTGAAATTATTTTTTTTTAAATTAACTTTACATCCAAGATCCGATCCAAATAAAACTAGGAGCAAAACCTTAAGATACTTTTCAGTGCCAAAAATGGATATGAAATTTGGCCAACGAACTTTCTTGTTTTGTGCACCGCGTATATTTAATAAATTGCTACTAGACGATTTTAAACCAAAAATAACAATGTAGTTGCTTGATGTGGGTAGAAAGAATAATGAAACTAATCTGTCATTTGTGCTAACTTAACTACCTACACATTTTGTCTCAAACTATATTAAAGACAAAAATATTTTTATAACTTTTGATTGTACCTTAACAATCACAACTTTTAAAAACTGTACAGGTAATTGCTTTAAAACAGACCACGTCTAGTAAAGTAATTACGTTTATTTTCATATGTATTATTTTATGCAACAAAAATAAAAATGGCAAAATCCCCGTGGACCAATGTGATTACAATAACCGACGCCTATTGTATTTTATCATATTATATATAACATTCATTTTTTCCATCGCCTGCCCTGCATTGCTGGCCACAGACGTAACGTACGTCAGGATAATTTTATTGAAATAGAAACACATTAAAAATTACACAGCTTTTTGTCAAAAAAATATTTTTATGTAAATTTGCAAGAACAATAAATACGCGGAGAATTCTTTCGACTCCGACGTACCGCCGGACCAAATCACAATTAAATTTTTATACAGTTAAGTCTTTGTTATTTGCCGGAGCATATTTCATAATGAGTCGCCCCCCGCCCCTGCGCCGCCCCGCTTCCGCCCGCCCCCGCGACCAAATCCATTACAAAGGGGAGTATCAACATATTTCACGATCGCCTCACAACGAACGCTGAAAGAGTCCCATTACGGCCAATAGGAATACAATTGTGTCGCGCAATCTTCCCCTTTTATACATTCTCTATTCATGTTTCAAACAACAATGGCGAAAGATTTATCTGCATTGAATGAAAAACGTACATAACAGACAAACAAACAAAAAAACAAGGCGAAATTGTCATTTTCTCACCCGGCGCGACGGTGGCTCCTTCGCGCGCTTTGATCGCTTTGTTTGACGGCCGCGAGCGGCGATGGCCGCGCCGCTCGCCATTTCCATTACTTTCACACAAAGCAGGTGCAAATTTACGGGATGCTTTCCTTAAATGTAACCACAAATATTTTTTGCGTAGTTAAAAAATACACCCAGATTTCTCCTGTACCCATCAGCCCTGAAGACGTGATCGCTCCATTTGTTTGCATCCACCTTAGTGATGGTAAATCGTTATGTGACTAATTGCGTGACGTTGATTGGTAGCTGAAATTTATGAGTGATTGGTAGCTGAGATTTATGAATGATTGTCAGCTAAGATTTAACTAATACAAATTAATCGAATCAACTAGAAAGATATACAAAAAAAATCTATGTAGTGGATTATCTGGGAAAACGCGTTAACCAATTTTGTTTATCAACCAAAGAGAAAATCTATCCATCGAAAAAATATTTTGGTTTCTACCGAGACACGAATCCTGAACTTTTCCTATCCGGGGAAGCACGTTACCATTTCGCCATATCAACCGGTTGCGTTTTCGACAAATTTCGAACTTATGTACGGAATTTTTTTTTTCTTACAATTGTTACAACTATTATTCAATTTTTGTATCCTAATAGCAACCAAAATATTTTTTCGATAGCTAGATTTTGTATGTATATCTTTCTAATTGATTAATTTAATTTGTATTTAAAAACATCACAGAACAATGTTCTGTAATTGCAACTTGACAACAAAAATGTGTTTTCATTAAAAAAATTGTGATTTACTCAAAATTTTTTTTTGTTTCTTGGATTAATGTTGAATATTATTGTGACAAAGTCCGCTTTTATTAAAAATTACACTTTTTTTGAAACATTATTGTTGTATAATTTGTGTTGTCGTGCGGACTCGTGGATACGGCTATTTCAATATTGATCTATCTTAAAGGCAGGATTAACGTAGAGTTGCCAGTCTCCAAAATTAAACAGTAGGTGTTACGACGACCACCGTCTTCCATGCGTGCACACCGCACACTTCACTTTGAATTGAAAATACATCTTTTAATATATTCAAAAAATATTTACATATTTGTGGACTGAGAAAATATTGAAAACTAGCGATCAGTAGCTGGCATTTTCCATAATCCAAATTAAGTTATAATTTATAATAGAAGACATTCAATTGAATGAATTTAAAACGCGTTTGTATCGGGGAAGGTGGGGTGGCCAGGGTGAGATAGGAGGGTGCCTATGTTTAGCGTGGGGTCCTTAAGAGTAACTGTACATGTAGTTAAATATAATTAACATTTATATCGGTGAGAGAAGGTTGTGGATATCAGTGAAAGGAGGAAGAGTAGTATCTTTGTTTTACGTAAGGTTCAAACGTGTAATTGTGCAAAATTTGCAATAAAAAACATTTAATTTAATACACATTTATATCGAAGGGAAGGAGTGGAATGGCCAGGAATAGGGTGGTGCTTATGATTTACAAAGAGTCCTAATGAGTAACTACTCAAAATTTAGTTTAGATCAGCCAAAGGGTATAGAAAACAGACATACATTGAGTCATTTTATATTGATATATAGATAGATATTACCTCGGTTTAAAATATATGTATAATATTTCTGAATAATTAAGACTGGTTTTAATGACCCGTGTCTACAAGTGAGATTTTTAAGAGATTTTAGACAATCTCTGAGACACGGATTTTGCTACCACGAGATTCTTCGAAGATGACTCTTAGTTTTCGTGGTCCTCGTGTACACATTATGTCTCAGAGATTCGCCGTCTCGCGCCACACTTCACGCTCATCGTGTTCGTTTAACTTCAAATATCATTGTCGTTCGTCAGTTGAGTTATTTTAAATATCCCCATCAGCAGTTAAACAATACTTTAACGCCCTATTTTAATATTATGGTTCAATAATTTGTATTAAGTTGTCAGAATATATAATTGTATGGATCTAGATAAAGTTTTAGGTAACGTTTATGTACACGTGTCAAATCTCGCCGGCAGATCGAACGTGTACACTGATATCATTAATTGCATGGCGGTTACTTTGTGGTGTAACATGATTATTTTAATTTATACTTTATACTACGCACACGTTGGGTTACTGTCACTACTATAGTTTTTAGAGGTGCAGTCACAACAATAATAGTGGCAATAACCAAACGTGTGTGTAGTACAAAGTACAGTTATGAAAATGAAAATTATCGTGTTTGAGTTTTTTTCTTTCTTCATATCAAAATCTCAACATGTGTTGAGATACATCTCAACTAAATCTCCGAGATTATCCCATCGTGTCTCCTTCCGTGGACACGGGCCGTCAACAATGTAACATATATTTATTATGTATTTGCATCATAATTTCAATAATATAATTACATTATTTCGAATTTCGAAATAATATTGTAATTCCAATTAGTATTTGAGTTGGTCGTCAAGTCGTTGACTTTCAGTAGGCTTTATTAAACCCCGACCGACGGCGGAATAATTCAAAAGAAATCTATTCTCATCTGACGTCCGTGAAGGCCTACGACTGTATAAATCCTTGACTATTGACATAAGATAATATTCAGTGGTCCAATTGTCCCTTCTAAAGGTCAACGGGATATTGTTAGAGCGACATCTGCAGGTGCCAAAGTGTCAGGTAAGTTTACCGGCGTCTGTATATGAACCAGCCTGTAGACCGTCCCAGTGTTTACGACCACCCTGGGACGGTCTACAGGCTGGTTCATATATATATACAAATATATGAGTTTTACCTATCATATGATGTGCCCGAAATTTGGAATCGATTAATTTTATTATTTTTTAACTAAATTTTAAACCACCAGTTTTGTAAAAATTTCACCTCTTGAACAATGAACCGAAAAATGAATATTCAAAACTTTGAAGCTCAATACTCACTTTGATGTAACTGTCAGACGATATCTTGTTTCTCCAAGGTCGCGATATATCTTCTTCTCAATGGCGCTACAATCCAAATCGAGGGTTAGACTCAAAAGTAAGTCAAATGTCAAAAAAAAAAAATTCTAATTTGTTAGAAAAATTTTATATAACAATTTCGTTAACGCCCATTTTAAATAGATACAATGGAACCCCGATTTTAAGTTTTTGAAGGGACCAACAAAAAAAATGTAAACAGAGGGAAAATGTAAATTGGGGGTATTAAAAAAAACTGATTATTTATTTTTATTAGAAAAAATTTAACAATGTTTTTTGTTGGATGTGTTTTTGTTGTATTTAATTTATTTAATGAATGAAAAACAGATAATATAAAAATTTACCCGAAAAATAGCATTATTTAGAGAACATATGTTATGGTCGGATAACATCAGATAAGTTATCGGACCGAATTGGAAATAAAGCACAAGAGACAGGGAAAGAGAACATTATAAAAGAGAAAGCCTACATTCAACACTTGACGCAGATCGACAGAAAAAGAAATTTATAAAAATATTTTTAATTATTTCAAATGTAAAAATAAAATTTAATATTTTAAAAATCAGAATTAAAGCAGTTTGCCTTTATATATTATTATGTTTTTTTCTGTATGGTACTACCTTTAAAAACACGTATTAATAATAATAATAATATATGATCACGCAAGTTACCTACGTAATATTTCTAACAGAACTTCGTATACCGGTACCAACCGAATATTTTTCCGATAGATAGATTGTTTCTGTATATCTTTCTTATTGATTAATTTAAATTGTATTTTATTATTTATCCATACAAATTAATATTATCACGTCACAAAAGAACAACCACTTTCACTGTGTTAATCCGTGTCCACAAATGAGATTTTTGAGACAATCTCTGAGATACGAATTAGGCTCCAGTGAGATTCTTTGGAGACAACTCTCAACTTTCGCAGTTCACCATGTTCACAACAAGTCTCAAGTCAAGTTTCGCGCCTTATTTTACATTTGTTGTACATCAAACGTCAAACCATTGACCATTAGTAATTCCGTTTGTCAATTAAGAGAATTTAAATCTCCTTAGCACCGGTCAAAACCAAATTAATGTTTGTAATTAATTGTAATTTGCTAATGTCCTGGACCACTAGATCACTAGGCCAACGAGCTACTCATGGTACATGGTGCTTAGTTCTGAGATTTATCCCGTTCCGTGGACTCGGGCCATGACCTTTGATTCCGCTGTAAGCGCGAGATGATTTTATAAGTAATATTAAGTAAGTGACTGCCGAAGGGTTTAAAATCCGGAAGCTATGAATGAGATGATGACGATGATGGGGAGTGAGGCTGGCGGCTGCTGGCGCTCGGCTTCAGCTCCATCAATAGGGCCCCAGAGGGTAACAATGCTCCTTCACAATGAGGACTTAATCGGCGCAGGTAGAGTACCGCTCTGTCTTAACGGTCCACTGTTTTTTCTTTCTTTCTTCTACTTTTTTATTTCCATCCCACCATGATGAATAGAGAGAGAGAGTGGTGTGTGAACAAAGAGGAAGGAATCATTTGCACCGAGAGCGGGAAGGAAACGTGTGACGGAGAATAGATTAAAATGCTTGTGAAAGGCGGGGGTTGTTGTTTTTTAAAGATTTGTGGCGAATCGGGGGACAATGGAAATTATCCATGGATGTCGCCGTTCTAAAGCGATATCTGCTTCGAGAAATATAGTCTTCTGATGCCCATCCGCGTGTGCAAGTATTGGTAAACACGAAGCTATAAGGGTGAGATTGCTTTGTGTACATTTAATCAACCCTTCAAACGGTGGAGCTATCGTCTAACGATTTATTTTAAATAATTTGTTGTAGAAGAAATATATATTACACAGCAATATATAATAGAAAATAAAATCATCAACTAGAAAGAAATACAGAAAAAATCAATTTATTGAGAAAGCATTTAGTTGCTATCGGGATTTTTTCGGTATTCTGTTGATTCATTTAATTTGTATAAAATACCATAGTACTACGTCCAGACAAAACTGCAATTTCACTATAATTATGTGATCTCCTTAAAAATAAAAGAGTAGAATTAAAAATATATACCTAATAAATTTAAAAAAGGTTCGTAAGTTTTTCGGAAATTACTATTATCACATCAATTTTTCACAAAAATTGTTATATATACATTCACAGGTACTAGGAATGACAGCAGTTGCCTCTAAAACCATTTTGAAATTAAAAAAAATTAAAGTCACCTCTCATGCTAAGGTGGCATCTTAGCTATTTATCTAACGTGGTGTCATATCGTACTCTTAATATAAAATGCAGGTTTTTAGGTTAATTTAATGAATTCGTGCAATTTTTCATCAAATAATGTCTATTCGTTATGATTACGCGACAAACAAAACTCGATACTACAAATCAATTATGCCACTACTACCAACATTCCTATTGCAACATTTCATTTTGCTTCATTTTTTTCTCCTTGTGTCCTAATCGTTCAGCGGACGTTGGCTATCGTCACATTGTTAACTGCTGCCCGGAAAAGCTCTACAGTAGACTGGCCAAACTATTGTCTTAGATTTTTCAACCGTGGTGTCCATCCATTTCCAGAAATCTTTGCCTGCATTAAGAGGTACAAGATCTCGTATTTCTCCGAATGTCTTATTACATGTCCAAGATATTGAAGTTTTATTGATTCAATACTTATTTTTCTTTATTCATCCGAACCATAACACCTTCATTCGTAACTCTATCCATCCAGCTTATTTTGAGCATTCTTCTGTAGATCCGTATCTCAAATGCTTCAAATCATTTTTTCGGTAAGTATCGATGCTTCCATTCCATAAAATAATATTGAGAACACAGAGTCTGACCATTGGTATTCGTAATCGTAATCTAAGGTTGAGATCATGACGGACGGCCTAAAAAAGGAAATTATTCATTAATAAGGACTGGAAAGGTATCAAAATAGTATATTGCATCTTGAGTCAAAACTTGTGGTGGTGCATTATAAACCGTGTCTTATCAGATTGGCTCCCATGCGTCATTTCTAACATGAAGATAGAAAAAGACTAGACTAATTCTGAAGAGATGGCTCGCTTATAATTTTATGTCATCAAATAATTACATTACATTCTCTATCTTTGATGAACTCATGTCTATCTAAATATCATCGTGCTTTGGTGTACAACTACAGAACAACTGCTCGAATTAACTTGCCGTCAAAACTTAATACATTTATCTAACCGATAGTCATTTGACAGTTTATCTGGAGGTGATGAAAGGGTTCATCTTTATGTGTCTTTATTAGAGTGAGTAAGCATACTGAATGAATTAAATTAAGACTTAAACAATATAGCAATATGGCTGAAGAAAAATAAACTAAAACTAAATTCTTGAACATTGGAAATAAAATAATACCAATCACACCAGCAATGATCATAGATGGTGAAAGTCTGAAGGAATTGACTGAATTAAAATATTTAGGAGTCATAATAGATTCAAAATTGAATTTATCGCAAAATACAAGACACGTGACCAAAACGATTGCTTAAAAAAATCTCACTTCTGGGAAGGATCAGAAGATTCATCAGTATTGAGTCTTGTGAAATAGTATACAACTCTGTTATTGTTCCTCACATCGACTACCGCAGCAGCATTTTGTTTTTGACTTATTAAGAAGATAACAAATAATTGTCGGAGCTGCAAAATAAATCTTTGAGAATAGTAACCAGAAAAAATTGGTACACTCGGATCAGTGCAATGCTGAAAGATCTGAATATGATGACCTTTAAGCAGAAAATATATTTCAATATTATAGTAATAAAAATTGATGCAAATCAACATCATGCAAGGGAAAGAGTTAGATTGAGATTCAGGAAGAAGGCTAAATCTCAGAAATCGATGATGTATAGTGCGATGAAGATTTTTAATGAAATGCCAGAAAACATAGAAAGAATGAAAAACTACATAGATGTTATAACATAGAAAGATATGTTATAACAAAAAGAAACGATTCTTATCTTATTTATATTAGAGCATATATTATTATGTATGCACTATATTAAGAATAAATAAATAAATACAATATATAGCGAACGAGAGCTTGTTCTGGTTCTGCAAAAGGTTCTGCACACCTATGAATTTCTGACATATAAATTTTATATCTATTTAATGCAATAACTGATATATTTATAAAGTTCTACAAAATCGACAATTGGAAATTCTGTGATATATTATTTTGATATGATAAAGTGTATGTATCGATACATTGATGAATATTAATTGTGAACACGTGACCACGAGTTGTTTCGGTGATGTTTCCGGTAAACCGAATCCTCTGTCCCCCTCGCTCCCCCCCCCCTGCCGCGTCCCCGCCCCCGCATCCGCAGGTTCATTGTGTCCGAAATTATTGTGACCCCCAACAATACACAAGGAAAATAAAACAGTCTTTTCAACGGTTACTTTTCCATACAAAAAGTGAACCTTTTCTCTCTTTTTTGTTTTTAAATGGCGCCCCGTATTGTCTCCTTTCGATTGTCTCGCGGTTTGAAAAGCTCGGCCCTGATCCCGCAAGCGCTCGCGAAAAACGGTAGAGCATTTGCAAGTGACCGCGCAAAAATGTACAAATAATTCACTCGGGCTCGCGCGTGACAGGCGATATGAATTAGACATTTCGCCGAAGGTTCGCTCGCTTCACGGAAAATTGAAACGCGGCGGAATGGGCCGTAAGGTATTGTGGGCGCAGGGGCGGTATGAGGCGAACCGTATTTCGCCCTCTTCATATAAAAATTGTAAAGATTTTTCCAAAGCATATTTTATATCGTAGGTGGCGTGAATATTGGAAAAGAAATTTTTTACAACGGATAGCAAACATTTACACAAAAATTTTCTCCAATTAAAAATTGTAATGTTTACTTATTCTTCGAACAAAAGGTCTTTGTTAAAAAAATACTGTATTTATGGAACACGTAATCTTTATTGTATTTAAAATATAACTCGGTGAATGCTCATCAATAATGATATGAGAAAAAAATCATATTTTACCTTCTGGTATGTATAGAATTTATTTATTATTGAACACATTAAAATTATGTACTTATCTAAGTCGAACAGGTAAAGCTCCGTTGATACATTTATTTAAAAAAATTAAAATTAAAGAGTACCTACAATTAAGACTGTCAATGTTATAAGTGTGTAAGATATGTGTACAGTTTACTGGGAAGGAAGGAAGGCATGAAATTTTATTTTTTGTAGAGTGAAAGTGAGATACAGGACAGGTTCACCCACTTGTGTTAGGTGTGTGTGTGAGGCGAGTATTACAGCGAGCGCACACGTACACAGAACAAAAAGAGTCGGCTTCACAGAGAGACCTGGTTAGGTTACCCGTTTATGGCGTTATTTTATAATAAAGTCTTGTCGAACCTTATGATCGTGTTATTTCTAGAATATTCCTGCACTACAAAAGAACATTCGATAGAAAGAGGTAACTTAGTATTGTGCTATGTTTAAGTAAGTACTTGGTATGTATTATTTTTTTAATTCAAATTTATTAGTAGAGCCGTGAAAGGACATATATTTATTTTTAAACATTGGCTTCGAATATGTAAATTTCTAAAACGTGTAAAAACGTATATCGGCCATATTCTTCATCAAAATGACAGCTTGGAATAGGAGTTTAACCTGGGTACAACTTTGGACTGAAGAAGAGCTCGATAAGTGCCACACGGTGGAAAGATGCGTTACATCTAGCTAAAGAGACTCTAAAGACATCTATGAAGGCGATCCAAAATTGTGCAGGAGTCTTATCTAATTGACGCCACCATAATATGTCAATTACTAACATGGAGGAAAGAAAAAAAAGACTGGTACAAAATTTTTGCGGGAGATCCGAGCTAAGGTGTTTAAACATCAAAAATGTAACATACGTAGAGCAATATTATTTCATATGCATATCATATTAAAAGTGTGACGTACGTAGAGCAATATTATTTCATATACATATCATATTATAAGTGTGACGTACGTAGAGCAATACTATTTCATATACAAATCATATTAAAAGTGTGACGTACAAACGCTGAAGATTATATTTAGGTAGACATTTTTAGATACAAGAAACGCTTACATTAAATGTAATGTAATGAGTAAATTGTTTCAAATACGATACGAATTTACGATATTAATTCATAGATATTCTCATGAAATACCTGTTTTTATTCCAGAACTTTTTGAAATGTTCTTTGCTCATGTTGCTTCTAACTTGCATCATCTCTTGTCACTTGCACAAACCATCTTAGCGACACTATATTAATCCGGTCATCTGCGTTATAATCAAATTTATTTGATCCTAATTTGTCAGAAGACGAGAAGAGTGGCATCATCACGAGAAAGCCTTCATCCATCTCTGAGTTGACAAAGGTTGATGATTATGATTACAATTAAATTTATATTTGAGTGAATTATTACAAAAATATTGTTTTTGCGCTACAGGGATAATGGAACGACAGACGTATTAATTTAAAAAAGTGTAACATATAGGTTCGAAAATTTGTCATGAAAAATACTGGCGCTATAACACAATTGTTAGTGTACTTCCCCGGATTGGGAATGGAGATCCAGGTTCGTATCGCGGTAGCGCAAAAACAATATTTGTCGACAACATTGATTTTATATGTATATATTTATAATTAATACATTAAATTAGTATTTAAAACATTATAGACCTGAATAATTACAACTTCACAATAAGAATGTGTTCTCCTTAATACATAATAACTTATTTATTCAGAAATATTACAGCGCTTGAAACAAACAAACATATTGTAGATATGTTTGACCACATATATGTAGATATACCTTTTAATTTAATAATTATTTAATAATATTTTATCGAAAGATAAGCATTATTATAATAAAGGAATACCAAAATTTAAAAAAAAAAGCTAAAATTAGGCATGAAATTATATACATTTATCATATTTATTTTTGAGGGCCTCTACGTCATTAATGCATGAATATAATTATTTTATTTATTTATATTAGAACAGACTCACCGTCCGTTCTGGTGGAGGTCCTCGAAATTCCAGGGGCGAGCAAGTTCTTAAAAAAATTCAGATTGTATTGGAAAATTGTCTTGAATTCGAACGGGTGCACACACAATTTTTTCGGATAAACAATTCGTTATTATTTGGAGAACACATTCTTATTGTGAAGTTGTAATTATTCAGAACATAGGTGTGTAATATTTTAAATATGAATTAAATATATTAATTAGAAAGATATACATATAAAATCAATTTTATCGAAAAATATTGTTGTTGTGCCACCGGGATTCGAACCTGGATCTCTTTCCTAACCGGGGAAGATGCATTATCCAACTATGCTACAGCGACAATATTTTAAGCGACAATTTTCGAACCTATATGTTACCTTTTTGATATTAATACATTTAATTTAATACGCATTTAATCGTTCCATTATTTATTATTATATTTATTTATTTATTAAATGTATTAATACCAAAAAGGTAACATATAGGTTCGAAAATTGTCTCTAAAAATATTGTCGCTGTAGCATAGTTGGATAATGCACTTTCCCCGGTTAGGAAAGAGATCCAGGTTCGAATCCCGGTGGCGCTACAACAATATTTTTCGATAAAATTGATTTTATATGTATATCTTTCTAATTAATATATTTAATTCGTTATTAATTAACCGATCAACTGATCGTCTGTCGTATTTCTGTGTAATTTCAGAAGAAACTTTTTCAACTCAACTACTTTTATTTATATTGACTAAATAGATATGCATCTACATTTAATACAGCACAACACAAATGCGCGTATACATTTCACAACTACTACGGCACACCACACAAAAATCTATACAAAATTTAATTAGTATAGGTATATGAAATGGTTGTATAGATATTGTATTTGTATGGGTAGTGTTTGATAAAAGGTCAATTTAGAAAACAATAAGCAGCGGTCCTTTGTTGTCCACTTTGGGTGAGATTTAAAGATATAGTCTGACCGCTACAATACAATTCGGATATTTAAAAATTATTCATGAATGTACCTCGTTGGTCAATTAATGTTTTGAAATGTAAATAAATAAATAATAGTGAATTTAACCAACGTTTTCACGAACCAACTCTTCGCCACGTTCAGGGTTATATGTTGAGCATCTTCTGGAGAGGCAGAAAAACCAGCGATAAGAAAATTCAATGTTTCCGATATTGTACACATTGTATTGTATTGCAAAACTTTGTTCTCATTAAAATGTATAATTATTTTTTTAATAACTTATTTTGAAGCACTAATGTAAATTTTTTTATTAGTAATAATATGAATTTTACATTGTGTGTGTTTACAGAAATTTACATACTTAATCGAGTTAGTAGGCCTGCATGATTATGGAAGCGACCATAATAATAAGAATAATATGCATACAGAGAATAATTTCAAATTCAAAATGTCATAAAATATATAATATATAGTTATAAAATATACATATTATTTTGTTCGCTATCTAAGTAAAAATGAATGTCAAACGATACCTTGTTGTTCTAAGGTTTTGATATGAAATTAATATATTTGAAACTTCGTTTCATAATATTTTAAGGGTTCGGTACCTAATAAAATATATTGTTTATTTTAAATGAAATCTAATAATCACCACTAAAATTTACAGCATTCAAAGAAAACGGTTAATCTTTGATGCGCACACATATTTGTTAAAAAAATATCGGTAATATTGGATCTGGCTATCGCATCGAATGGCACTTCTTCCCGCCGCGCGCAACACAGTTTAAACAATTACCTTTTCATCAAGTACGATCACAATGGAAACATTATTCCCATTGCCGGACCAGCGGTTCGTGTAATTTGGGCCCAAAGCTTTCGGTCGTCACATGGGGGTCCATCTAAACAATGTGCGCCCGCCATCAAACAATAACTACATTGTAATATGAAATATTGAAGGGATGGGGTAATGGCGGTCAGTAAATTCGCCCTCCGGACATGCCTTTTGAACGTCGCCTATTTCGCCCCCGCACTAAAAGTATAACACGCCGCTGCTGAATGTTCCGGATCCGGACAGACGACCCTCGGAGAAAACTATCTTGGCGGATAAAGATAACAAATATTCATCTTCATTTAATCTAATGGCGAAGTCATGTGATTTCAAAAACTAATGATTCTATCAAAATTATAAATTATATTATACATATAATACATACTCGATCAATGCAATTCGCTATGGTAGCATTTTCATTAATTCATTATTCTATTACAGTGGTAATGTCAAAACTCATGCATTATCTAACTCCGCAGTCCCCAGAATGCATTCTTTGGGGAATACATATGCAGAGGTAGTTGACATTTTTGCAGTAAATTTAACTCTCAATACAATTATTACATTATTACAATTTTTTGACGGATAAATTGCTTTACTTCACATTTTATATTTATATTTAATTTTGATTATGAAAAATGAAAAAACATGCTGACATTATTTTTTTTCTTTGATGAAATTTTCTGTCATTTTACAAATAATGTTAATGCCTGAATAATGACGTGTATAATAATAATAATAATAAATACATATTGTGACGGGGCAATTTCACCCCTTCACGAATAATATTACGAAACAATTAATTCAATTTAAAAAGGTCATATTTCGTATTTCAAGTCACCGGACCGTAACATCGAATGTGTGACTCTCTGCTGTCTCCATCTTCGGGCCATTCTGTGTCTCCTCTATCCTGTGGCCACCCTGTGTCTTCTGCACCCTGCCGATATCTCCCCGCATCGTTCAGTCCTGCCCCCTGGTTCCTTCTGGGCCAGTCTCCACGCTGACTACATCAGTCAGGCCATCACGACTCCAGGCACTGTGATTTGTAAAGTCACGGCAAGGTATTTATGTCTGCCATCCTTCTGGTACATATTAATCACACCTCGGTGCTCTCTACCCCAAAAGACGGAACATCAGAACTTAACTACTTACAGTAATTCCAAGACCTTTTGTATATATGTCCTCTACTCGGCTATTTTAATATGTGCGTTTAATGTACGTTGTTGATTGTTGGGATTCCAAAAGTGCGTTCATATCACCTCATCACATAGCCTAAGACATAACCAAAAAATTTTCTTCACCCTCAATTGTAAATCATGTTTCATAAAGATAAATGTGTTTAATGCAAATTAATTAATTATAAAGATATACATATAATTATCAACAATTTTATCGAAAACTATTGTTGTTGCTGCCGGAATTCGATCTGAATCTCTTCCAATCCGGGTAACGTATATTAGCTGATTATGCTATAGCACCACAGTACATTGACGACAAATTTTCGAACGTATATGTTACTTTTCAAATTAATTAATGGAACGATAGATGTATGATTATATATATCTTTCTAATTAATACAATTAATTTGTATTAAAAACATCACAGACCGATGTTCTGAATAATTACAACTTCACAATAAGAATGTTCTTTTTAATAATAAAAAAAATGTGTTATTATATTCGTAACTTATAAACCTCTTTTATTTGATATGACCTGTTTATATTCACTCTCTGATTTGATGACCCAACGCCATATGAAACCCCGAGTCTGTTCTGAAAGTTGTGTTAGTCGATGGCAAAAGTAAAGTAAAAATAAGTAAATGTATATATTACAACTATTTGGAGTAAATAAAAATAAGATCTACAATATTTAAAAATATGACAAACAATGATAAACTTTTGGAGATAATATTTAAATAATGAACTATATATATAAATACAAATATATGATATTTATTCCAATTTTACGGGTGTATTTGCAATTCTTCAAAACATCGTTCCTTGAAAAAAAATCCATAATTGAATAATGTTGATTTACTTCTACGTACAAATGTATCTGAATTAAGGTGGCATGCTTCGTAGGGTGACAAGGCGGCCCAAAATGGTGGGTCGCCTCAGACTATGCTGCGATAAACAACAAAAAAGACCGTTTGAAGACAGATCGGGTGTTCATTGGTCAACAAGTAACGAAGCAGCGAAGCCACCAACCCTCCTAGGGACGAATATAATGATGATGATGATAATGACAAATGATGTTGCGTTTACCTTCCCTGTACGAAGTACAACAAAATTACTAGCACTCCGAACAGGGGGTGGAAAGGACCCCAAGAACACTTCCTTTCATTAAGACTTTTTTAAACAAAAATTAATTAAGTGCATGGCAATAATTATTATACGCATAAATATCGATATATTGTATATACGTATTGTTCAATTTTAAGGAACATGGTGAGTATCCTCTTTTCGCTCGCACGCATTGATGCAAGGGCCTTCAATATATTTGCACGAGTGAAACAAAACATGACACCCGACACGTATACACCGTACACGTTTCGACACAGTAATTAATTGTAATATTTATATTCTTAAATACTTAGTTTGCACCAAAAAATTATAGAAATATATATTCTATATCCATCTATTTAAGATTACATCATGTATGAATTGAATCTCTCCATTAATTACAGAGTTATCCGGATAAATGTTGATTTGGGGTATTAAGAATCCCCCACTACGGTAAGGCTGTGTTAATAATTGTATAATTTGTAAAGAACGAGCTCGCATTGTTAAATCTAAATTATAATAATATCAATAATTTTTATAACGCCATTTTTGTAAATAAATTTATTTCACGGGCGCTTTACACATAAATTGTTTAGTCGTACACTAGTATTTAAAATTTAAAATTGTTATTTGAAGTAATGGATATGATTTTGTGAAAAAGTGTGTTTTTAGTATATTTTTAAATAAAGCCTCTGCTACACTGGTTCCGATTTTGGCCCTGCCACCGCAAATGCCCGCTCACTAAACTTCTGGAAACGGCTGATCAATTTTCCAATTTTTTCTTGGGGCTGAAGCAAAAGCTGATCCATCCATCATTCAAGTTGTCTGGGATGCAGAGGCGCCATGTTATGGGTCGCCTTGTACGTCAACGAGCGCAATTTAAATTCACTCTTTCAGAGAAACGGAGACAATGTAGTTCACGCAGAAGGATGATATGTGAGAGAATGTTAAAGTTCCTAAAATCCGAATCTACGATAACAGATACAACTTTCTGAGAAATCGACGTTCAATCATGTTACTGGACGGAATCTATACATGACGCTGTGTAATGGGAATGTTTCCAGCAGCTGCCACCTACAGCGGTACAGCGTCCACCTTTCAGGCTTCAGAGCGCGCATTTGGACGCAACTTCCGAAAGAAAAGTTCCCATCAATTTGGCCATTCTTCCGTCGCTACCACAAAGAACGAGAAATAAGTAACTCGGAGAGCCGGCGGGGCCGCTATGAGAGGAAACTCTAGTGTCTATGTAAATCTGGTGAAAAGGTATTCAAATTGGAGTCATAAAGGATGACCTCGCGGTGGAAAGCGGGAACGTGACTCTAAACAATTGGACGGGAAGACAGCCCTGGACAATGCGGTGGCGTTGGGTGCGCAGGGCTGCCACAACTCTACATGGACCCATAACCGAAAACATATTTAATAGGGAAGATGAACTAGAATATAGATTAAATTTCGTAATTATTATTATTTTAGTTTAACAGATCTTAATCTTGATAATTGTCATCTAGTACATACATACATTCGAGTGTATTTAATATATCAACTTTTTAATATAATAATTTAGTGAAGAGAAAAAACAAGAAAAACTTGATATATATATATATATATATTTTTTTATTTTTTTTAATTGTTCAATCCATCCATATCTACAGCTAAAATAATAATACTACTATGTATATAATCAACGTTCTCTCAGGCGGGAGCATCAGTGAGCGTCAAGCAGAGGAAGTTTATTCATTTTGAGCAAGATAATTTTATTTAATAAATAAGCTTTCGCAGCAAACTCCGAGAAACTATCTTTACACACGTGCCTGCAATATTATCTTGAAAAATAAACCATTTTCCATTCATAGGTATTATTTGTTATGAAGATATACATTGGATACTTTTGGATAGACTTAGAGTGCTGACAATATTTCACGTGCGTGCTATTGTCAAGAGTACTGGGTTCTTAGAAAAAATATGATATATAATAATAATATTTATTCTCACATGTTTTTAAATAGATATTTATACGGAATACGACTCACATCAATATTCATACACAACAGTATATAATGTAACATGAAAATACATCGTTTTTACATTATGCGATGAAATCTCATTGGAGTAGTTGAGTTGAGTCGTTTTAATTATCTTAAGTATTGCATAATAAAATATATGTAAACTAAATTATGCTACTATTGTCTCTCTCAAGCCTAAAGGCTAGTAGTAACATACAGAAAAATCAAATTTTTTATACACCAAAATCTATGTTTTATACCATTATTTTTATGTAACATTATACTCTACCAATATATAAGTGTATAATATTTAACATTGTTGTAAGCATAAATGTTTATTTTATGTATTTTAAAAAAATTATCAATTAAATAAGAATTTTAAAAAAAACCATATCAACAGATGTTTATATTCATCATTGTACATATAACTGCATCTTATTATTTTCAATTCCTATTAACTGATAATAATTTAATTAAAATATTTGCCTCAGTACGGACGAAGCACAGTGAGGCTGGCATTAAAATTTTTGTACAAATAATATTTCAAATAAACTATTATTATTTTAAATACTAATTAAATGTATTAATTAGAAAGATATACATATAAAATCAATTTTATCGAAAAATATTATTGTTGTTACCGGGATTCGAACCTGGATCTCTTTCCAATTCGGGGAAGGTACATTATCCAACTGTGACGTTAGACGACAAATTTTCGAACTCATATATATACACTTTTCAAATTATTACATCTATGGTTTCATTATTTGAAAGCCATCTACTTTGTTTTTATGGAATCTCAAATACCTTTGAGTAAACCGATAGCCAGAATTAACAATTCATTTTTATTAAATTTTGGACACATTGATATCACTTCACAATAAGAATGTATTCTCCTTAATATTATTATTTGTTTTTACTGGTTGTAAAGTAGATGCTTTTGTTAATGTACTTTATATATTTGTATAATGTAATTTTGAAATGCCACATTACGCCTCTAAGTGCCAGCCTATAAATGGTGGAATCCTGGGGGTTCAATACAACTTTGAGCCGAAGAAGTCCTGGAAGACTACCACATGGTGGATAAGTGCTAGAGGGATCCCGGAGTCAGCTGTGAGGACAACTCAGTACCGGAATATGTGGAGTTGAGTCTCTTCAAATTGAAGCCACTATATGTCAAAGTTGACATGGAGGATGAAAGTGGAAGAATATATTATTATTAAATATTAATTAAATATATTAATTATAAAGATACACATATAAAATAAATCTTATCGAAAAATATTGTTGTTGCGCCACCGGGATTCGAACCTGGATCTCTTTCCAAACCAGGGAAGTTGCATTATCCAACTATGCTACAGCGACGATATTTTAGCGAAAAATTTTCGAACCTATATGTTAGCCTTTTTTGACATTTATATAGGTTATAGGTTCGAAAATTTGTCGCTAAAAATATCGTCGTTGTAGCATAGTTGGATCAATGCACCTTCCCCGGTTTGGAAAGAGATCCAGGTTCGAATCCCGGTAGCGCAATAACAATATTTTTCGATAAAATTGATTTTACATGTGTATCTTTCTAATTAATATATTTAATTAATATTTAAAATATCACAGACCGTATGTTCTGAATAATTACAACTTCACAATAAGAATGTGTTCTCCTAATGATACGACCAGTTCGGATTTAGAACTGGACACAGTACGACCCAACAGCTGGTCCGGGTGGTCGAGCAGGTGTCGATCGGCTTCAATTGGAACAAGAGCACAGCGATGGCGCTCTTGGACCTTGCGAAGGCATTCGACACCGTTTGGATCGACGGCTTAATATTTAAAATGATCGCGATCGGAGTGCCACGGTACCTGATCGAGATCATAAATTCATATCTGACGGGCCGTACGTTCGCGGTCTCGGTGAGAGGAGAATTTTCATCTGACCGAGACATACCCATGGGTGTGCCTCAAGGCAGTTTGCTCGGTCCCCATTTATTTAACATTTATACTTTTGATACTCCTACATTACAGAACTGCTCGCGCGCCGTCTTCGCTGACGACACCGCGCTACTCGCCACCTCCAGGTGTCCGGACTTGGCCGCCAGACAGCTCCAGAGGGCGTTAACCCTAATGGTGGCGTATTACCGCCAGTGGAAGCTGAAACTGAACGAGGACAAGACCGAGACCATTTTATTCACGAATTGCGTCAAGAAGGCGACGCCGAGGGTGAAAATCTTAGCCAATGAAAGTGAGGTTGAGTGGCTGAACGAGGTGAAATACCTCGGACTGACACTCGACCGGCGCTTGAATTGGACACGTCACGTGACGAACACACGCCAGAAAGCGAACCAAGCAATTGGTGCGCTCCGTCCGATCTTCAACAGGACTGGCCCGCTATCCACTCACAACAAGACAATTTTATACCACAGTATGGTTCTGCCTACTATCACCTACGCAGCGCCTGTCTTCAGCAGCATACACAAAACGAAATACACGCAACTCCAAGTCATACAAAACAAAGCGCTTAAAATCATCCACAACACCTCACCCAAAACAAATTTGACGCGACTACACCACCGGCACAAGGTGAACACTATCACACAATGCTTTGAGAAATTGTCAGCAAACTTCCACAAATCTTGCTCCCAACCATCCCAAGATAATCCTCTCATCCGGAACCTCGGCTCGTACGAGCACAACATCAGCTTAATGCCTTTCAGATACAAATACAGATTGCCCAGGCACTATTTCCTGCGGCGAAGCAACGCGCTCGATCCTCCGGACTGAGCTGCACACAGAAGCGGACAGCGTCGAGAGAACTCTCCAAATGATGATTTGTAAAATAATAAAAACATTATATTTTTAAGTCTTGTAGTCTTTATTTTAGTTTAAATATTTAAGGATTATGTTAAAATAAGGCGGCACTGTACATAAAGTGTCGCGCCTAGATAATTTGAAATACTTAACTTCCAGTAAATTGTTTAGAGGGTTTTTTATCAGTAATTTTTTACCCTTCCAATTCATGTATTAATATAAAACACTCAGATGTTTATAATAATAAGGTAGTTAGTAAAAGTGTCAAAGTGACTAGCGCTGATGCACTTGTAGTTTGTAGATTAGGCGGTCTAGCCGCATGTAGAGTACTCAGAGTATCGTAGACTCTAAGGAATTGGAAAAAAAAAAAAAATTGGATATTATTATTATATTTTGTTCAGTTTTCTGTATTTCTTAAAAATAATTGTATTTTTTAAAATATAATTGACATCAAAATTCATTGTTCATCACATAAAGGGTTGAAAACATTCTAAATTCGGGATGGCAGGCAACCCTGCATCGGAGCCTCCCGGCAGCGGGCCCCAGGGCTGTGTGTCGACATAATGGAACATCCAATCTGATTATGTCCCTTTTGTTATTTGCACGGGGCAGGTTGAAGTCTGACAGGGGCGCTTTTTATTATGGTGTGTGAAACGCGCGCACTTCGATCTAACGACTATCGCTTTAATGTGAGATGAAATGAACGGATCTCCAGGATCGACAGATCTATGGGATGGACGGATTTATTAGTTCAAAATATAATCTGTTAAAAAAAACATGTTTCATACGTGTAGACAGAGTTTTGTAGATACATTAAGCCGATGGAAAATTTCCCAATAGAAGTATTCATTATTAAACAACATTTTATTGTTTTTTTTAATATATTATTAGATGTGTCACTTATAAAGACTACGTAATATAAATCCGAAATTTATCAGAAACTTAAATGGTTAACGTGGCAAAATGGTAACGCATTTCCCATGTGGTAACCAAATATTTTTTCAATAGATAATTTTTTTAACATTTTTATAATTGATTAATTTAATTGGTTTAAAAATTTTAATTGAATAAAATTTTATATTTACCTACTAAAATATTCGGTGCCATCCCATGGCAATATAATAAAATTTAACGCATCCACACGTGCGTTTTTAAATTTGTTTTAAACATTTTCAAATACACTCTTATTTTTAAGGTAGTAGAATGAGACATTTTTATCTAATTTTTATGTGGACAAACAACACTCATTTATGAATCATGAATTTTTAATAAATATTATATATTACTCGTATATTGTTCAATAGGTAAACTATAAATATATTATTTTTAAAAAAATAGGTGTACAAATCAATTCTCGACCACTAAATACAGCTGTAGCACTTGTTGAAAGAAAATCCGTGTCAGATGCAGTCAGAGCTTGCTCAAGCACTTGGAAAAACCCATCAAACAATATCTAGTAGCCAACAAAAACTGAGGGAAATTAAAATAATATAATGATATGTCCTGATCTGCCGGCAGAATAATATTTAAACCCTCATTCTATATGTTAGAGGTAAGCAACATTAGAATAATAGTCTGCTCAATAGTCTAGATTACACAGAGCTGGTTCCTTACTCTTTAGTGTACTGTAATATTCAGCTGAACACAAGCAAATTATTGCGCTTAAGGCTCCCGTTTCAAAATGACTTCATCTATTTGCATTTTTTGTGAATATGTGGGTTTTTATTATTAATTTATTTCAGAAGTTATACACTAGATTTTTTTTTAACTATCACTTAGATAGTTTTACACTAATGTAAAACTTATAAACTGAATATTATATGCCATAATTAGTACAATTTAGGCATTAATTGAAAGACCGCGACCGCGAATTTGCTTTTAATGTGCCAGAAAAATTTCTAAGCATGTAAAATTCATACATATACAGATTATATTTTTATGGGTCCAACGCCAAGGTATTGAAAATAAATGTCTACTTATTTGTCTAATTTTTTGGTGGTTTTAAAATGTTTCCTATTTATATAAAAAAGCGATTTTAAACATCTATTGTATTTACTCACACACGGGCTTTAATTACCATTTAAATCTTGGTTTTGTATCAAAAACACAATAATTTCTTACTAAAATATATTTTCATCGGTCCTATTAATTTTTTTTTTTTTTGTTATTTTGATGATGTAATTAACATTCTCACAACGAAGAAAGTTGAATGTATTTCTGGTTGTGTGAGATGGAGCTCCGTCCTGCTGTAATGTCCAGTTATGCTGTAATGTCTAGTTATACTCCAGGCTTTGTTTTGAAACTCTTTGATCATTTTCTTAGCACCCCAACATTTTTTAATTAGCAAATTTTTGATCAGAATACGATTTACTGCAGTGATTTTTGTCATTCTGGACAACAACTTGAAAAAACCAAATATAAACAATGCGAAAATTAATAATCAATGATGGCGACCGGAAATTGTCGAAATAAAACGTAATTTAGGTAAATAGATAAGTAATTTAAGCAATTGTTGATATAGTCAAACTAATCTTGATGTACTTATGTCACATTTTACGAAATGTTCTCACTTTTTTTAGGCCACCCTGTAGAGTCGTAAATAAAGATTTTTTTGTGTGAATTTTATAACAAAATTGATGTCAGAATTAAAACATTTAAGTGAAATTTTTTTAACGAACACTGCTACGAAATAAAAATACAATACTGAAATCAATGGACCAGAGTGTGTGGAAGGTTTGGGAGATAGATCTTGCAGTGGACTTCAACAACCTGATGGAAAAGTAGAAGTAAGACTGAACGGTAAACTGAATGCAAGTAGAACTATGCACAATTGATACATCTATGATTCATGAACTTATGGAAGATATGTATTACGGTCACCAGTTTAAAGAAAATGTATTTTGTTGATTATTACACATGACTATGTAGGTTTTATGTATGAGCGCTAAATGCCCCATAAACTTCACCCAAAGTTTACGTGTTAGTTTGATAATGATCGCGGAGATGTATTGTGTATGTGTGGCCAGACCAGGTTGAAGAAGAGAAACTACTTACAGTTGATAGAAGTTTATTGTTGATTGAGCACAGTTACAGTATAGAAACTTGCAATTAAGAGTCTACACCGAGAAATATTAACTAGAAGGCAGCACCGAGAAGAGTGGCACTCGAGAGCCGGTCTTCCTCGGTTGCGGGTGCAAGTTATTGGAGTATGATTTATTTATTGGGTCTCATTGCAGTTCTTAGGAGCTCTGTTTTAACTTCTGCAGGGTGGGTTTAGGGGTCGTCGGCGGTGGTGATAATTGCGGAGGCGATAAATATACCCGTAGATGTGTGACATAAAGACATACGGACTGACGTACGACGGTTGTTGAATTACTAAATTATTAATTAAAGACTGACTTTTGATTCGGCTTATCTATTATCTAATATTAAAATCATCTCTAATATTGGTCCATTGTCGAGCTTAATAATTCGGGCGGCCGATGAAAGGCAAACCAAACAGAAGGGACAATAAAGATAGCCTAAATGAACGGTAATCGGCCGGATTCTATTATTCATAAGACTTACAACATCCACTTTTGATTGTTCACTTAATGGAGCAGTTTATCCAATTAATGGAGTTTTTTGATATAATTCGTGTCTGGTGTTGGACTGTTGTGAATTAATCATAAAAACCTTTGGAAATTGTTTTACAATTAGTATCAAAATGTCAAAAGTAATCAAAGGTTTACTCTTGATACGAGTAATGTCAAAATCGACATTTATAATAATGTGATTACTAATAATTAATAATTATAATTTATGATTACACGCCTAGTGATAATGGTAATCGATAATCATTCGATACTTTT
This sequence comes from Eubasilissa splendida, assembly GCA_031772225.1. Taxonomy (NCBI): domain Eukaryota; kingdom Metazoa; phylum Arthropoda; class Insecta; order Trichoptera; family Phryganeidae; genus Eubasilissa; species Eubasilissa splendida. The sequence goes on along the minus strand of CM062846.1, from coordinate 35,384,546 downwards.
TAAATGAAATATTTAATATTATAATAAATCTAATAATTATAATGAAAATATGTGTTCCCGAGGTCTTAAATTTACAGGAAAGATTATTTTAATTTATATGCCGTCATATAGTATATTAATGTAGATATGTATACACATACAATATGAACAATTTTTTTAAATTAATTTAAGAAGTAGGTACATACCCATATAACTACATAAAAATTTATTTCAAACACTTACCTACATATCTCAGTTTTGAGACTATTACGTATACTTAACAGATGTTATATTATGAAAAAAAACATTTTTTTAAATATGTACATATAATGTATCATACCCACAAATAGTAAATAAATGAATGTACAGCAGCTGAATCTTCCAATTAGGAACGTAGTTCTTATCGCGTCATCACTATTCAAACAAAAATGTTTTGTTCAAAAAATTAACAATAAAACAGCTGTTTGCGATAATGATGCAAAACCATATTGGTTATCCGTTGCCATTCAGACTTCGTTTTGTAAAATCAATTAAATTGGACACGTCAGTAACTTTTTACGCGTAACAATGGGTATTTTTTTATGTTGGAAGGGTCCATCTTCAAAGTCCTCATTAAAACATATTTCATTCAATTCCTCCTCAATTGTCGGCTGTCATTCAATTCTTGATATGCTACACCTTGAATTATTATTAAATGGCGTGAAATATTTCAGGATACCGTATTGCCACTCCTTCCATCATAAAAAATATAATAATTTGTTTCACAAGCTTACTAAATATCAAAAAAAAAATCATAGAGGTCAACAGTTAAGTTTCGGTATATTATTACGATTGCATTCATATTTAACTTTGTTTAAAAATAGCGGTTAGTATATAAATTAAATTTTAAATTATGTCTAACCATAAAGTTAACGCTACAAACATTAACAAGATTTATTATTAATAATTTAGTTTAATTAAAAAGGAATGATTGTTTAAAAATAAGAAATATAAGATATTTTTATTTATTATCTTTGTTTTATTAACCACTTAATTGAGTTTAAATACATCTATCGGTTTCGAAAAATACAATTTTCTTCTTCAGGATGTCATAACTAACTAACTCAAATCGTTACTTAATACAAATTTACTCGAATAATTTTTAGGAAAAAAATTTTAAATTGGGACTCGTAGTTAAATTTAGTTGGTTGTTTATAATTTTTTGAGTCCCATTCTAAACTTAAACGGTTTGAGTTAAGTACTAAAAATTTTTTTTTTTTTTAAAAATAGATTTTTTTTAAATAGATTCTGATAAAGAAACAATAATATATGTTTTAGTTAGTTATGACATCTTGAAGAAGAAAATTGTATTTTTCGAAAGCGGTAGATGTATTTAAACTCAATTAAGTGGTTAATAAAACAAAGATAATAAATAAAAATATGAATTTTAACCACAAAATTAATATTGCTAATTTTAAAAGTATAAGAAATATAAGAATTTGGTGTATTTAGATTTATTTATTATTTAACTAGGCACGCGTTGCAATGCCACTCAAAGAAAGAAAATGTTTGTATTTTAATTCTGATTATTAAAGTGCTTTTGGATACACAATATTTTTTGTTTTTCCGTCTGGTGCGTATACGAATAAATCAGAAGGTTTTCCAACGCGTGAGCAGGCCATGTTAGAAGCGTGGATTTTCCAAATTCAGTCCACACACTTGTAGCGATTGTCCCTGTGCTTTGTTGATAGTCATTGCAAATGCGAGTCGCATCGGAAACTGCAGACGTTTAAATTCGAATGGCATGTCTGTCGGAATAATTGCGATGCGTGGCAACAATACATCTTCTCCTTTAAATTTTCCATTTAAAATTGTAACTTCGATGATATTGTTCATTATCTTTTTCACTAAAAGCCTGGTACCGTTGCAAATTTGTGGTGGATTTACATTTCGGAGAAGAATGATAGGAACGCCAATTTTCAATGTTAAAACGTGCGGCGGCATGGCTGGCAAATCAAGTGAATTTAAGAATTCAGTTGGATAATTGACAACTTTGTCTTGATTCATTACAGTATCGATGGAATTATACGTTGATAAACTATATGAAATACACACATTTGTTGAAACGACTCGCGCGCCACCCATTGTAAAATGGTTGTACTAATTCAAAAACCTTCGTGGGTGTGCACAACAACTCACCAAAGTTTCATCGCAATCGGATGAACTGCATAGATTTGTGATAATAACTAACGGGATACGAACACGAAACTTTCATTCTCCGGGGAAACGCGCTGTTATGATTCGTCTCTTGCCTCTCTTTCACACTCTCAAGACATTCACACTAGCATTACAAAAAACAAAAGTGATTCAAGGCAGTTATACATTATACATATTTTCATAAAATAATTTCTAACTGTGATGATTTTAAAAAAATTACTACATATTTGAATGAGTATTGTAGGACGCAATCCTTTTGGGCCCTTGTGCAGTGCATTTCGTCACTTACACGATCGCCACACTTTGAAACCGGACTAGTAGTGTCAGGTAGGTAAATGATCTCTAACAATGGAATATTATATCCACAATTAAGATTTTTAAGATTTTTTTCCCATCTTTGGAGACAACTCTAAGGGTCGGTTATGTAAGCAGTAGTAACTTTTTACTAACGCCCGTAGTAAAAATGATACATTAAATTTACTACTTTTTTTTAGGAGAACACATTCTTATTGTGAAGTTGTAATTATTCATAACATAGGTCTGTGATATTTTAAATATTAATTAAATATATTAATTAGAAAGATATACATATAAAATCAATTTTATCGAAAAATATTGTTGTTGCGTCACCGGGATTCGAATCTCTTTCCTAACTGGGGAAGGTGCTTTATCCAACTAAGCTACAGCGACATTATTTTTAGCGACAATTTTCGACCCTATATGTTACCTTTTTGATATTAATACATTTAATGTCACAGTAGCTTAGTTGGATAAAGCACCTTCCCCGGTTAGGAAAGAGATCCAGGTTCGAATCCCGGTGGCGCAACAACAATATTTTTCGATAGAATTGATTTTATATGTATATTTTTATAATTAATATATTTAATTCATATTTAAAAATTTACTACTGTTAAGGCATAGATGGTGTTCGGGACATGTATTTATTTGATGTATAAATATTAATTATTGAAGGAAAATAATGCACTCTGCCATCCCCCCTTCCCTTCCCCACCCGACCGCGCCACCGATCAGTCGATTGGCGACCTTGAACCAGTGCGGTTATACGTGTACGGAAAGGATTACAATATTATACTAATTCAAGATTTCGCATCTGTACTGTGTCGGAACCTTTGACGAAATAGTGAGTTTAAAATATACAGTCCACATTTTGGAGATGCCAGCAGAATCCTGAATGTAGTGAGTGCCAAACTCCTTCCTGTACTGACATTCTTTCGGCATCTAAGCTTGTACGCCACAGGTAGATATGTCTATAAGCGTGACAAATAATCATGAAATATGCTTTATTCTATGCATTATATATGGATTTTTTCGCCTAAGCATTCGAAATCTGTCACTTTGATGATGAAATTTTTTCGTATTACGTATTAAACAACAAGATCATCATCGGACGAACTCTCATCACTAAAATAGCGTGATATTGAATGATTAATTGTCGTATACTGCAACTTTCAAAGTATCAATGTGTCAGATAACTTTTGGAACAGCTGTGAAAAGTCCACCATATTTAACCATCGATTCTCGTTTTTACTATCGGATATCGCAGAGTAAAATAGGTTTACTACAGAATGTACCTTCGAGAGGTAAATATTTTTTTACTAATGATCAAATAACCCGTTTTCGCGAAAAAATTTACTGTAGTAAAAAATTACTACTGATCACACAACCGGCCTTAAACTTACGTAGTGTCCGTATGCACTATGTCTCAAAGATTCGCCGTGTCGCGCTTTTACTTCGCGCTCGCATATACGTCAAATAATATCAAATGTCATTGCGGTTCGTCAGATAAGTGATTCCGAATGTCCCCAACAGCAATTAAAAGAGAATGAATTATTGTACCTTAACGCATTATATTTATGTTTAATGACATGCTAACTTATTAGAATAGATCAGATCTACGGCTGTTTTAGGTGATATCTAGGTACACGTGTCAAATCTCGCTGTCAGATAAATCTCAATATTAACTAAACTCCGAGATCATCTCATCGTATCTCTTTCCGGGAACACTGGACTTTAGATATGATGCAAGGAGGCCATACGCGATAGGACGAGGAAGACTACGAACAAAAAAACAGCCAGATTAGTCCAGCAGTAATGGCTTCCAGTATTGTGTGGAGCGAATTGTATGGAAAGCAAGCGGTTTCAAACAGTAGTGGGGGCCATTGTTAACCAAATCTGCTTATTCTTTTTATCCATTCAGATCGTATTCATCGGCCGGCACAGCCTCCTCCTCTTCCCTCGGCGGTCAGGGTATTGTGAAGCCGGCCGCTCGGGGGAAACCCCCTCGAGAGAGAAATGAAACGTCATCGTTTTTAGTGGTCAAACTCATAAAGTGCACGTGCACCCTAATGCATTACATCTGCTGGTTCTCCAAAGGCCATCAATCCAAACTTAATCAATCCAGTCAGCTGATTCTCTTTTGACGCCTCTCCACAGATTAAATTTTTGATTCGAGACAATCTCTGAGATACGGATTGTACTCTCGTGATATTTTTTTTCATAGCTCTGTATGCGGTCGAAACGTGGACTCGGAAAAGGAAAGGAAGGAACATGCTAGACGCCTTCGAGATGTGGTGCTGTGAATACCACGGACAGCGAATCGAACAAATGTCTTCATTCTTCAAGAACGTCGCGCTAAAACACGGTATGTTGCTAGAACAGATGAGAAGTTGGTGATCACGGATAATGTACGAGGGCAAGTGAAAAATAATCTACATTTTTCGTTCTACAATTTATTTACACAGACTTTACGGAAGCCAAGCTCGTCGAGGATGATGTATGGGCAGAACCTTGACTGATGTTCTAAGAAGACGCTGCCTCACCGATGGTAACTCACCTATTCGCTAGAAAACACTGTTCCTATATTGTGATAAAAGTCCAAGATGAATTCGTGAAGTCATTTTCCAATACGATGGACAGACCAAGCTCGAGACATACGCCGCGCGTCGCACTAGACATGGCCCAGGATCGCGAAGAATGGAGGCGTAGCATCATCATCATCACCATCAGCTCGTGTCAATTTGAAATGATGTCAAATCGATATTGAACGATTTTTAAAATCCGAGAATTATTAAAGATAGTCCCTTTTCCTAGCAAAAATATTTTTTTAATAAAAAATTAGGACCATTAACATGGACAAAAACATACTTAATTACGAAAATATTTCAGATTTGATAAATCACTTAGAAATATCACACAGAAAAACATATTATCTAATCTCGAGATCGTTTTACCAATTACGCCGTAGTGACACCAAAAATTATGTTGATCGTATGAGTTGGTTTTTAGTGAGACCAGCATCTTTTACCATTATTTTTGTCATTTTGTGATTTATCTAATTCGTATTGTAAAATGTAATTTCAATAAAAATTAGAATATAATCTCGTTAATCAAATTATATTCAGGTCTTTGTACATTTCACGTTTGACTCGCAGCATCCCGTCCTTATTAAAAAGTCTCTCGGAGAGTGGATGTGTGTATAATCGGGTAATCCCATATATGTATTTCCAGCTATAATTAGTACAGTGACGACAATGCAGTGCGGCGAATTTACCGGAATAGTGAAGATCCACTCCCTTTGTGTCGGCGCGAGCAGATGAGAGTCGGGAAATGGATAAAGGACTGATTTGCATATATGCCAGGCGCTCGGCACCAGGAACTAGGCGCTGGTGCAGCGTCTCTATTCTCCGTGCGAGTGTGAGCCGAGGCGGCGCACATTATTTCAAAACTGCATAAACAATTTTTTAAAAATTAAAGTGCAATTTATTTTCCCACCATCTGTGCCATCTGTGAATAAATATCACGTTTTTTTTAAAAATGAAAACACACTTTTGTCGTGAAGTTTCCGACCCAAGCGAGTGAGGTGTCTATAGAACTGCATGGTGCTGTTTGTAAGAGGAAATCTTTTTTTTAAAAAAGAGATTTTCTTACTATTTTCAAACTACGCTAAACGCTTGCGCTATGAAGATAGGACTAACTCGATGGCCTCCTGGAACAAGACTCAAACCCCCGACCACTAGATCGCTAGGCGTATCGTAACCACTGGACAGTGGCGTAACTATGCCAATACAGTAGTGATGAGAAAAAAGGCTACTCCCGACTCACCGGTGTGATTGTGATTGGAATTCGATAATATCACTGATTGAAAACTGTGTCTGCGATCACAGTTTCATTACTAATGCGCATGTGCCGCACGATATCACAATACACTAAATTAAAATAATAAAAAACATATTCTAGCATAAATAATTCATATAAATTTAATTTAATATCATCACAAAGAGAATGAAAATGCTTAATGTAATGTAAATTTATTTTTAGGTCAAATTCTCAGTGAATATGCGTAAAACGTGTTGGCAGAATCTTCTAGATGGCGCTGATCAAGTGATAAAATCGATTTAAACAGCGTCAATAAAATCAATAGCATTTTTAACAAAAAAATAATTGAATCACGATATTTTCAGATACTCAATCACTGATAGTGAGTATGACTCAAAGATATCAGTTATTTTCTCACGATTCGTGATTTTGAGCTCATCACTATAATGCAACTAATGCGTTGCATTGGGGCCCACGTATTTTTACACATATTTTTGCGAGTATGGATACCTTATCTAGCTTTAATAGTAATCTACAGCAAGAAATGGAATTATGAAATCGTCTCATTCGCGTATTACGACGGATTGGGAACCAGACCGTAAAGGGAAGCAAGTATTTATAAATGTATAAAAACATCTATGTTTTTTTCATGAAATTGTGAATACTATATCAGACAATAGACTAAATTGTAATTACTATTTATTGGATAAATAACGCAGTACCAATAATAATAAGACGTTTAGGGGACCTTTTTTTCCATTCTGCATTGGGGCCCAATTTTTTTAGTTACGCCACTGCCACTGGACCACAGGCACGTCATTGTGTTTAAAAAAGACAAATGATCGAATAATATATTTTTTTAATTCCGATATTAGATACTTTTTTTTTATGAATTAAATATATTAATTAGAAAGATATACATATAAAATCAATTTTATCGAAAAATATTGATGTTGCGCCACCGGGATTCGAACCTGGATCTCTTTTCTAACCGGGGAAGGTGCATTATCCAACAATTTTCGAACCCATATGCTACACTTTTGATATTAATACATTTAATCGTTCCATTATTTGAAAGAGCCATCTACCTTATTTTTACAGAATCTCAAATACCTTTGAATATATATATATTTAAAATATCACAGACCGTCTCTTCTGAATAATTACAACTTCACAATAAGAATGTGTTCTCCTAAGATACTTTATTAATTCAGGTTGGTGTTTTATGACGAAAAGAGGGAATATTATATACGAAATTTGGGAAAAAATAATAAAACGTGTTCACTTACATGTCAGAGCAATTTTCAAACAATGGTCAGTTATAACTTTTATTTATTTTATAGTATTTTCAGTAACAGTTCAATGACATGACACATAAAAACAATAAAGTTTATATTTTAATTAATAATATAGTACAATTTTTTTAATATTTTAATTAATAAAATGCACATAGCTTACGCTGGCTATAATGCGATTACCCGCCGCAGAATGTGCGTAGATACTGCAGTGGGTATAAACCAAGCATTGACAATGAATTACGATATATATAAAAATGAGTATTAATACAAATTAAATATATTAATTAGAAAGATATACATACAAAATCAATTTATCGAAAAAATATTGTTGTTGCTACTGCTCTTCCTATCCGGGAAAATGCATTGACCGATTATGCTACACTAACTCCATAAGTTGACGACAAATTCAGATGCATCAATTTGTCGTCAACTTTCTGTTTTGGTGTATCATAATCGGTTAATACATTTCCCCGTTTAGGAAGAGATCCAAGTTCGAATCCCGGTAGCAAAAACAATATTTTTTTGATAAATTGATTTTATATGTAAATCTTTCTAATTAAAACATTTGATTTGTATTAAAGTTTTTGATATCTTAGTAATAGATTAGAGAATATATCCGACAAAAACTTCAGTATCAACTCTGAGATGACAGACTACGCAAGATCAGAGGATAGGATCATGAAGTCGATAAAATATCTTCTAGTTTTATGTTTTAGTTTATTACTGAAGATGATGCAATAAGCATCGAAAACGTTTTAATTTATTTTTTTATTAAAGTGTAGTGAGAAGTAGACATCGTTGTGTTTTATTTTATTGATTAATTTATTTTTTCTAAATGTTAATTACATTTACTGTACTTATGTCATTAGATACACATAATACACATCCATGAAATCGGATTAAGAACGCAATATTTGTGTGGTAGGCATCTAGTCTGAATGTTTTACGTCGTATTAATCAATTATTCTAAATTTCTTTCACAATCTTTTAGAAAACTAGCACCTGTAAGTTGAAATAAATTATAGGTCACGTGTAGCCACTTGTCTGTACAATTTATAATATTTACTTGTACGTCTTGGTTTATTTTATTAAGAAATTAGCAGAAGTTGCGTGCGGCGGAAGTGCGCTACAGGTGTCTCCCTTCTGCCCCCCACTCTCGGCACTAGATTAACACGGGAATTAAAAGCATATTAAGGCACAATGTTGCCCCCACGTAACCCACCCCTATCCCACCGGCAACACAGACGCTGCTGCAGGGATGGCGAATCTAGGGCGAGCGTGCCAGAGTTTTAATTTTTAAGCAGGTGCGATATCCCGGAAATGGAATAAAGGGTAATCAGAGGTATTTTACACAACACGAGCTTTTACCGTTAGAATTTTCTGTACTTTTATTTATGTTTTAAAATTAAATACTTATTATGTATGTACCTAGAAAGTTAGAAAAAGAGTTATTGTCTCTAAATAATTTAATAAAGCGCTAAATTATATTTATATGTGGGTATTAAGGTATGTTAATATCACCAGCATTATTTAGCGTATTTTATTGCGTGAATTACTTACATTCTTAATTATCAACTATTACACGCCTGTAACGTTGGTGCGTATTTAGCAAAAACACAAACCGCCTTATTTATTATTTCAAACGTCTGTCAAGTGCTGCCGATAAAAGCCTGGCGGCGAAACTATCTAACAAAATACCTACATAACAATATTATTTGAAAAAACGTTACGAATAACGTAAACGAATGGGTGGGTGGCTCATCTATAAGAATAAAATCTAAATACGTTAAACATGGTTTAAAACAGTAATAATATAATATAACATAAAAATAAAACTTGCATAGCAATAATGTGTAACTTCAATCCTCTATGTGTATTAAGATAAACAAAAAATTTACCTATATAAATATCATCGCACCTAGCATCAGTGTGTCAGTAATTTCATTATTTAAGAGCATTTCTTCACGATCAAATAAACATTAATTTACAATGTCAGTTAGGTATTACATAGTACGCAAATATCTAAATCACGTATATATTATTATAAGTAATAATTTTGACAAAAATGTCAATGTTCCGATGGTTATAACTATCAATATATATTTTTCAAATGAGTGAGTACAATTAGTAACTATCATGGTGTCATGTGCACTGTTCAGTATGTGTACATTTTACTGGGGAGTGAGGAATTAATTACATTTAAGAACATTTCTTTTTTACATTTTAAAATATCATTTATTAGAAAAACGGTTGTCTGGCATTGTATTTTGTGTAGATATGTATTATTTTTTAGTTCAAAATTTTAGGTAGGTATCATATAGGCAGTGGCGTGCAGTAGGTATTGACTTAGGTTATGCTGTTACCGTGATATTATACAATACTACATAATATGCTAAATGCTATATTGTACATAGGTTTATGATATTTCGTTTCACCGTCTTTATGCAAAACGAATCCATTATAATAAAAATTCATTATCCTCGAACGCAAAGAGCAATCATGAAAACAACACGTTTAGTAAGGTAGTCAAATTTGCGAATTAGTAAATAAGGATGTAGATGCTTCTATCAGCTCTAAGCCAAGTTCAAAACCTTACAAATGTAATTCTGTTAAGAAACAGCATAAGTAAGGACTCCGTGCAACTTGGATCAGCTGATTCATTTCTGACTCTGCCGAGTGAAATTTTCAATTCAGTAGTGTTCAATTGGGTGGCTTGAATAGAACGATAAATTACAACAGTGGCTAGCAATTGTAGTAGCAATAAACGAAGAATAACCCAGTAGTAGCGTCGCGCGGTAGCATCCAGAACTACGCAACTGATAATTCCGCTGATACATGGCAGCGTAATTATAACATATGGATTATTTAATTTTAAATATGAATTAAATATATTAATTATAAATATATACATATAAAATCAATTTTATCGAAAAATATTGTTGTTGCGCCACCGGGATTCGAACCTGGATCTCTTTCCTAACCGGGGAAGGTGCTTTATCCAACTAAGCTACAGCGACATTATTTTTAGCGACAATTTTCAAACCTATATGTTACCTTTTTGATATTAATATATTTAATCGTATATGTATATCTTTATAATTAATATATTTAATTCATATTTAAAATATCACAGACCTATGTTCTGAATAATTACAACTTCACAATAAGAATGTGTTCTCCTAAAATATTATTTAATTGTTTTCCAGAATTTTTAGTAATGCTTGTATGCAGTGCACGCCCTTGCATATAGGTAGCGAATTCATAAAGAAGTTAATAATTTTATTTTCGAACACGTGAATGTTGCATATAATTTGTTTTTCACCTTCGTCACTGAGATTGTCCTGAGATCGCTCTGGTACGAAATTTTTGAAGTAGAGTTGAGGGGCGTGAACCGAGACGTTTTCACATCAGAAACATTTTTAATTAAAAATTAAAAAATTTACTACCAGTCAGTATTCATTCTGGGCCTGGAATAATTCAACAAACACTTGTAGAGAATCGAGAAATGAGAAACCCTGTCCGGTGAAAATTATGTTCCTTGCGCAAAGACGAGGAATGCTAAAATAAAACTCGGTCCGCCCAGTGTGGCGTGCGGTGGGATGCTGGAATTTGTACTAAATTCCTCTTCATTATCACTGCTCACTCTTAAGTTCATTTTATGATTCGCGGGATGAAAAATAAAAATATTTTAATAATTGAATTTACAAAAATTCCATTTTATAAAAAATCTCCTTAAAATCAGTGGATAATCAACGATGATCAATTTAATATATAAAACGAATGAAGTAAAAAATAATCGAGAATATAAAATTTATGCCATTCAAGAATTAACGTTGAAAAATAACATTAATATAATAAGAAAAATGTATTTTTTATCACAATATTAGTGGCTTTTTGAACTATTAGTGATTAGTACATTGATTACAAAGTATGTAGAATTTTTTTTTAATATATTTCATGAATTCGAACTGTAAATCCAGATCGATAGGATCTAACTGAACGAATTACGCGATCTCCGAGTCGCGCACCCCACGAAATGGAATAAGGTAATTCCGGTCATAAATCGGAATCACCGCAAAGTATGGGAGGGAAGTGGGGAAACCTTGGTACAGGATGAGGTTGGTGAAAGGATAAGGGTTCTAGTCGAAGTACCAGTGGTCTCGGGAACCGGAATACGAAAGGACTGCTCACCTTTTCTTGTATATGACGACTCCGTAATCACACAAATGGCACGCGGATGAGCCGATCTCCGATCCCAATTAAATATGGCGACGTCACAAGTTCACCCACGGCACACAAACAACAAACAATACGTGATCAAAATACAGTGCTGGTGCACTGAAGCTAAAAAGTCCACACTGCGAATGCTATCGCGGTGTCGAGATCGAACAAATATCGGTCAAATTGACGTCTGCTGACGTCAAGGTCACAATTCACACTGACAAGACGAGCATTAGGAAATATATGGATGGGAATTTAGATGCGGAATTGCGTCAATAACATTGGTCGCGGCTGAATCGAAAGACGCGCCAAAAATGCGTTTTACGAATTCGGAACAATAACATTTTTACATATTAGTTCAAAAATCTTAGTTAATAACTTTTCCACAACAACGAAAATGTATCGAATCAGTAAAAGATAAGTATCAACATTTAAATAATACGATACGTGAAATATTTCGAATCTTTTAAAAAATATTTTTGTATATTCAGAAAAGAAATATTTTCATTCAACTTTTTTCAATGTAACTATGAATAAATAATCAGAATTTAATCAAGTCATCTTCTGTGTTTATTTAAATGGGGCATCATTTCATGTTTCCAATCTTAATCATACATTTTTGTAATAAAATAATATTTCAACATTATGAACCACTGATATGAGTAAAACTATAACGTGTGTGTGCATGCATACAGTTACAGTAGACTATTACAATATTATAGTAGTACCTTCCCCCGCTTGTACTGCAGGGAGGTATGTGTAGATGGTCCTATTGAAAGAATTAAACGTATTATAACAATGTTACTCTGTAGTATTCTACTTCATATTATTTTGTACCCAGCGCACTTGGGGAGAATAGTGAGACGCTATTAAACAGGTGCTCCGTCAAACGGTACTGTACTGGACCACAATTGTATGACGTATGTTTTTACTCCTTGGTGTCTGTACAGGTTGTCCGCCATTTGACATTTAAATTGCCATTTGTGTGGCAGCTCTACAAGAAAAAAACAAACCAAAAAAGCCTATTTCAATATGTCCAAGAACACACAATTACTGGATTTTTACCTAAAATGGCACTGTTATTAAACAAACATCAGATATCTCATAGAGACAAAGCTATTTTTTATTATATTTAATGGAAAATGTATGGAAGTATGGGGTACTTACAGGGCTTACGATCTGTCACTGTGATCACCAATAACGTTCACCGATTCTCACCCCTCAATCTCCACATTTATCAAATTTTTGAAAGTTGTATATATGTTAGTATGTGGACTCGCTTCGAGTACCACTACACCATCGCCATCATCGGTTTTTCCTTTTTTAAACAGCATATATGTCATCACTATGAGAATCGGATTTTTTTTTAAATTATTTTAAAGCAATATTCTTTATCTGTAAAATATACTAGAATACGCCCGAAAAATCAATATTTTTTATATATTTTATATATACCAAGAACACACAATTACTGGATTTTTACCTACAAAGGCATTGTTATTAAACAAATAGCTTTGTCTCTATGAGATATCTGATATTTGTTCAAAAAATACTAGTTTAGAATGAACATATTTTTCATTCCCATTTTCTAATACTGGATGACATTGACTGTAATGTATCATGATGTAACGATTTTATGACGCGCGCAAGTTGGCAAGAATGGTAGCGTGGAAGGGATAAAATCGATATAACTAGAAAGATGTACAGAAAAAATATAATACAGAAAACACAAAGCATTTAAATATTCATATTCATAATTTGACATTTGAGATACTCTCAGGCTGCACTACATATTAAAGAGAAAACACAAAATAAGAATTAATATATTTGTTTAAAATATGTAAGTGTATTTAATAATATTAATAAATTTTTTCGAGGTATACATGGATTTACACTTCTCAAGAATCCTCTTAAAAATATGCTGTTTCCGATGAAGTACTCGTAATAATCCAAAAATGTACGATCTAAAACATTAATAAAACTAAAACTTTTTCAATATTTATAAAATTACATTGTGGCCACACATTAATAAGATAAAACACTTTATTTAAACCATTTTTTATTGATAAATTAAATAAATAAATATGAAGTGTACCTATATATTGGAGGGGAGTTTGGAACATTATTTGCGGGGCGATGGGAATTTATGCAACAGTAAAAGTATGCACTCTTCGAAAATTAAATCTTTGTGTAAACAAAAAGTATTTTTTTACATTAATGCATATTGTATTGACAGCGTTTAAATTTTCGTTCCAATCGAGTCATATATTTTTTTTAATCGCGGAGCTCTTTGATTACGTGAGTGGCACTAAAGTGATCACGTGGATGCCACCAAAATGAAAATTTTGAGACAAGGAATTTGCGTTAGTTCATGTCTATTTACTTATTTTTAGAAATTTATGCGCTTGATTCATGTTAATTTTTTAAATTACTTACTACGAAATTGAAGTTTTGAACGGTAGTTGATATGTCAAAAAAAAATTATTTTCTTAACTGGTTTAACGTGTTAAATGTTTTACCTCAACCTGGCGCTATTTTGCCAATAGTTTCACCATATTAACTTTTTTTATTCTATCTTTATATTTTACTATATATATTTATTTTTTTGACGATCATTTAATAACCTACTGATAATTTGTTTCATTAAAATATAATAATATTTGTTATAAAGTTACTGAGATAGAGAATAATAAATTTATATCGCTCCTGAAGTGTTACAATGGCTCCATAGTAGTGCACGTATACACTGACCTAAGTGCCTAAGTGCTCATTGACAAATGATGAAACTATGTGAGGAATCTCTGTGAACCAGGTGGCCGCAACACCTAAGTGCGAAGAGGAACTATTTCTGTAAGAATGGGCGATCAACAATAAAAGACAGAGTGAAGAGGAAGGCTTCCTGACTGACTGGAATTAGAGACATAGAGTCATATGAATTTTTTAACAATTGGTTATTTATATTTTTTTGTTTCATATGGCACTATTTTTATAATATTAAAACAGTTGGAATCAAGATTGAAGCAAATAATATTTTTGAACCGTTTACACAAACTTGCATGCCTTTTTAGTAAATAATATATCACCAATATTGTTTGTTTTTTACTGTTTTAACTATCGGTCGTCTAATGAAATCATAATTGTCCACAGCTAAAAAAATTTACTTATTAAATTTGAACAAGTTCAATGAACCGTGGCTGATTTTAATCATTGAACGCATATATGTGCGTGGAACTGGTGTCTCTTCTAGGTTAGATTGTGTTTTTGTAGATGGTATCCTTGAGGAAACCCTGGCCGACGTTTCGGCAAAGTAAAACGTACAATTGTCAAGGCCTTGTCTCAAAAAGTAACGGTACAAGCGTGACCGTACTTCTTAGCGGAAAAAATAAATCTCCTACAGTTGAGTATAACTCAAGGAACACCAGCTACGCAAACTAGTTTTGGCAGAAATCTCAAATTAAACGAATTTATAAATATATGTATGACCTTCTGTCTGTTTTTTGTACAATTTTACTTAGTCTCTCTTTAGGTCGTGGCGAAAATATAATTACCCCCCCTTTCTTCTCCAACCCTTCGGACATATCATCATACCTGCTTGGACCGTCATTATTATTTAGAGCCTGCGCGGAACTCCTCCCTCTCCCTAAGCCTCCGCCTTAAATTAAAACTAAATCTGAATCCCGGATAACGCCGGCTACGGACCGTTATGAAAAAATAAATTTTGGATTGTTATTTTAAGGTCAGTATACAACAGGTAGATTGAAAAACTCCTACCTGATTTCCTACCAGTGTTAGATAAATAGCATATCGTGTGTTTAGTCGCGTAACAAAAATAATTAAAATCATAAAAGTTAGAACTTGATTATGACGCAATGAAGGCCGGCGCGGAAGAAAGCTTCAGAGGAAAAGAAGGGGAAGTCAATAGCGGTGATAAAAAGCTCCCTTTTCCAAGCGGACCGACTGTACCGGAGCACAATGGTACACTTCGGATGGCGAAATGAATACGAGTTAAATTTGTAAAAGACAAAGGCACCTACATAATTCATCACACACATTGAAAGCAACAGACACACACACACACACACACACACATACACACGGGAACATTAGAAGAAAAGAGAAGGGGATGTGGACGAAGCGAGAATGAACGAACACAATCAAACAATGAAAAAGTTTTTATCTTTTGTAGATAGCACAATAGACACCGGGGCCCATTGTGAAGCAAGATTTCAACTGAGTGTCTCTTAACTTTGTAGTGTTCCTTCCCTGGCGCTGCTGTACGCGGATCCTTTCATAATTGCACTGTATCAGTTCCGGGATAATCGAAACACTGCTCAGATACTTTTAAGTGACCCAGAAACTGGGCCACGACTGAAAAATATGATCATTGCAATCAAATTATCTACTTTTTACTAGGATCGTGCTGATGATCCACTTTGAGACATTCCAAGTTCAATCCGGGATAATAAAAACATTTTTCAGGTATTTTTAAGTTACCCAGAAACTTGTTATTGACTGAAAATATGACCATTACTGTATTTCACTAGAAACACAACGACTGCTGAAGACATATTTTTCTTGGCTCAATTGTGCGAGTACGATTGGTATTCGACGAATTCAGTGACTGAAAAGTGTGACTGCGACCGCTGTTTCGATGCTTTTGCAATACTCGTATTTTGTTTACACACTGTGTTACTCTACCAGTATGCCGACATATATCGTAGACCAAGCTTGCAAGCTTAGACTACATTTTGCATTAGACTTGTTAATATAATAACTAACGATTAAATTACTATTGATACAAACAGAAAGTATATAATCTATTATTTAATTATGTATCGAATTATTCATTACGTTTATTTTATAATACATAAAATTGTAGAATATTCATCTACATTATCTCTTTATATTTATAGGTATGCACGCGATGCCCGGCAATATAATAGGTTCTGCGGGCACAGTAAAGAGCTTACTAGGGATATCTTTCACGGTGGATAACATCTACTACGATGGATTGGTGGGGAGAGATTATTAGAAATATATTGACTTCTTAGCGTCAAATCAGGGTATCTCCAAAAATATATAAATATTTGGGAATTGAAGAAATAATTCACACTCATAAGAAATATTTAGATTATAAGAATTAAATATAGATACACATAATAGCTTAGAAATTTATACACTTAGAATGAATTTTTTGTACGAATTAATACAAAATAAATTATTTTGACATCATGTAAATGATTTTTTCATATTTTTAGTTACACTGAATGAATGAGCAGTCGACATAGTTCTAGAAGATTCGTAATATTTTTAGATGATTCTCAAGGATTCTTGAAATTAAAATTAACTACCCGTACCATTATCTACCCGTTAACATCAGCGAGTAATAAATAAACCACACTCCATTAACGAACGTATTGTACTGCACATAAAAATGATTTTCTCTTCCTTTCTACGGGGTGGTTCGATATAACTAACTTTGCTGTTTTCCATTTGAGTTGTCCCCTTCCGGAGGGGCACATAAGCATTCACAGATCAAACACAATAATAGGGTATTCCAGAAGTCAGGTGTACCCGTGTCCGGCTGCTGTGAATGGATAACAATAGTCCGAAGAGACCCTCTCTGAATAGCTTTTGAAATCATATCTTCGGCGAGCCCGGCGGACCGGACGGCTGGAAAAATTACCATTGTGGTATTATCTCTACGAGGCAGGACGCGGCACGTGATACTGCGGATTGGATTTCAATTATATCGAACTGACTTAATGCAGAAACGAGGATTCTATTTTAAAAATTGATTTCAAAAGAAATACTACCTACTGCAGGGGGTCTCATGACTCAACTTCCGGAAAATATCAAATTTTCAATCATTACCAGAAGACCTGAAAACCTAACTAACTTTACTTTTACGCCGTTTCCCTGCAGGGTAGAACACCACACTATTTTGTCCTGGCACACTACTCTTACCATACTTTCTTTCATACATCTTCTCTTACACGGTCTTCGGCTATTGAAGCTTTTAATAGGCCCGTTCTCCAATATTTGCTTTATCAGATCACGCCAGGTTTATCGCCGATACCCTCCGTTCCTATTGCCTTCAACATCCATATATTTACTTTCTTTACAAACCTTCATACATTCTACATGACCTTTCATACATTCTACGTGATCTTTCATACGTTCCACATTACCTTTCATACATTCCACATGACTTTTCATACATTCCACATGACCAAACAATTTCAGCGACCCTCTCATTATTCTTCAAGCGAAAAATAGCTCTACATTAGCTCCTAACTTTCTCATTCTTCACTCGATCCTACATAGATTTTCCACACATGCGCCTTAGCCACAGGATTCAGCCTAGTTCCGTTATTTTTTTGCTAATTCCTGGCTTAACTTGCATTCATTTGTTTTGGCCCCAGAACTCCATTATGCATCGCTAGTCTTACACCTCGTAACAAATTCCTATAAGTGATAATTGCATTCAGAGAACCATTCACCTTATTTCTCGCAGTCACCTTCGTATATTAGTACAGTGTTTGGATTCTTGATGAATAGCATTTCGCCTATATTTTGGTATCGTGTCATCATTATTCGTTACATTTATATTAACTTTTAATAGTTTTGACATTATAATATATGATTAAAATTCCTTATACCTTTACGTGATTAATTATTTATTGAATTTATGAATTTTATGGTAAAGATGTTTATAAATCGAGCGTTTTTAGTGAAGTTTAATCAAATCATTATACAAAAATTGTTAACCCAGTTTTGTTAATTTATACGTTTGCCGTACATAATAGCGAGAGTATTTTACTTATTTATTATGTTATTAGAATTCTTTTATAATCCTGTTTATTATTTAATATTTTTGGTTTAGATAAAATAAATATATAATATTGAATATGTAATTTATATAATTTTCGAGCCCATATGTTACCTTTTTCAAATTAATACATTTATCGTTCGATTATTTGTCGTCAAAAATAATGTCGCTGTAGCATATTTCGATAATGCACCTTCCCAGGTTTGGAAAGAGATCCAGGTTCGAATCCCGGTGGCGCAACAACAATATTTTTCGATAAAATTGATTTTATATGTATATGTTTTTAATTAATACATTTAATTAATATTTAAAATATCACATATCGTCTGTTCTGAATAATTACAAATTCACAATAGGAATGTATTTTCCTAATAATAATAATGGTTTTCATATTTGTATGATAGACAACGGATGAACCTGTCTCCTTTAGTACAGACTTCGGTCTAGTTAAGGAGACTGAACATCTCTTACATTATAATGTATAATATGTACATGTATTAAGAACATAAACAGAGTATTTCTCATTTATTCTTTATACATACATACTTACTTTTATAATCTATATTTTTCAATTTTCGTGCATTTAATTATTTTTCAAAATTTGTTATACTTCATAATTAATTATTACAATTAACATTATAATAAAACAATATATTTTTTTTAATTTTTACAATTTTGTGTCGAGTCTCGGTGTGAAAAGTGTATACGGGTCGGTCCTACCCATATACTCTCTGCGTTGGTCTCCGAGTTCGTCCCCAGATCAAAATGTCAACACGTGTACACAGTACTGAGACTTGTCTCAACTAAATCTCTGAGACACGTTTCATCGTGTCGAGTGAAAATATGGTTATTATGTATTGTATCCTAGTTTTAACAATAATAATTGTGGACCAGCATGTGGAGTTTTCAGATACAATGATACCGCGATATAAATTACGAGGCGCGTTTTTTAAGTAAGTACCGTTGCCGGTTATTTCTGGGGTAGTTGTTGACTCACCACATGCAACGTTAGAGACATTCTTGTAGTGAATGGTTAAATGTTCAAGACAATAGGTCAACCCGCCGACTGTGATATACGATCCGTGATTCGTTTCTTGAATGCACTAAATATGAAACCAGCTGACATTCGTCGCCGAATTTGTCCTGATTTGGCGTCAAGTTAAATCCATATTTTTCTTCATCTGAAGCGGTTCCTTGGTGACAAGCATGGCAACTCAAAGACGGAATACAGACATGGTTTTCATCCCAGGCGGCGTCGTTCTATGACGAAGGTATACAAAAATTAGTGCCCCGTTATGACAAGTGGCTTAATAATGGTGGCGACTATGTTGGGAAGTAGTTTAAGGTGTGTAGCGTCCGAAGAAAGTAAAGTGTTTAAAAAAATTCTGGTACTGACTTAAAAAACGCGCCTCGTACATGAAATGTTGTTCCTTAATAACAAAAGAAGAATTCAAATACAGAATCTTTACAAACATCATCTTGCATAAGTCTCTACAACTCGCTTATCTCGGCCTGATGATAATGGCTTAATAGAATTATAAAGCACATCTCTTACCCCGCACAATATGGCCCAGCTTCCACTGAGTTTTACTAACAAAGCGATCACGTATACTCGTCCAATTGGGTGAGATTCTTTAAGTTTTCAATATGTCTTTTTAATACGAGAATTTTATTACATTTGTTTGGTCCAGCAATAATGCGCTTGCCGAGAGATCGGCATCTCGCCTCGAGAAACTGGCAAGCTGGTTCTGTATTTCATAACACGAGTGTGTAGCCTGGATTGAAAATAAATTTATCATCATTTATTTATCTTAGCATTTGTTATTTTAGAAGGCTTTTGGTGACGCGTAGTTAGTGTTGATTATTTATTGTAGTCAGGAACAGGGGAAGAAAAGTACAGAAAATAGTAGAGCGTGAAATATGAAGAGTGAAAGAAGCGAGTCGGCGACGTTCAGTTTGGTCCTAAGACTGGCGGTTAATTTGAATCGCCGTCCCCACAATATTAACTCGAGAGTATAGTACTCATATTTCAAATGAGCATATTGAGACAAATGTAAATTAAAACAATGATATAGATATTATTTAATATAAGTTTAGTTACGATATAAATAATAATTTAAAAATCACTTTGTTGAAACCACTATTTATTGATAAATCAACATGTTTCAATACCTATGGTATCTTCTTCAGAAAATAATGTGTTCTAAAATTAAAAATGCAAGCATAGATAAAAATAAAACTATAAAAGTATATGTAGTGGGTAACTAATTAGGAGCTTCTGTGAAAACAAATTTAAAAGACGTCTATATGTGGTGGGTAAGTAATTAGAAGCTTTTGTGAAAACAAATTTAAAAGGCGACTATCTGTTTTCACAGAAGTTCCTAATTAGTTACTTACCACTTATACTTTTATAGTTTTGTTTTTATCCATATTTACATTTTTAATTTTAGTATATATTGTTTTCTGAAGAAGATACCATAGGTGACGTAACATGTTGATTTATCAATAAATAGTAGTTTAAACAAAGTGTTTTTTATTATTATTTATATTCATTAATCAACATGAAATTAATATTTTAAAATGTTTTTAGTTATATTTTTCAACAATTCACGTATACATACATCACACAAACTTATAATTAATATCTGAAAGAGTTAGGAAAATTATCAAAATGAAAGAACCTCGTGTTTTTTGTGTGGTCTAAGATTTTAGAACTTGGCTTTCTTCTATATTATATTTGTTTTCTTCACATAAAAATCACTGCGTATTATGTAACAGACCGCACAAAGATTACTAATAAAAAATATAAAAAATTTGTACATACATAATATTATAAGCAACAACCTTATCTTCAATACGAAAAGCTCAAAGGCTTTACATCATAGTTTTTCGGCCCAATAGAACCGTCGCCTGACGTCCAACTCGGCGCCAGACATCCCTCCACTCACACACCAACACACTCTACTCGGAGAACATGGAACAAGAACACCAAGATCTCTCGTCACACTGTCGTCCATCATAATCTGTCTGCCAAGAGGATATCGTCTAATTTGGATCCAAAATTGCAGTAAAACAAAATTAGAGCCGGCTAAAAGACAATTATTAGAATAGAAAATGGTCGTCCCTTTAGATATCCATCAGATCTTGTATTTAAAGAGTACAATGTCCTAGACATAAGACAAATCTATATGATGAGACTCGTCCAATATTTTCATGCTAACAACAACTCACCCCAAGCAATAAATCATGGTTACAACACAAGACGACGAACGAACATCTACACACCAGTTCTGAGAGCAACGACGACATTTTATCAACATTTCTACAGGTTCTTAGCTCCGAAACTGTACAACACACTCAACACCAACTGTAAATCGTCCACTTCCAATAAGATTACACAAATATGGACCCAATATATAATCCAATTGGGTAGAGATCAATGAGAAGCATCTCTGTCCAACATTCCAACATAATCACAATATAATACCTACACTCATAATTCAATTTAGTTTTAAAACACTCTCACTCTATGTTTTTTTTTTTTCTAGTTTTTTTTCCTGTCGAATTTTTATCTTTCTAATTTGAATTATATAACACTTTCCGGCTACTTTAACATAGACGGCAGTCTAGCAAAGTAGCTAGGACAATGCTGTATATATCAGAGGTGGAGTCTACTCCATCCCACACAATAAACTACGAGTATTATTCTTAATAGGAAAATATTTGTATCATATGTTATATTATAATATTTTATATTCACCTCTGTCACAACAAAAACATGTATACCAATAAAGTCTAATAAATAAATATATACCCTTCGATAGTTCATCCTGGGTTTTCTATTGGTAATGTTGAATATATTCATTCAATCCATGGAAATAAAAATACACCAACTTTTGTGAAACTGGACTGTTAGACACCGATGATCGCTCTCCTTGCAGTCTTGAAACTTTTAAACTCTGCTGGCCAACCTCCGAAACTTTATCACAACCGATAATCCGAAAAAATAAAATATTTTTATATCACCGCCGTAAATATCGATCGAACCAAAATTCGTATCTCACCAAAAGCAGTTTCGCTTTTGTTTGCTGTTTTTAAATCAACATAAATAGAATGCATATATTCAAACTTTATACCAGGCCTACCTATCGAAGTATAAAAATACGTAAATAGTGTGTCTTGCCCATCTCATCCTTTGCAAATTTTACCTCATTAACTAAATCAGGATTTAGATAAAGATCATTTAACTTTCAATTGATGCGAATACCCTACTGACCTGACTGATCATTTCTCACCAGTACATATATTTTTAGAAGAATTTTCTTTCAAAAACACTTTCTTTCATTCGTCAAGTCGGAAGCCAGCGCAGTTGGTCTATACATATATTGATGAGCAAATATCATAACCAACGTGATCCAGTGAAAAATTGGAATTAACAAATTACAATTAAGAAACCGTTAATAATTTTAAATATCTTGAGTCATGTAGACTACAGGGAATATTATGGCAAATGAAAGCAAGCAGCGAAAAATGATCTGCCAAAAAATAATAAAAATCAGTTGCAATCTACCACATAAATAACACGCCTTTCTGTTACAACATATGTGACATGGACTCTTACAAAAACTTAGGAAAAGCATTTATTAGAAAAAAATACGTGTCGTCATACTCTTTTCGACTCGAGACAATCTCTGAGATACGAATTTTGCTACCATAAGATTCATTGGAGACAACTCTCAGCTTTAATAGTCCCCATGTATACACCGTGTCTCAGAGATTCGCCGTATAGCGCATTACTTCACGCTCATCAAACGTCAAATGTGATTGTGATTTTGAATCTCTCCAGCAGCAGTTAAAATGAAATATGTGTTTGTATTTAATTTAACGTCTTATATATATATGTTATTGTTAAATGACATATCGACCCCTCAGAATAACAAGGTTCCATCTGACACTGACACTGTTTTGAGATAATGATCTCAAAAGTGTTGATTGAATTTCAACATATACTCATGTATGCAAATTTGATCAGTTTTAAGGTCTTTACTTATTTAACTTATTTTCAGTATTATCAATGACCACTGTAAGATGCGGGAAATTAAAAATAAATAAAAACATTTTAAATTAACAATAATGATCCATAAATTGAAATAAATAACTGATGCAGTCGGAACTTTCAGCTCTTGCTATTTATTTTAATATCCGTTAAATAGAGTTGGTGTGTTTGGAAGAAATAAATAATAATGCATTTAAAACCATTTTCACGCAATAACTTAAATTAGTTAGGAGAACATTCTTATTGTGAAGTTGTAATTATTCAGAACAGACGGTCTGTGATATTTTAAATATGAATTAAATATATTAATTATAAAGATATACATATAAAATCAATTTTATCGAAAAATATTGTTGTTGCGCCACCGGGATTCGAACCTGGATCTCTTTTCTAACCGGGGAAGGTGCTTTAACTAAGCTACAGTTAGTTGGATAGACAACAATATTTTTCGATAAAATTGATTTTATATGTATATCTTTATAATTAATATTTAACTTAAATTAGCTCTAAATTTTTGTTGGAACCTTGTTATTCTAAGAGGTCGACATGCTAACTTTTAAAAATAAATAGTTGTACGGATCTATGGTGGTTTTAGGTAACGTTTGTGTGCACGTCTCAAATCTCGCTTTCGGATCTAACGCTGTGTACACTACTTTAAGTTTCTGCCTCACTTGATTAAAATCTCAACACGTGTACATGATATTGAGATGTATCTCAACTAAATTTCTGAGATTATCTCACCGCGTCTCCTTCCGTGGACACGGGCATTTAGGATTTCATAACTGTTATTAAATATTTTGATTTATATTAAAGTAATGAATATACGCTTTGATAGATTAATTTTTATACGTTTTTTGTTATAACATTTTTGTACGGATATCGAGTAAATATATTTCTAATCATCACAACAATGTATTCTACCAAAATATTAAAGATGAATACTCGTCAATAATTTGAGATAAATATTTCTAACCACTACACAGGCGCCATCACAAACGGCTGGACCAAAGGTCCATACAGCTTCTGGGGGAATGAGGTGGCGAGAGGCACAAGGGAAATAGTAGTAGAGGGAGGCATTTGCGGAGAGGTGGGGGTGAAGAGGACCAGAAGAATGGATGGAGCACAATAGAGAACCAGTACAATTCTGATAAATACCGACAGGTATGTGCGAAAATGATAATCTTATATTTTCTTGGTGACTTCGGAACAATTGTCTTGTAATAATACTGAAATAATTGAAGATCGTCCTTGAATACCGGCTACCCGTGAAAGGTCGAGGGTTCAATTCCTTAAACCACCGTTAAATTTCTCACATATTAATTGGTTAGTTACCTTCCCTTTATTGTAAATAGTTACAAGATATGATGACATTCCATGGTTAAACATTCATTCAGCAAAATAAAAAAGTTAATTAAAAGAAAAGCAATACGCAACATCAACTAGCAACTACCGATAATATAACAATTAAATCAATGAAGACATGAAATTTTAGTTGTTATGTAATAGAGCAAGACTATTTTTTCAGCATGATTTAATTATCTTTGTGTCGCCGGGGAGACAATGTGAAAAGGATGCCAAGGACCAGCTGAATAATTGTAAATGAGCAGTAGAAGACCGAGTATAATGGTGGCGAACGATTAAAGAGGCCAAGGATTGGTTTGGGCTGTTGAAGAAGAAGAAGAAGATAATATTGTAGCAATTTTAGAATATTTTAATTATCAATGAACTAATTAAAACCAAAGTTGTAACTCATTCTCCCGGCAGCAAAAAATCCTGGGTTCGACTCTCGGTGATAAATATAGATTTTTTCTCTGTATCTTTCTAAAAATGATTCGTCTATTTATTTATTCAAATAATGATTAGGATGTATGTAAATCGTTTAACCATTGATGGAGAATACAAATAAAAGGATTTTTGGTACATTATTTCAACGCGATAAACACTTTAAGTATAATATAAACAAATTATAGATATCTCATAGATCTCAGGGTTGTTTCAGGGGAATGAATATCAAATTTCAAACCATAGATGGCGACAGCGAAGTTATAGAGAATACATGAAAGGTTTCTACATGGTAACATATATATATAACTTCAAAAAAAAAAATGTGGAGGTTGATTGTGGGTAGAATTAGTAAACCATTACATTGTGTAAATTGATCACATAAGCCGGCCGAAGACAGGTCGTAAGCCCTGTAATGCCCATACTTTAATACTTCTTATATAATAATATATAAATAGCTTCGTCTCTATGAGATTTAAATTTAGACATACTCAAATATTTTAAATACTAATTTAATGTATTCATTGTAAATATATACATATAAAATCAATTTTGTCGAAAAATATTGTTTTTGCGCTACCGGGATATTTATAATTAATACATTAAATTAGTATTTAAAACATCACAGACCGTCTGTTCTGAATAATTACAACTTCGCAATAAGAATGTGTTCTCCTTAATACTCAAATATTATTATTAATTATAAATTATTATTGTAAATATAATTAGTATATATACAGTCGAACTTGGTTATAGCGAGCATAAGGGGACCGACTAAATTTGCTCGTTTTATCAATGTTAGGTATTTAAATGTTTATTTGAATTACCTATCATTAACAAATTCGCTACTTTTAATAAATCCAATGTTAATCTAATTTTCGATTTCGACTTTCTCAAGAATCGAGAGCTACTTTATTTTAGTAGTAGACATGTCAAATTGTCAATACAACACTGCCGACGCATATAACGTAGTTGGTTAAGTATGTTAGGTAGTGTCATAAATGATATAACCCAACTGTCGGTGACGGTGAGCGTGTCGGCCACTTATTTCACAATTAATTGCTTACATTTTTCGAGAATTGATTCTTTTTCAGTGCCATTATTCATTTGTTGGCCGTATTATTTATTCGGTATAACTGAGAATCGTGCACGTTATAACAGTTCACTATTGTATGAAAACTTGCGTAAACTAAAATAACTCGACGTAACCAAGTTTGACTGTATTTAAAAACCAATGCCCGCAGATGTCGGTCGAAAATGCATCCGACTTCTCAATATCGTAACACTCTCGCGGCGCTACCGGGTGCCCGAAAACAAGACGTGAAAATGACACGCGTCTCGACGCCTCCCCTCGCGGCCCTGCGGGCGGGGCGCGGGAGGCGGCACCGGGCGCCCCCGGGGTGGGGGCGCTCAATGGCAGTCTTTACAAAGCGTTCTATACATTTCAGAACAATAATCTTCTCACTCCACGCCACCATTCTCAACACAAAGTCCTTTATGGGGCAAGAATGAAATGAAAGAAAAAGAGTTAGTTCTCCGGTGATGTATAGACATGGAGTCGCGCTTTGTAGCCGGCCCCCCGGCCCCCCGGCCCCCGCCCCCGACTCGGCCGGGCCCTTTGTGCGGGTCTCCATCCTCCTATTTATTCTCAAATAGATAAATCGCAATATTTGCATACGTACACACTCTCGCTACGCTACGTCTGCGTTTCGTCTCTCCGTAGCGATCAATGGAAGAACGAAAAGTCTTTTGTGGTGCGGGCCGGAGAGGGTGGCGCGGGGAAGGGTGGCGCGGGATAGATACGCCACAATGGATATTGTTAAGTGCGAACAATATGTTTAAACAATGCCGGCCGAAACAATATTGTCTGCGGTGTCATTGAAATCCTAGACGGGCCGAGCGCGCGGCCTGCGCTCCAACGCTGAGAGGATTGCGATTGCTTCATCGCGATGCTACATCTTCGTTGTGAGAGTGGATCTAAAACGCTATTTACACAACATCAAATATTTTGATTCTTATGCAATATATTCCAATTTTCTTCTGTGACTCACACATAGGGAAATTTGATAAGAAACTGATACATTGGAATGACCGAAGGATAATTTTTCAAACAAGTACATTTTTTTGTCTGATATTTGGAAATTGGAACACGTGCTGCTGTACTCACTCACTTACTTACTTACCATCACGCTGTTTCTCCCCGGGGGTAGGCAATACTCCTCTGTCCTGACACACGAAACGATGTAAAGTACCTTCTTCATCATCATCCCCTTTATCCTAATCGGGTCAGAGGCCTCGAGATGGCTTGGACAGCACTCTTCCACCGCTCTCTGTCCTGCGCTGTGTCTATTACTTGGGATTCCATCTTTCTTCGCAGTCTCTCGAATTACCTTCTACATGTTATCGTCTATTTAGGCAGTCGTTCGTTTCTCATGTTCAAGCCAGCGGCGTAACGTGCGCAAAAACCCAAATGGTTTGCGCCCTACGAAACTTTGGCATTGATACTATTCTATATGGACTAATAATTTTTAAAATCCACTACAGCAACAAATAAAATTTAGAAAATCACATTATCAATGTACCTAAACAGTAGTACCCCACTAATATATAGAGTTTGGGTAGGTTAGGAACCATACCATCGCCTAAAAGCAAAAATGTACGTACACAAAAGTAAAATTATTTCGGTAATCTGTAAATGAACACCACCATAACATAAATACAATAAATAATAGGTCGTCGTTTATATAAGAGCTTAATACATATTATAAATACATATTTATATGTATCATATACAGGGTGTAAAAGTCCCAGTTCGCAATATTTTTCGAGTGGATACCTGACTAAATTATGAGTCGAAAATGTTCAAGGGATATGTGCCTAATCTTAACCATGTCAGAGATATAAGCATATAAAAAAATCGTAATTATGTGATTATTTCGATTAATTGAAATATTTTATTGATTTCAAATTATATATTGAATACAAAAAATTAAAGGTCATGAAATTTCGAGCAGCTAGACAATTTTTTGTAAGATGATTTAGGGCTTGAACCAAAGATATAGATTAATAATGGAACAATTTTGCAAATATTTATTTCGAAGTACATAGACGTCAAGCTTTACACGATTTTGTAACAATTTCAAACAATAATATTTTCCGTAACATTGCAGAACATTTGCACATATTCCTTGAACATTTTCGACTCATAATTTAGTCAGTTTACTCATAAAATATTGTGGACTAAGTCTGTTACACCCTTTTTTTGCATCGGGATTTTTTAGTTACGCCACTGGTCCAAGCCATGATAAACATTGAAAATACTGTTAATATTAATCCTTCTGACCTTGATATTAAAATTAACTCGATTATGATCACGCTGTTTCGCCGTAGGGGTAGGTCGATGGGATAGAACGCCATACTCTTCTGTCCTGGCATGCACTCATGCCTCGTACACCTTATCTTGCACACTCTTATTTTCTACACTTTTAACAGGATGGTCCAACAGTACTTGGTTTATCTGATCATGCCAAGTCTGCTGCCTTCAACACTCGTCTTATATATTTTACTAATCACCCTTTCTTCGCCCATATGTTCCACATGCCCAAAGCATCTCTGCGACTATTATGATTATTCCCAGCGACCTTTAGTCTATCGACAAATCGCTCCAATCTGTTTATTTTTCACTATCGTACAAAGATTTTCCACACAACTTAAGTTTGTTTTTTGTTTATTCTAGGCTTCACACACATAAATGAAAAGACATGATATATAGTGTACATATAGAAGAGGGGTTTTGATCATTAGTTGCGGGACGAGGG
Source organism: Eubasilissa splendida (assembly GCA_031772225.1). Classification (NCBI taxonomy): domain Eukaryota; kingdom Metazoa; phylum Arthropoda; class Insecta; order Trichoptera; family Phryganeidae; genus Eubasilissa; species Eubasilissa splendida. The sequence goes on along the minus strand of CM062846.1, from coordinate 35,355,248 downwards.
GCATTCTACACACATTATTTATGGAAACACAAATCCCATAGTTCACTACACATTTATGCAACAATAAAAGTATTATTTTTATTTATTATCTTTGTTTTATTAACCACTAAATTGAGTTTAAATACATCTACTGGTGTCGAAAAATACAATTTTCTTCTTCAGGATGTCATAACTAACTAAAACATATATTATTGTTTCTTTGCCAGAATCTATTTTTAAAAATTTTTAGTACCTATCTCAAATTATTACTTAATACAAATTTACTCGAATAATTTTTAGGAAAAAAAAAACAAAGATAATAAATAAAAATATGAATTTTAACCACAAAGTTAATATTGCTAATTTTAAAAGTGTAATAAAAGTATTTACTATATTTGTGTAAATAAGATGTATTTTTTACATTAATGCATATTATATTGTCAGCGTTTAAATTTTCGTTCTAATCGAGTCATATATTTAAAAAAAAGTCGCGGAACTATTTAATGATTGCGTAAGTGATCCTGTGAGTGACACCAAAATGAAAATATTGAAACAAGGAATTTCCATTAATACATGTCTTTATAAATATGAAATAAATATATTAATTAGAAAGATATACATATAAAATCAATTCTATCAAAAAATTCTATATTGTATTTGCGTCACCGGGATATGAACCTGGATCTCTTTCCTAACCGGGGAAGGTGCATTATCCAACTATGCTACAGCGACAATTTTTTAGCGACAATTTTCGAACCTATATGTTACCTTTTTGATATTAATACATTTAATCGTTCCATTATTTGAAAGAGCAACAACAATATTTTTCGATAGAATTGATTTATATGTATATCTTTCTAATTAATATATTTAATTCATATTTAAAATATCACAGACCGTCTGTTCTGAATAATTACAACTTCACAATAAGAATGTGTTCTCCTAACATGTCTTTATATTTGGTAGTCTGTGGCTTCACATCAATACATTCATTTGGGCAACATAATTATTATTATGCGCCGCTGGACTTGCCCCGTGTGTCGAATTTCCATTGGGGACAATTGCATTAAGTGCACTACTTACTTTATTACCCGAAATCACTCTCATAATTCCGAAATACAAATATAAACTGATGTATTTAACTAATATCAGATATCTCATAGTGACAAAGCTATTTTTTTATTATATTTAATGGAAAATATATGAAAGAAAGGGGTAATCACAGAGCTTACGATCTTACTTCGGGTGGCTTAAGTGATCACTTTATATATATATATATAACGTTCACCAATTCTCACCCCTCAATCTCCACATTTATCAATTTTTTTTTAAAGTTGTATATTCGTTAGTATGTGGACTCGCTTCGAGTACCACTAAACCATCGCAATCTATGGACCAAATTAGATAATTCGTACTAACATATACACAACTTTCAAAAAAATTTATAAATGTGGAGATTGAGGGGTGAGAATTGGTGAACATTATATATATATATATAAAGTGATTACTTAAGCCAGCCAAAGACAGGTCGTAAGCCCTATGATTACCCCATACTTCCATATATTTTTCATTAAATATTTTTTAAAAAAATAGCTTTATCTCTATGAGATATCTGATATATCTTTAATAACAGTGCCTTTGTAGGTAAAAATCCAGTAATTGTTTGTTCTTGGACATATTCAATTATTGCCCATGTATTTACATTAACTTATACATTTTTTTAATATTTCAACAATCTTCCCCGTTCGAGTTGGTAATAATAAAAAATAAAAAAACATTCATGAAGCATGCTAAAATAAAACACATTTTATTTAAAAAAGCTCAATTTTCTTTCAATCTTTAATTATGTTATTAAAATAAATAGCGCACGCAACAAAATTTGTCAGAGTTACTTTTTGAAATAATAATAATAATAATATGTGTGTCCGTTTCTGTCAACAGTATCGGCCTTTAGCCCGGCGCCCCCGCGCCCCCGCGCCCGCGCGCCCCGACCTCCCGTGTCGCTGAATCAAATTTAATATTCCCGGAGGATGATATAATAAAGCAATTAATAAAACCGTACGGCGTTGCGGGCCGCGGTGCCTTTGTTCGTTTTATTCATATGCTAACTCTTCGCAGTATTGTGCGGGCCGCATTGTCCGCCCTACTCAAACAATGGCTGGATAGTTTTTTTTTTTTTATATTCACATTTTTTCAGCGCACACGTCGAGGTTTTCTTTGACCGGGTAGGTAATGCTGGAAACGTTTGAACCGGCCACGGCGAGGAAGAAGGCGACCGACGCTACGCGCGCGGCGGCTAGTGTCGCTCGGTGGCGCTCGACGTCACTATAGCCACTGCACTCGCGCCGGGATCGCGTTATTCTATGGCGCGCGTGTCAATCGTTATGAGCGGGAAAATCATCTCGTCGTGACATATTTCATTGTTTTTTTATTATTTTGCAGCATTTCTTTACAGATACTTGAAGTGTTTTTAGATACGTATGTACGCAATTTAAATTTAATTGTATTTGTTATAATATGAAACCAGCAGCTTTATGTCATAACTCAAAACGTAATTTGATAAAATTCCAATGATTTTGAATAAAGAAAATAGTATTAAAAATTTCATACATTATTTTTAATATAGACTATATTTTTTCAAAGGCTCCTCCAATAAAACATGTTACGAAAACTGCGTTAGAAAATTTCGTTAATTTTTACTGTTGTTTTATTTTCACAGATTCTGGAAGATATCGATTCCGGTACCTCTCACGTGCTAAGCGAGCGCTTTATATAACGCTGCGTTTTTTACTCTTACGAATTCTTAAATTAATTAATTATTAATACAATAACAACATAATAAAAATGTATTTTTAAATATAGAGTATTGTGTTTTATCGGAGGCGATAGAATTAGTGCGTTTGAAATAGTTTTTAGAGATTAGATTTAGAGAAGTTTGTTATGAGTATCTAGTATCATTGTAGATCAACAATCAAGAAATATGTTAGGTAAAGCATATTCTATAGCATAGTCTGACACTTTAAACCCTTTTTTATATTATTATTAATAAAAGTATTACCATAGGTACCTACTTCTACTGCGGATCTGAACTGCTCGTAAATAGAATAATTGTTATCTGTATTTCTAGATATAGGTACATGTACTTGTTCCGATACAGACATGTAGATTTCCAATCAAGGACCATTTTACATATAAAAATACCAACATTTTGCATTTAAAAGAAGATTATATGTGGGAGAAGATGATATTGAATGAAAGATATATATATTCTTATTATCGTGCTAACAACCCGTTCATATGCCCGATATTCACTATCAAAGTAAGTCAAGCAACTTTGTAAAATTTACATGTCAATGCAATTATCTTTCTTTATCTACTTCATAAATTAAATATCATTACGTATTACATATAGAGCTTCAGGTGTAGTGTATAAAATATGTATGTATATACCATGTATATGTTAAGTTTACCTCATTTGGCAAAATCTAATGCGTACCCATTAACGTTTTTTTATATCTATTAGATTGTTTTAAAATCTTTAATTTACGATTTTTTAAACTATTATCTAATCGAAATCTTAAAAAATAATATTATTAAGTTTCTCGATAGAATTTCACGGGTTAGTATATATTTTCATACTTAAATGAAGGATAGATGTGAATTTATAATTGAAATAACTGATTTGTTTATGTTAAAAATGTCCGTTTAAATTGGAACGTTTAATAGAGTTCATCAAAATTTTAGACATTAATATTTCAATTCAAATTTGAGACATAGCGTCATCCTTTTGAAATCCTTCTCAAAACTCTTTAAAATGGCTTATGACTTAACATAGTCGAAACTAATAGGTGACATTCTATTTCATAACAATTTTATTTTATCTCGTTTGATTTTTTATAGAGTGATCTTAATCGTCAGATTTTAACAAATGTGTATATTAAATTTAGAATGAGAAATATATTTCACGTAATAATTAAACGATAATATTTTGTTATTTTGAATAAAAATTATTGATCCGTTCCATTCAAATTAATGCCAAAATTCTACCATAACGTAATAATAATATAACATAATTATTTTATTTGGTGTTTGGTACAAGAATTGTTTACCAAAATTACACCACTCATAATTTTATTGAAATGTATTACTGCACTAGAAAGTATTAAATATATTATTTTAATTGTTTTAAGAGATTTGAAAATTACGTTTAGAAATTTGATAGTTTTATCAACGCCTGTGTATAAAAACCATTCACTACAAATCAAATTCCCTCCTGCCATAACATATTGTATCAGCCGATCCGGCGAGGGTGGTTCGCGCCCCTAGCGGCGCTGGGGTTGGAGCGGGAACGGCGGGGGGTTGGGGCGCGGGACGTGCCTAGATAAAAGACATCTACTTACACACACAATGCTGAGGATGATCCAGCAGACTCCATTGTTGTATTATCTACCATTGTTTCCTTTCGCCCTGGCGCGCTGCGGCCCTGACGAGTGCTGAGGTCTTTATTTCAAAACGACACTAATTCTGGCGTTTGACGGGACACGTGAAATTTGACATCCTACAGATCTGGTCCGAAAATTGGGACGTCAACATCGGACGGGCGTAAAAATGAAATGATTAAAAAATTTTTTGACAGACAAGATTCGTATTAATATAATAAATGTACCTATGTGAAACATATATTTAACTGGGTAAATACGACACAATAACGCAGACGATGAATTATATGATACCAGATCAAACGTATGTTGAATGTATAGAATTGTGACTTAATTAACTTAACAATTATATTATTTGTCTTTATTTTTGTTTCTGTCGAATCTTTATCTTAAGTAACACCAAAACACCACGAAAAAAACTGGCTACTTGAACACAGACTTCAGTCTAGCAAAGTACCCACGATAACGCTGTATATATCAGAGGTGGACTCCATCCCACACAATAAACTACAAGTATTTAATTGCAATATAATTGTATCCTCTGTTACAACAAAAATGTGTATGTCAATAAAGTCTAAATAAATAAAAAAATTACATATATAGTGCAAAGAATAGCCTACTATAAATAAGTATAATATATAAATATAAAATTAATTGCGCATTTATTTATTGGACGCGGATTATACATAAGAAATAAAATCTATTTTATAGTGCGCTAAAATTTATTTACGTGTATTATGCTACGTTAACACTTTCTTACTGTATATAATGAAATGCTAGAGACATCTATGATTTATAACATACTCTTTAATAATGTCATTATTTTTTTTATAAAAAAGATTACCAGTAGGTATTATACCGGAAGGTAGATACAGTAGCAATATTTTTTTAAGATATTCTTTGAAAATACGATTCTCAATATAATCCGCCGCATTAGCGAAGGTGCAGGAATCACATCCACAGGAATGCAAAAATCTTCTTCTTCCACATTCACTCACCTTTTTACATATCCTCATCAATTCTTTTAACATCTACCACTCTCCCGATTAATGTTTGTATTTATTTAGTAATGCCAAGTTATTAGATAAAATTGTCTCGTTTTAAATGGTTAGATATAAGAAGAAAATAGCACCACCGAATCAAGTTATCTAAAAAAAGTATACTTATACTCATATTATAATAATGCATAAATGTAAAAATACATTGTTTCATCCCATTTAATTTGGACCCCACATCATTAACACAAAGCCATGAAATTCAAATGAGCATTTTGACAAAAGCCTTGCCTAAATGAGGTATCTACTAGAAAATCTTCCACCGATATATGTAACATATTCGTACATTTTATATATTAATAAATAAATAATCAACCTTGCTGTTAGGACCAAAATTCTCTGGTCTACGCAACGTGGCACATGAAATTTAATAATTTTAATACATCATTTAAATTTATTTATACACAATAATGAGCATTACAAAATTCAAATTCAAAAATAATAATGGGGTTGTAATTTTTGAATATATTATACATATATGATGTTTAATGATTCATTATTATATTTCTAACTCTGTCGCTCCCCACGGATAATGATGTTTATCTGCCATTTCTAATAAATCATTCTGATAAAATAACTAAGGGTTATTAATATTAAATATTTTTTTAATATAATAACAATTTTAGGCAATTCAAGTACACTCGAGAGCGTCATCGGTGAAGGTTGAATACACTCCGAAAGAAAATAAGTTCCTTATTCGTACTTGCCATGTTTTTTCTTTTAAATATTTATTAATAAAATAAATATTATATTTATTTAATTTATTATTATAATGAAAGTGTGCCAATTATTTGGTTAAAATTAGATAATTATCAGTCATTAAATAAGTATATTTGCGGTACAATTTTCAATGTTAATTACCTAATATAGTGGATCCTCGATTTACGAACTTAAATAATTTCTTAAAACTATTCTAAAACCGAGTTGTTCGTAAACCGAAACAATTATTCCCATAAAAATTAATGTTAAATGTATTAATCTGTTTAAGACCCTCAAGAAAATGACTTATCATCTTTATTTTTACTTCTTGCTTGAAATCCTATAAAAGCAATAAAAATTCGTAGTTTTAACTTTAAAAAAAAGGAAAGTAATAAAATGAAAAGAATAAACTTTATTTTAACTTATCTTACAAAATATGTAGTTAAGTGTTATTGTTTGGAAGGGGACTCTCCTTCCATGAAAACATCGGCTGCTTGAAGTTCATCAGGTTTCTGTCTCACGAAAAACCTATCTAACGATATATGTTTCTTCTTGCTTTTTATAATGTTACGGAAATGAGACATGACATTATCATTAAACACGATTTGATAAAGTTTTATCAGGGTGATATTTTTCCACAAAACTTTGCACCTCACTTCACTTCGCTCACGTCGAGAATCTTCCATTCGTTCGTCTGCCACCGTATTTTGCTCCTCATTAAGAGGCTGTTTCAGTTCTCCTGCAGTGAGTTCTGAGACTGCCTGCCCGTTCGTAAACCGAAATTTTGTTCGCAAACTGAAGAATTTTTTCGTCTGGCATTTGGTGGTAAATATAGTCATTCGTAAACTGAGATTCCACTGTTTTTTTTTCATTTTTTAGAAAGATTTTAATTCAATATACCCAAAAACGATCAAAGTTAAAAAAAATAAACAATCTTCACTTTACGTTAACAAGAATTAAATATAAAGTAGGTATGTATAATATTAGGTATATTGAATTTAGGTACACATAAATATTTATATGTGATTTGGTCAACTTTAATTTCCAGAAAGCCCTCCAAATCTAGAAACCCCTGAAATTCATCCTCCAGGTCTGTCAACAGTTGTGATAGCATATTTTACATGGGTACTTAGTAGCGGCTAACGGTGGGCCGGGTGAGGGATGATAAATCAAATAAATTCATCCCCTGAGAGCTGGGGTGGCATGAAGGGTGTATTAGTGTGCATCTGTGTAATAGCGAAAAAATATTTTTTGTAGTTTTCTAAATTAATAATATTATACTAATTTCATATCCTTACATGTGAATATTTTATTTATTATTTTTATCACATTCTTTTACAACCATAAATATTCACTTATTAATTGATATGAACGTTACTTTATGGTGAAGAACATGATTATTTAATTTTTAAACACGACTTTCGATATGTTCAGTTGTCATTTACGTCTGTTGACGGGGTCTTCATCTCTCGAAACTACTGTCGTAAAAAAATATAACACAGTTATATAATACAAAGTTCAATTTTATTTAAATAACCGACATTCGGAGTAAGTATTTGTGATATTTTTAGAATAATTTAAAATCAAGATAATTCATTTGAAATATTTTCGTGTACTTTTTTTAAACCACAGCCCTTCTGCACAGTGAATAATATTTAAGCGTTTAAACATTTAAAAATTTGATTTCAGTAACAATTTAATAAATTTAAATTTTTAACAAATTCACTTTTTTTTATTGTGATTTTAGAATACAGTTCTTTAACAATTAAAATCTCTTAGAAAGATACACAGAATATATCTGGAATACGATAAAATCATTTTGAGTTGAAGTTTATACAAAATGTATCTTTAAAGCATTCTAAAAATATATCACTCCAGTGACGTAGGTATCTGCTTGAGATAAAAGAGTTTTAGAGGCGGCTGACTTCACTCCCACAATCACAATCGATATAAATGAGTACGAAAATGAAGAATTTAGGGTCTGAGAAGAAGCATTAACACCAAAAGCCTCCGCGCAGAACTGAGTCTGTGTATTCCCCGTATTATACAAAGCAAAATTATTTAAGGTTCTGTCTTTGAATGGAGACTTTTGTATAGAACCTGATACAATGGTTTAATGTCATAAAAGACACGAGCTTTTATAAAAGAACGAATATCTTAATGAAGGGGTGACTGTTGGAATTTATTACCCTCGACTTTCTACTCCTCAGTTCACCTTCTCCGTCTTCGACATTTTAATGATTGTTCATATTTTTTACGACTTATACCCTTGGGTAAAATTATGAGAAGTTATCTTCGAATAATTTGGTTGGTACTCAGTCATCAATGAACAATGTAGAACAACATTTCTGTAAGAATATACACGTTTTTAATATTACAAAGCAGGGCATCTACGCCGATTGGGTTCGCTCCATACATAACTAAAAATTGACTTTTGTACCTATAATTTACGGGGTGAGAGACACTTAGTATCCGCAACTAAATACACCCTTATAACACTTGATACACGATAGAAATCCGGGGGTGCAACATCCCCTCGCTGACTGCGGTGTAAACACCATTACTGCTCCTCCTGTTGGAAGTGGAATTGCAGCCCTTTTTTCGGTAGGGTACAGAGGCGCTTTCTAGGACTATAATTATAACCGTTATCTATCATGTGACGTAATTTTAAAATGTATTTTTGTCAGACACCAAGAGCGCACATGTTGACAAGAGAGTAATTATTTAAAAATAAATGTTTATCTTGATAGTATTAATACACTTAATACATCTTTATATTATATTAAACTATTCCGTCAGTTACTATTGGTATATTATATATAGTTATACAATATGATATCATTAACTTAGTCCAACGCCATCAGTGTCTAGTAAACCAGTAGCAGAGAAAACCACCATATTATTCCACTACTTCTGGCAAAATATATACATGGTGGCTCAAAAAAAGTGAGAACATCTCGTAACACATGAGTTATTTCAAAACATAATATAATTCATTATAATTCTTAATGTAATTTTTTTTGCACAATATTTAGCTAATCAGAAATCATCGAAACACCGCCCATATTGCATCATCTATCTGGGCTGTTCGGTGGCCACACGCCTGGCTCTAACATTCTCACGACGAAGAAAGTTGATTGTATTTCTGGCTGTGTCAGATGGAGCTCTGTCCTTCTGTAATGTCCAGTTATGCTGTAATGTCTAGTTATACTCCAGGCTTTGTTTTGAAACTCTTTGATCATTTTCCTAGCACCCCGACGTTTTACAATTCGCAAATTTTTGATCAGTATACGGTCTTTTGCAGTGATTTTTGTCATTCTGGGCAGCAATTTGAAAAAACCAAATATAAACAATGGGAAGATTAACAATCAAATATGGCGATCGGAAATTGTCTAAATAAAACGTAATATAGGTAAATAAGTAAGTAAGTAAATTAGTAAACCATTTAAACTAATTTTGATGTAATTATATCACATTTTACGAAATGTTTTTTTGGGCCACCTGTGTATTGCCTTATCCACTTTTATATACCTTGTCATGGATGTCTCATTGACAGGCGTCATCTATTCCCTCACCGTCAACACCCGTGTCATATATTTTCTTTACATCATCTCTTCACTCATACGTTCAACATCATTGTCCACGTCGGTCCCTCATGACTGTGGAACATGATCTCTATGAACTCTCGCACTCTTAACTATGTTTCTCCACGTTTCTCGACATCCTGTAGATCTTAGGACTATCACCAGAGGAGGACCTGTTGCCTTTTCCACTTGGTCGGTCTAACGGGTGGGGGATCTTCCTCAACGTGGCCCACTACAACAAGATTCTCCAAGCCATCTATTATCTTCTAAAATAGAAGGATTTATCTTAGGAAAATGATTCAGTTCTTCATACGTTCTACGTGCCCTATTACTATTTACTACGCTGCATCATATTCACTATTAGTTACTAACACTTAATCATATGCACATTAAACAGCATGTACTACAATTCCTGCTCCTTCTTCCATTTTTACAGATCTTTCATACAATTGTCTATGTACTTGGCATGTTTTTTAAGTAAATGCCGGAATTTTTTTTTTAATCCTACAGAACATCGTTTCGAACTTTTTTCGGACGCTACGCGCCTTAAACTGCTTCTCATCATAGTCGCCGCCATTATTAAAGCACTTGTCATAACGGGGCACCAATTTTTGTATACCTTCGTCATAGAACGATGCCGCCTGGAATTAAAACCATGTCTGTACTCCGTCTTTGAGTTCATCATCGCCATCAAAACGCTTGCCACCAAAGAACCGCTTCACATGAAGGAAATGATGGAAATCACTTGGCGCCAAATCAGAACTAAACAGGACGTACTTGGCGATAATTATCATCTGGATTCATGTTTCGCGCATTCAAGAAACGAACTACGGATCGTATCTCACAGTCGGCGGGCTGATCTATTGTCTTGAACATTTCAACCACTCACTACAAGATGGCCACACTAATCTAACGTTGTATGTAGTAAGTCAACAGATGCAGGAAACCATTGCGCATGCGCAAAATCACAAACGCAGCGCTGCACCGTGAATAACCGTCAACGGTACTTACTTAAAAACGCTAGTACAAGTTGAATAGCCAGTGTGTAATCACGAAGCCCTTTGCTAAAATCAAATCATGTTTTGAATGACGGTTTATTCTTACACATACACTACTTACTTATAATTACAATAATTAAAACTTAAAATGGTTATTTAAAACACAACACAATGGTTAATGAACAAAAGACAACAAAATATTTTGAAATAGAATTATGACAATTTCGTACTAGCAATTTATTCGCATTGATAAAAAATTTTGAAAAATATTTTAATTACCGACCGCTGATTCTTCTTCACAATTTCCCTTTCAGCCCTGCCGCGAACCTCATCAAGATATTTGCCAGAAACTATTCGCTCGTTCAAATGCCTCGTATAAAAGTATGCAAATTATTCCATTCGCAAGAGAAGAGAAAAAATCAAATACTCATGACTGATTAAATTGGGTATCTGCGACACCAGTCGAGCCGAACACAGCGCCTACATTAAACTGATACAAGCATTAAACACAATATATATTATTTATTATTTTTAACTTGTGTTTTTTTCCGCCAACATTCTTGTGTGTGACGATTTACCGATATATAATATCGACATTTTTTAAATATGAATTAAATATATTAATTAGAAAGATATACATATAATGTAATAATAATAATATGTGTCAATGTGTCCAAAATTTAATAAAAATGAATTGATAATTCTGGCGTCTGCTATCAGTTTACTCAAAGGTATTTGAGATTCTGTAAAAATAAAGTAGATGACTCTTTCAAATAATGGAACGATTGAATGTATTAATATCAAAAAAAAGGTAACACATAGGTTCGAAAATTTGTCGCTGTAGCATAGTTGGATAATGCACCTTCCCCGGTTAGGAAAGAGATCCAGGTTCGAATCCCGGTGGCGCAACAACAATATTTTTCGATAAAATTGATTTTATGTGTATATCTTTCTAATTAATATATTTAATTCATATTTAAAATATCACATACCGTCTGTTCTGAATAATTACAACTTCACAATAAGAATGTGTTCTCCTAATAATCAACATTTTTTCCTACCTAGTTTGTTTAATATCGTTACTTTATCGAACTCGTCATTTTTGCTATCTTTCTCTATTTAAGCGTTCTGAAATGGATCTCCTTCCATATTGATGAAACAAAGCAAACATTTTTTTTAAATCCAACGTCAAAAAATGAAGTAATTAAAATTATTACGTGGGGTACCTACATAAAATTTAACCTAACCTAACAACAGCATTGTTAAATTTTTTCAAATATCCGACAGTAGTGTTTGTGTGTTTACTCTTTTGAAAAAATTTACCTTCAGAACCAGGTCATATATACATTTTCAAAGGGATTAGACACATCTGTTCAATGGAATGTATGAATTTCAAACTAATAATTAGATTCTCATTGAGACATATGCTGTTTCGGGAAAAATAATTATCAAATTCAGTTCATAGATGGCGATAGTGTAGTGATTCTCGAAGTGATTCCACATATTAACATATATAAAACTTTAAAAAATTTGATAGATATGGGGATTGATTTATGGGTGAGAATGGTGAACGTTACATTTATATAAAGTGAAGATAGGTCGTAAACCCTGTAATTACCCATACTTCCATATATTTTCCATTAAATATAATAAAAATAGCTTTGTATCTATGAGATATCTATTATTTGTTTAATAATATTGCCTTTGTAGGTTAAAATCCAGTAATTGTGTGTTCTTGGACATATTTAAATATTGCATTCTATTTTCATTTGTGACGGTTTATGTTGTTATGGCTTCATTTGTAAGTGCAAAATAGTATGACATGAAAAGAAAACATAGGTGGTCATTTATAGTAAATATTATAAAAAATGCATGTTTTTTAAATACCTACTTTCTTACTAGGTTTGGTTGATTCAAGTTCAATGACGTCAAGGTATTTTCTGAATAAACAGACAACGAATCCAAGAAGATTAAATTCATGATCCAAGTATGCTTGTATTTAAATCGAAGTCGGCTTCACTAAATAAATGCAAACATGATTTTTTTTTTTTAACAAATCTATTAGATAATGGATCCGTTCGCGGTTGGTAAGGGGGTGGTAACAACCCATCACGAGTGGACAAGTGCTTCCTCACCTGAGTCAACATTGCGCTTCTCATCAAGGGAGTGGGGGTGTCTTGATTCATTAGGACGTTACGTTTTCATCACATTAAGATACCATTTTATAATTTTTCATCCAAGGTAAATTGTTACGAGACTGTGTTAAAAAAATCGTTAACATTTTTTATATAATAACATGTAACGAATGGTTTGTTTCCAAACCAATCTTTTATTGAACAAGGATTTATAAATTGTAATTTTAGAAATAAGAAAGAGTGTTATTAGCAATCTAAATATTATAAATAGCCAAATCCTCTTTGCAAATAGTCACCTTTGAAATTTGTTTTCATATTAGTTCTTACTTATTCACCACTTTATAGTTTTGTTTTGTTTTAATCTATGCTTGTATTTTTAATTTCAGTATACATTGTTTCCCGAAGAAGATATCGAAGGTATCGAAACATGTTGAACAATCAATCAATAAATTTATTTTACTAATATTGAAGAAATAAATATAAAGTTTTATAGTTTTAAACCTACCATTTTATTTTCCTCAAAACAAAAGAATGCTATCTAAACATACAATGATCTGTAAAGGAAGTGGGCGAGGCGAACCGGTAAAACATATACGATGCATGACTGATATGATACGTGTGTCTGTAATAAATCTTATTTACAGGGGCGTGCATTGCATACAAGCAGAAAAGCTGTGCATTACTAAAAATTCTATGAAATAAAAATAAATTAAATAATTTTTATATTATGAAAAGACCGTATAAAATTCTAGCCGTTATTACCCGAATTAGCGTAACCTTGCCTATGACGTAACTCGCGTCGTTTGTCTAACCGTGAGTTATTTGCGAACCATTTGTAACAACTTCATGTACTTTCTGATGCGCAACACTTAGGTCTTGCATTAACCTAACTTGTTTTTTCAATCCTTAGAATAATTATACTGAAATAAATATTTTTTACTGAATATGTCGGCATCTTGACGTCTAAGGATTTTCTGCATTTTTCAAGGCTGCCGTTATCGAAAGGGATTAATCCTTACTGAAAACTGCGTAGAATAACATTTCTACGTATTTGTTTTACTTGACAGACTAATCGTTTTATGTTCTTAGTGTATTCCAACCTATGATTCCATATTTCGGTGTTTGCGTAGATAAAATTTGTAGGTTATAATTTTTCATCTGTCAAGCGAGCGAATTTACATTTTTTTAAGTTAGATTATTAGTATTATTACCAATATTAAATTAAATGTCAAAATACAATTATTTCTGTATTGAGTTTCGGCTATGCTAATTAGTAAAGCTAGTTAATTAAATTAATGTTTTTGAACATTTGAACATTTATACATTTAACAAAATATTTTATGCGAAATCGAAAGCAGAGTACGGTACCGAGCAATAAAAGAACTTGCCTATTTTAAAGGAATAATTGATAAAATTAATTGTTCTCAAAATTTAAAAAAAAAAACATTTTTTTGATACGCAGTATACCTACCTATTGTATACTTAGTAAGCATCATCGGTAACAGCATAACCTAAGTTTGTGCCTACTGCACGCCACTGCTTATATACATGTTTCTCTGAAAGTCTGTCTCTACAACTTTTTTGCGCTCATAAAACAGCAAAATGGTGTAGATCAAAAGATAAAGATAAAGATGAAAAATTTAACTCATTAAGTGTTACACGTACATGCATTACAAAGCCTTCATCGTTAAGGAGATAGTGTTGACAGTAAATGAGTAATTTATTTTATTATTTAGTTGAAAAGATTTAACCATCATTTGTTAAATCTTTTCCTGGCAATTCATTAATTTACTTGTTTATTTATTAGAAATAATACAGTTGGCATTGGGCATAGAAAAAATAAATGGTGACAAAATAACTTATATCAAGATTACATGGACAAGAAAACAACGCGAAATTTTTTTTTAATATTGTGGTAACCCTGCACGCGCCCTCATCTAACAACCATATAGGGCCGAAACCCAAGAAACCAATCAATAAACAACATGCATCGTGACGGACAATGCCCAAGCAGCTGGCGATCACTTCTCCGCAGACCGTCCTCTCATCGACTTCTCGAGCGAGCTACTACAGCGTTCAACCACATATGCGCATTTTAATGTGTACCGCATGTGTATAATTCATTCATCAGTAAACGCTAACCTTTGAAAGTGCTCTTTCAATTAAATACCTTGTTCTAGTTGCAACAACAGACACCCGGCATCGGCATGGGGTGTTACTGTACTGCGACATACAGAAGGTGTTAGATCAACAAAACCTTCTGACACAATCATAAGTCAATCATATTAAGTATTACGTAAACTCGGCACATTCTCACTATAGGAGAACGTAATCCAGAATTGGTTCGACATGAATGATGAAGAGAGGTTGCGAACGTGATACTCGCGATGGGACATGTAAATTTATTACTGACAATAGGTGTAGACAATCAAACTGGTTTTGACATATTTAGATAGATTAAGAGAGTAAAACCTGCGGTAGAATAATTCCTTGAGAACCTACTTTCGAATGTGAACTATCTGGTATGGCGCTCAGTGTGAGAAAGGGGTCAGTGGAGGGGGTGCTGCGGGTAGTATTGTTACCGCCGAGCATTGTTCCTAATCAAATGAAGACCCTCTGTACGCCCTGGCCGACCAACCCCTCTTCCCACCCCCCAATCCTAACTCACCAAGGACACGATAATACACAACGGTAGAAATATTTTGAAAACGCTAAAAAGTTTACGATACAAGAATTGTGTCCATACGAATCTTGATGGACGGAGGTGTTTATGTTTATCATCTACAATTTTCTGTAATTATTTTGAAACATCTCTATCATACGAGTATATACAACTCCTTATATCAGAAAATTGATTTTTTATAAATAAAAAACTACACTTCAATTTAAATAGCCAATGTGATTGTTTTTATGTATTCTACATAACAAGTCTTATATTTTGGTATTTAAGTTGATACATTTATGAATTTATAACGTGAAAACTACTGAGAACAGGGGGTTAAAGAACAGGTTTATGAAATATATGTTTGATAGACAAAGTAGCATTTAGCACTTTGTATTATATATGGGAAGCAATAGAATATGTACATCGTGTATTATGATTAATAAGATAATAATTATAATACGTTATAAAGTAAAGTTAATTTTGTCTGTCGATAGAATTAGCTAACGAAAGAGTTATTCTAAATTCATTAATACCTATTTCTCTAATTCTCTAATAAACGAACGAGAAAAGATCAACAGTATTAAAATATGTACATGCCCTATTGAACGAGACGACATATATTATACTCGTATATAAAAGTTTTGGAGAACCAGATTATCTCGATACTAGAGCAGTTATATTCTTCTTTATTTTGAAAATCATCTCCATCTAATTGTAAATAATATATATATAAAAAAAATTACTGGATTCCCATCAGTGGATCATATTTTAAATGGCAAAAAAAAGCTTTTTACGCCAATTCTACTTATCTTCTATTTATTCCATGCTTGTACAGTTTCATATTTCATTAATATTCATATAAATATATTTTACATTATTAATTTATTCGGATGGATATAAATGAAACAATGTTATTACTCTACTTGAGTTTATTAGCACTACTCGAGTTTCGAGAAAACAGTGACTCTTATTAATCGTCCATCCATTATGATAAAACTTTACAAGGTTAACATCGATTCAATTAATAATTCATTTATTTGGTTAGTGGTTAGTGGTTAGTAAGTGGTAGAGCTAGTAATAGTGTTGTGTTCGCATTCCATCACAATCGGTCATTTAATATAGATAATAGACAATAAATCTATTGCGAGTGTTTTCAATTATTAATTAGAATATCACATCAGTGAATATATAGATAAAACGTTATATTCAAAAATTTCACAATAGATCTCGTTGTTACACAAATGTTATTACTTTTAAGTGGAATAATAACATTATTCTACATAGACCAAATTATTTTTAATATTTAAATATATATGTGTACTAACCATTAATTTAATGTATATAATAAAATTATATTATATATGTACTATTTTATAGTGTAAATATAAAAATAATTAATACTATACCAATTTATTTACAGGGGTGATATTCCATGCGAAATAGCACTGTGTCGACAAGTTATCTTACGTATACCGTATTAGCTCGAATATAACGCGATATTTCTAACTCTAAATATTTTTCTAAAGAAAACATTCGCGTTATATTCGGGCTTTAGACCGTGTCCAGATGAGCACATCCAAGTTCAGTTGCAAGTTTTAGATGTAGCTGTCAATAAATCATTCAATGACAATTTACGAAAGGGGTTCAGCAATTGACTCTTAGCTGGAACTCATTCTCTGATTCCTACAGGGAAAATAAAGAAATTATCAATTCCAGTCTTAGGAGAATGGATTGAAAAAGGTCTTAAGAAATGTTGAATGTCCAACAATCTGGATGAGAGTGAGGATGACATTTTATGAAAAGAGGATGATGCCATAAATCATTCAAACGACGCTGATGTTAATTCAAGCATGTCTGAATAAAAAAATCTAATTTTTATAATACAATTTACCTAATTAAGTTTTGTTTTATATTTAAATTTTTCCTTTCATTCCAAATATATAGGTCGCGTTATATTCGGGCTAACACGGTATATTCTATTGTTGATGAAAACATATTTTTGTTGAGAAGTTACAATTTCAGAACACAGTTCTGCGATACTTTTAATAAGAATTAAATTAATCAGTTACAAAGATATACAGAAAAAAAATATTTAATACGAGGTAAAATCGAGACTTTTATTTAAAACTCAAATTCACAATACAGTGGCTACTTAGAAAAATAGACTACACGGGAGTTATGAGCTTCAGTAGCCCATTTGTCTACTTATAAAACAATAAAATCTATATAATTAAACACGTTTTGGGCTTTGTAAAGTTTACTAATTAGAACGGCGACTTTGCACCGCTTTCGATTTTCGAAGCTCTGCTATGTCTGGTAAGTAACGACTTGTTCAATTTTAGGCATAATTGTAAATTATCGTTGGTTAATTTACTCATTAACTTATTTTTTATTTGATTCATGAAAGATCATGTTTGTTCGCATAAATACGAAGAGCCAAACATTATGTGAATGGCAAATGCTGGTTCTAGACTATTCCATGTATCAAGTATGATCGTATTTTAAAATATTAACCGGAGTTGAAGAGTCGCAAATGCGAAAAGTCTAGTTTCGATAGGAATTCAAATATTTTTTCGATAAAATAGATTTTTTTTTTAATTATTTATCATGTATTATTTCATATGTAATATCCCAATGTCATGTGTGTTACGCGTAGAAAAATTTGAAATGAAACTGATACATTACTATCCTTTGAAATTTGTCATTTTTGTTGGATATGTGACCATTTTGTTCTGAATATACATTTTTCAAATAGAAAACAGAAGTCTATTTTTTTGTCAGAAATTTTTAAAATTGAAAAACTATGAACTTTTGTTCTCTAGATGGATAATTATTTAAAGGTAGAGATTATATTTCTAATTTTTTAAAGTTTTATTATTTATTATATTTTTTATTTTAGAGGCTAAATCCAATACCACCGCCTGGCTTCCTACCCTTCCGCTGCCGCCCTTCGCCCTTCCCCCGCCGCCCGCCTAACACCGGCGCAGGATAATGCAGGACAAGAATGGGATACTTCTCCCCTTTGTTTATCTTTCGGAAATATCCACTTCGGGGGGGCCATTGTGTGTCCATACTTGACAATTGAAACTTTAAATTACTCCAAATTAATAAAAAGGGAAATACATCGATAAGCTTTTACGGACGGAGCCGTGTGTCTTGGCTAAACCCACCGAATTAAATTTTAATGAGTTGTGCTAAGCTAGTTTGTATTACATTGTTCGGGAAACAATAACCGTAGTAATGAAAGGTACATCGCTGACGGACAATGCTAAAACTTTTTTATACGTCAGTATGTATTGTTCGAAAACCTTCCATGTGGACGATGAACGGTGAACAAATTATCATTAAAATAGTTTTTAACACACAATTTATTACGTTGAATTAATCTTGATCACTAATATTTAATCGCAGTTTAAATAATAATTTCATACGATCGTCCCGACCAGCAAGCAGCGCAGATGAACGATCCAGCATCATCAAACTACGCTAGTAGGCGTCAGCGTACGCCAGAGCGTTCCGAGCGCAGCGTAGTCTGAGCGACTCGCTACCTCCTCTCCGGTCTCGAACATATCAGCTGCTTTCGGTGTTCACTCCATAAATAAATTTAATCATTTATTATTTGACTTTGAATAAATTTGGTGTAAATAGTGAGTATTTCAGTTCAATTTACATCTTCTGCCATCATTGTCTATCATTTCACACAATAACCTGTACATCTACCGAACACAACTGTAGTACCTTCAATCATATCATCACACATCACATGTCACACATGAGTCAGCTCACATCACATGACACACACACTTCATGTTACAGTAGTGCCACACATCAATCACATCTCATGTCTTTCACTTCGTAATCTGGAGACATACTTTTACTTTCAGATTGGTGATACATATCATCTCAACTACATAACCTGCAAAACTGTACCAACACAATTTAGAGTATAGATAGAGTTGTTATATATTTCGCTACGCCCACAGCTCCATATTTGCGGAAATCTATGGTTTGCTAGAAACATCGGCTATCATCTGTCGGAATAGGATTATGGTGAGATCTTTTCTGATTGAACTTCAATATGGTGCCTAATATTATTTCAACAAATTGAATTTCATCTAATTTTAACATTTCATTACGTATTAAGGCATCACTCTCAATAATAATTCAAATTTTCGCGTTTTTTTTTACGAAAATGTGTTTATTATCCATTTACATGAGAAGTTATGCACTACATTAAACTTTTTTTAAACTATTACTTAAATAACACCTTTACACTCATTTAAAACTAATAAACCGAATTTTATTTGACATTATTAAGACAATACAAGGATTATAAGAAAGACGGAGACCATTAAATACATTTTCCACGTGCCACAAAATTGCCTTAATATGGAAAATTCTTGCGTGTACGAAATATATTTTCTTATAATCTTGAAGCCATGATTACGGAGACATATTTGAGTTGAAACAAATTAACAAAATATTAAAAATGAATAGTGTTATAAAGGAAAGCACGCCATTAATCATTTTAACACTTCATTCGCCTACATATTTGAAGAAGAAAAAACTTTTGTGGCTTTAATTTCATGTAATAATATTTATAACTACTAAATCCATATCACAATTCAAAAATTTAAAATGTTCTGAATACACGTCTTCGCTTGAACAGACGTGTTGCAAAACGCCGCAAGTGTGTATTTAAAGCGGACTTGAATATTATGCATTACAATACACTTTAAACCTGGTATTATTTCATATGATAAAATACTTCGAAAATTCACTTAACAACTTTAAGAATTTTCCAAGAATAATAGTGATATAATTAATAATTTTCCAGAACGGAAATTAACACATACATATGTACTTTTATAAAAACATGCTTCTGAAAGAGTGTATTTCTTTCAGATGAATACAATCTCTAGTGACTATACCCAGTATTTACAGCATCGATATTAGAAACACAACTAAAGTCTATGCTTAGTGCACGCCACTGATTTCTGATGCTATAATGCGAAAAACTACTTTCAAATCCTGTAAATCAATTCGTACATGTGTGAACGAAACAACAAGATTCGAAGAACCGAATTTGTTATAACAGTAAGGAAATCTGAATGTATTTCATTTTCCATTTTTTACCACAGAACAAGCCGGCTACCTACCTACCTCTGCATCACGCGAAGCGCACGTTGTGTGACGGGAATGGTGGTTGAAAGGATCCTGCATCAAACAATTGATTCCGGACGAAAGATGACGGATTAAAAAACAATAGCAAAGTTCCGCGGCCATAAAAGCAGACTTAATTTCGCAAACTTGGCAATTTACAAAATGGCGGAGGGAAAGGCGGCGGAACGAAATGTACAAGCGATGAGTGCTGAATAAAGATGTAAAGAAACCTATTTGAAATAAAATTATTGCATTAATAATGCAGATAAAAAATCTATGACATTTCAACAAACATCATTATACATTGATTGTTCGATTAGTAAGCCATTTTTCTTAAATATAATTCAAAGCGATGTATACATTGGTGTTCCGTATTCGTAAACACACTTTTGGTGCGTCTTTTCGAATCAACCGCGACCGTTGTAATTGACACATTTCCGCGTCCAAATTCCCATCCGTACATTTCCTCATGCTCGTCTTTTCAGTGTGAAATGTGACCTTGACGCCAGCAGACGTCAACTTGACCGATATTTGTTCGATCTCGACATCGCGATAGCATTCGCGGTGTGGACCTTTCAGCTCCAGTGCACCAGCACTGTACTGTTTGTGATCCTGTGATTTGTATGCACAGTGATATTGTTTGTTTGGGTGAACTTATGACATCGCCGTATTCAATTGGGATCGGAGATTGGCTCATCCGCGTGCCGTTATGTGATCTCGGCGGCGACTGCAAGGATAACGGAGGCATCATATACAAGATAAGGCGAGCAGTTCTTCGGAATTCACTAGTCCTTCGACTAGAACCTCTATCCCCTCACCGACCTCATCCTGTACCAAGATTGCCCTACTTCCCTCCTCTACTGTGCGGTGATTCCGATTTATGACCGGAATTGTCGTATTCCATTCCGCGAGACGTGCGACCCAGAGACAAAATTCAATTGGATTAGTTTTTATTTACAATAGTTTAGAGTCTCGGTCAATAATTTATAACCTCGGCCCGAAGAAGACCTGGAAGAGTGTTACAACGGTGTATAGATACGGTGCATCTGGCTGAAGATATCTTGGAGCTGTGATCAGTGGTGTAGTGCTAAAATAGAAGTACCTGAACGCTACTGAATGGGGAGTAGTCCAGTACTTCTGCTACTAAATAAAAATAACATTTATTCTCTTTTCTCGGACATAGATATTTTTTCGTATATTAATTAATACACTAGTATCTCTCACAAAAATCAGTCCACAAACAATAACAAAAAAGTCCTAACTTCTATAAACAAACAAATAGTGGTAACACACAAACGTAGTTAAAAACATTAAAACGCACAAGACAAATCGACTATCCAAACTCAACTGAATATTAAAGTTTTCAATTTCAGCTCATACAGTCTCCACACAATAGAACGTGAAAGTATATTTCGAATGAAATTTACCTGTTGTTATTTATTGTCATATAAAGTGTATTCAGATTCAGAAAATGTCGTAAAAAAGACCGTCACCCCTATTCCTGAAATGTGTACAAACACATACACACGTGTTTTGTTGCTAACAATGTTTTTGATGGCTCACTCAGAACGCACGTACGTTTACTGTCTCTCAAAGATTAAAGTTTTTTTTTTAGGTTCTCCTAAAATAATAAAGTTGTATCAATGTGTCCAAAATTTAATAAAAATGAATTGATAATTCTGGCGTCTGCTATCAGATATATCAAAGGTATTTGAGATTCCGTAAAAATAAGGTAGATGGCTCTTTCAAATAATGGAACGATTAAATGTGTTAATATCAAAAAAAGGTAACATATAGGTTCGAAAATTGTCGCTGTAGCATAGTTGGATAATGCACCTTCCCCGGTTAGAAAAGAGATCCAGATTCGAATCACGGTGGCGCAACAATAATATTTTTCGATAAAATTGATTTTATATGTATATCTTTCTAATTAATATATTTAATTCATATTTGATTAAAATTTTATTGAGTGATCGTCGTGGGCACGGTCCTTTATAAATTACAGGAGTACCAACTTATTTATTTTATCGATCAACGTTATTCCATATTCAAAATTATAGTGACAGACTCCAAGATTGCTTTTGTTTAATTTTTTTCATAGAACGCTGTTGTTGTTGCAGCATTCACGTGCGTGGACGAGCGGAACCGCAAAATTGGAAAGATATAAGGCAAGTATATAAATAACAATTATAACAGTCATATAATTCGTGTTTAAACGTAAAAAATACAAGAACGACCACATATGTAAAATTATATATTTTTTTTATAAAAAAGTATCACTCTTTCTCGCTTAGAGTTCCAGCCAGGTCAACCGGCTTAGGAGATTTTAATTACTACTGACTAGGCAGACGCGACGGTTCTCTAAGCTGGACCGTGAATCCGTACATATTTCAGGAAAGGGATTTAAACTAGATGTCACCATTGAAAATGTATTTGAAATCATTTCATTAAAAATTAGTCATACCGTATTCCAAACGTAGATATTTACCAACCCGGTGGCAAAGTTGCGGCAGCGATGGTAAAAAATAGCAATAATTTAAACCAAAAATAAAGGTAAATATGTATACAGATTTGAAATGTAGATATCGCGGACAATCAGAGAATATTTATACAGTCCACAATGGGAGTCACGACACTCATGTGATGGAAAATGCGAGACTAGGCGAAAAGCGATCTTAATATATATATATCTAACAGACCAGTCAATACTTTATAAGGAGGAATATTATTTGTATGAACAATGATATATATTGACTGTTTACGCGCGTTTGATTAGCATCCGCTGGGTTCTTTTGTTGTGGTATGCCTGTTTACACACTGTGGCAATGTCGCCATTTTTGACTTGAGGCGACACACGCCGTCAGACCTTCGTCGGAACCGGACCATTATCAAGAAACACTCCAAACAGTTTATCCAGAGCACGCGAGGTATTTGCGGAGACCGATCCTACAACTGTACAACATCGGAGATCACAGTCATCAGCGGAGAACGGAGGAGAACACAATGAACAAGCAAGTAGCCCAGGTTAGCGGCGATCTGTCGATAGAAAACCTGGACCAAATTTGCTATTAAAGGAAATAACACGCCCAATAACTGTGGTCATTAAAGTCGATGACAAATCCAACTACATAGCTAAAGTTAAAGCTACGAAAATACGAAAAAACAGAAACATCAAATAAACAACTAAAAAAACTCTAATTTACACTCATGTCTTTCCAATCGACATACATATACGAGGGCTGTCTAAAAAATTTCCGACCTCAACACGAAGATGGCAGCACTCGTCAACAAAAGTTGGGAAACATGTTTGCACACGCTTTGATAAGTACTCACCTAAATTTCAGCCATTTTGGATGCGCAGTTGTTGTTTGACAATCGTTTGAGTGAGTCAACTGAGTGTTTTTGTTATTCCAGGCACTGGTTTAAAACGAAGAAGACATGGAAGATGGTGGTACCTTGTAAAGGTCTCACGGGATCGAAAGTTGTGGAAGTGCATTAAGAGCCACGTTTATCTGATTGAGGCCAATTTGTATTAAAATTGAAAAATACAAAACTACTATAAAAACGGTAAACGCCTCCTGCGTGACTGGCGGGGATAACCTACGAGAATGAACAAAAATGTCAGTTTACATACATATATCTTAACTTCTTTATTAATACCAGCTTCTTATAAAGTTCAACAGGGGTATCTGTTTATTTTAATAAATTGAAATATTAGTATAATAATTTGATATTAAGAAAGTAAGATGAAAATACAACACAAGATAAAAGTGATAGAATACAAAATTTTCTAACGCGACATTTCTAACTCAGGTTTTCTGACAATTTTTATTGGCCTTCCCGCTTAATTATTTGTCAAAAAAAAGAAGAAAAAAACTTAAACCCCCATAAAAAGTTAAGCATTAAAAAATACGTAGCAATTTCCCAAAATCCATTACACGTTATTCGTACTAAAAATAAGTAAAAGATTGTATCGGGAAGGGTTTGCAAATGAAAGCTTTAGAGTTCCAGTATTTTCGCATGGTCTAAATAAATTATACTGCCGATATGACAAAATTTATAAAGAGTAAATAAAAATCCATGCAACGTTCGCCTTTTCAATAGATGGACGAAAGAAAAATGAACACGATAACGGAACAGTGACCAGTCACATTGAGAAGTGGGAGGGAGTCTTTCATTAAGGGCGCCAGCCAGGGGTGGACAGGGTTAATATATAATAAATCTTCACAGTGGAGACAGTTTCATAAAGGTTCAAATAAATATTATAGTCTTCAAAATTAGCGATACATTAGGTCACACTACAAAACATAATGGTCACTTTTGAGCTTTTGAGTGTTTTTTTATTATTTTGGACTTGGGTTTCATGTCTAATAAGGTACCGGGTCCGCTGGACCTCTTGCCCCTTCATCGTGATGTTTGCCACAATGGCCTGATACCCTATTAGACATGAGACCAAAGTCCAAAAAAAAACACTCAAAAGTGACCATTTAACTTTATTATTGAAACGTAGTCATTTAATTTTTTTTTTTTTTTTTATTATTTTTTTTTTTTTTTAGGAGAACACATTCTTATTGTGAAGTTGTAATTATTCAGAACATAGTTCTGTGATATTTTAAATATGAATTAAATGTATTAATTATAAAGATATATTAGGGAAGAGATCCAGGTTCGAATTCCGGTAGCGCAACAACAATGTTTTTATTTTTCGATAATATTGATTTTGTATGTATGTCTTTATAATTAATACATTTAATTCATATTTAAATTTTCATTTATATCACATTGATTTATGCCATTTACTAGTGTATGGCGGATGCAACATATAGGCCTTTATATTATAAATAAATAAGGGCATGTGTTTTTAGGAATAACGAAATAACGAAGAAATTAGTTGCACGTATGGCCGGCAGATGTCCTTTTTGCCGTTAAATCTTTATGTATTTGTTAGTTTGTAGGTAAATGCATGTACATGAATTCTCTGATAATATGGTTATCCACGTTCGTAATAATAATATAATACATTATATGAATATAGTAATGTGCGGGAACATAAAACAAATATTTAGCACCAACATACCGTATAATATGTACATATATCAATTTAAAGTTTTATCTACATTCCGTAACAGTTTTCTTTAAAATTTCCACACATTGTGATATTATATATTATAACATTACGTTTTAGTACCTACCCTCTTGTTTTATATAAGGAATTTATTCGGGTACGGGTGACTCGTTGGAGCTCGTTAGGTGGGTAGTTAGGCCGGCTTGCATGGGTGGGACTCCACCAACGCGCCTACCTCTCACTCTCCATACCTCGTGTTTTGCAACTCCGTTAGTCTGTCCGTGTAAGTGTGACTCAATCCATTTTGTGTCTCGTCTACTGTCCCTCTTTTGGGAGTGTTTTTGATGAATGGATCCCTGAGTGTCTGCCTTGAATTACTGCACCTAAATTTTCTATCTGTACATAAAACTATGTTCTATCGATTTATCTTTTATGATTTATATGAATAAAGACAGGCACTTAAGGGACGCTGGAGGGTCTAAATTTTAAATCTTAATTGCTAATAACCACATTGAATTTCTTCTCTTTTTTTCGTTTTGCTTATACTTAAATATGTAATTGAATTAAAGTCGCGTATTTATTAGCTTTGATGAATGGCCTAGCTTCTAAACCCGTCCCGGGAAAGGGTGGATCCCCCCCTCCAGTTGTCCTTTTAAAAGTGCCCCCCACGGTTCCCATGTAATAAATAGCAATAGCAACACTACTGCGCGAAAGGATTTTTTTCTAAGCATTTCCGTTGAAGGAGAGCAGCAACACTGTCGATATCTCGTGGAACGCAGTAAGTTACAACCGTGTGATTCAATATTTAATAGGAATGGATGTAAATCCCTTCCTGAAAATGGACCTCCACGTCAAAAGGCGCCATTATCTGGATGAAGTACCACTCAAGCTGATATTTGTAATGCCACGAATGAGAGTCACGAAGGATTGCCCATGGACATTTAAATATCACGTCATTAATGACGTCAATTTCCAAGTAACGCCAAAACTTTGATATTCATCAGGCAGCAAAACTTATCCAGAGAAATCCAACCTGTTGACCTGCTAAAAGTGACATTTTATCACACAAGGATTGCTCCCCGAAAGCTGATCAATTTTTTACACCTACCGGTGGTATTGTCAAGTAGGAATGAAAGTTGATTAATTTAGCTGTATTTGAACATGATGAATAAATTTCATTTATGCTGCTGACAGAAGTCACTTTTTGTATTAAAATGTAGTTTTACCGAGTGATTTCTCGATTCGATTGTATTATTTGTGTAAATTATAATGTAAAAAATTTTTCTCTGTCGGAATCTGGTGGGAGATAGAATAGCCAATTCTGTTCATAGTACCCACAAATCTTGGGTGAAACCGAAAATAAAATGGAAATGTAATTCGGCCAGCATTCACTGGAACATTAGAAACTACACCTCCAGCAGTCAAATATTTACCAATCATTTTTTAATTCGAATAACAATCACAGTCACAGTCACAATAACGGTTTAGCTCATCACTATTTATAATTCGTCTTAGAACGTCGTTCTTTCTGCAGTGGTTCTTCGTCTATATTATACCATACACACTTTTTAACCCTTCCCAAACCATGCAGTAACACAGGTCTACCATCATAATTAAACCTGTAATATCTCTGTAAATACATGCAACATAAAATTTGTATTTTAGATAATCCTAAAGAAAATATTAGCGCTTAAGAATGACTAGATAAAAACCAATTATGAAAAGGGAATCGTACAAAAACAATTATTTTTTCTATTCAATCCATTGTAAAATTAATACGTTGGTAAAAATACAATTTGTGATATGAAAGACAGAGATCATAACAACAAATATACAAATATAATTATCTCTTTCTCACTAATGAAATGAAGACAGTTAAGAAGGAAGGACACATTGTATACGACTTATGAATGGTCCAAATTAGGTAATTAATCATTTTTTCAAAATTGTACGCTCAATATTTAAAGTAAATTCGTGCCATTAAAGCCATTTAAGCTAATAAAAACATTTTTTCTTACAGTTATTCACGGTAACACGAGTTGACAGCATGGCTGCGTTCGGATATTTTATATCATGGTATGGTAAAGGTTAATAACGTCTTGAAATGGTGAGAGTTTAACGTTTACCTATGAAACATTATCGTCGTGAACAAATTAATATTTTTTTAAATAGAATTATGTATTAAATAATAATTACCTGCATAATTTGATTAAACTAATTAAATTAATAGTAAATATTACCATTCCAATTGCAATTTTATAATTTGTGATAATATAAATGCTATTTTTTGTTTACTATATTTTAAAATATACCTTCATAAGAAAAAAGCCACAAATCCACATTTCAAAGGAAATTAATACATCACTCTAATGAAATGTATCAATTTTCCTACGTGTGATACACAGAAAGACCTTAGGATTTTATATATAAGAAAATCAATTTTATATAACATTGATTATATAATACAGTGGCATTAATGATTAAATATAACTAATAAATATATTATAAATATTTAGCTATTTCATATTCAACACAAAACCGCGGCAAATATCTGAATTCAATACGCCATTATAACTGTCACAATTTTGCAATTTATTATGCTTCATATCTGGCACAATATCTCATAAGCATTGACAATCAGCTAAATAAACCGATGATTTCAGCGCCACCCTCGGGGGGGTGGCTTACGGGAGGCCGACCGGGCGAGGCTTGGGCGGCCAGGGGCGCCGTGAAACATTCGGGATAGACCAAGGGCAATATCGGAACTAGGGAAGGATAATAATAATATCTGATCAAAGGGATATCTCTTTGACCGTTTTTTTAATTCTTTCCATAATTCGCACAGATGGCAATGTTTTTTACGATTCCTTTTAACTGCTTTTTATCGACCATCGTGCTTTTTTTGTTACAAGTAGACTGATTTAAATAGATAAGCCAGATGTAAAAAAGAATTGTAATAAGTAAAGATATTCTGGTGATATAATTTTACAAAGTGAAAATTTTCGCAAAATATGACACAAATATAAAACAGGTGTGATAAATAATTATTAACAAATTTAAAATTAAATAAGTACAATTGAGTCTCTTACTGACTAGATCATAGATGCTTACAATAATTCAAAGATCTACTCCCCGCACCCCTGGTTCTCCAAAAGGAAAGTCTCCAAAAGAAAAATATCAAATATCTCTAGAATGAGAATTGGGCATTGCCAGGTAGCCTCACATTTATTCAGATTGAACTTAATAGATTCCCCAATGTGTGAGTGTGGTGCCGAGGAGGAAACCCTTGACCATATCTTTTTTGCCTGTCCATTGCGGATCACAGGTTTTTTTTACAGTAATCTCGTCAATGGTAATTTTCAACTCCCGGTTAACTTGTGTCATCTTCTTTCCCTTAACTCGCCACATTTAATCTATATAATAGCAAATTTTTTGAACGACATTGGTATTGACTTGTAATATAATATATATCCTATTCTATAATATTATAGTACTTTTTTCTATAAAATAAAGTTTTAACTTGATTAATGGCACAAAATCACTCTAGAAGAGTGGATTGTCTATTTAAAAGAAGAGAAGAAGATCATAGATTTTTTTTAAACATATTTTTTATAGTTATCAATTTGAACTACATATTCTACAGTACAATAGATTTTTTTCTGCATGTCTTTCAAATTGATTAATTTAATTTGCATTACTCTAAAGGAGTTCTATAATACTTAAAGATTTTACCAATGCAATGTTATGTTCAAATCCGAACTGATTAAAAGAGGGAAAAAATTCATACGTAAAATATATATCACAATAAAATACTTATTACTTTGAAACTAAACTAAACGCTTGTGATATGAAAATAAGACACGACCAGTTCAGTCCGTTTACTGATTTTTAAGCCGATTTAAATCAAAGCAAGTGAATTAAATTAAACTATTAAACGTGTATTTCAAGCATAGATGCTAATTTTAAGTTAAAGATGCCGTAGAAGTACGATGTGATGTAAATTGTAATACTACTAAAGATTGCATCTGAAGGCAATACAATATTTTCGATATAAAAATTTATCTGTGGGAATGTTCTTTCAA
The DNA here is from genome assembly GCA_031772225.1 of Eubasilissa splendida. Lineage (NCBI taxonomy): Eukaryota > Metazoa > Arthropoda > Insecta > Trichoptera > Phryganeidae > Eubasilissa > Eubasilissa splendida. The sequence goes on along the minus strand of CM062846.1, from coordinate 35,325,384 downwards.
TGAAAAACATTAATATTTTTATTTATTATCTTTGTTTTATTAACCACTAAAATGAGTTTGAATACATCTACCGGTTTCGAAAAATACAATTTTCTTCTTCAGTATAGGAAATTTACTCATAAATTCTAAAGACAAAGATGATAAATTTAACAATTCTGGTGTCTATAAATTAGTTGCAAGGATTGTGCTGCATTTTATATTGGTAAAACGGGTAGAAATTTTAATATAAGAGTAAGGGAGCATTTGAGATGTTTGAACAATAGTGGGTTTTTAGAATTTACTAATCATTTGATAGAAAATGGTCATGATTTTGATAAAAAATTGGGATTGTCAATTTTGCATATAAACGGTGTTGGTCACAAATTAAATAATTTGGAATCGTTGGAGATAAATAAAGCGTGTAAAACTAATCAAAAAATTATAAACAACCAACTAAATTTAACTACGAGTCCCATTCTAAAATTTTTTGCTAAAAATTATTCGAGTAAATTTGTATTAAGTAATGATTTGAGTTAGGTACTAAAAAACATTTTTTTTTTTTTAAATAGATTTTTTTTAAATAGATTCCGTCAAAGAAACAATATATGTTTTAGTTAGTTATGACATCCTGAAGAAGAAAATGGTATTTTTCGAATCCAGTAGATGTATTTAAACTCATTTTAGTGGTTAATAAAACAAAGATAATAAATAAAAATATGAATCTTAACCACAAAGATAATATTGCTGATTTTAAAAGTATAAAAACATTAATATTATCAATGTAAAGAAATTCTTCTATTAAATAATGCATACCACGTTTGTAATAAAATTGAATAGAATGTACATAGATAGTTAATATAAAATAACAAATTTTGTTTTATAGAACGTAGTTTCTTGATAATTAAAACGAATTAGATAAATCACTTAGAAAGAAACAAAGAAAAAATCTATCTATCAAAAAAATAGTCACCACCAGTACTCAATTCTGGAACTTTCTGTTGCCGCTAGACAGCTTTAAAGATCCAATAGAATATCGTGAAATTGTATCTATGCAGCCATCTTTTTAATTAAAATGTAATAAAGCTGTCTGGATATGGAAGGTTCCGGTGGTGACTATATATTTTTTGTGTATCTTTCTAAATGATTTATTTTTTAATTGTACGAAGTCCACGCCCCTGTAATATTAACATACCCAATAATAATAATTGATTGTATTGTTTCCGTTATAAACTTTACATAAGTGAGGTCAAAGAATTTTTAACAGATTAATCTTTATGATGTTCTTGTTGTGTTCGTTTCCTTTTGACCATACTCCCGCCGGAAAGCAGCTACCCTACCCTGACCCAAGGCCCGAGCCCGCTCTGGGTGTGGGGTGGGGGGGGACCATTGAATGCATGACGCGGGAGCTAACCGCGCCGGCCGATATAAAAGACAACTTTTTCCAAAGTTGATTCGACGACATTTTTATGTCGTAACATAAGCAAGGGGTTTGAGGTGGGGGTGTTGGGAATACAGTACAGGGGTCGGTAATATATCATCAAGAAACTAAATTAATTATTTCAAAATGTATTTCTATTTCTTCTTCAGTTGCAAAATTAACCTGCGCAAGATCAGTGAAATGTTGAATATTGAACCGATTTCTGTCTCTGCTGCCTTCCATCTTCCCCTGCATAATGAACTATGAGAGATCATATTTCTCACTGTGAAGAATGTGTCCCAAGTTTACAGCTTCCTTTGTTTGATAGTTATTAGTTCTTTTGACATATTCAGTTCCTCATCATTGGTAATGCGGTTCAGGAAATTGTTAACGTACGGTGAAACAGCCGCATCTCAAATACCAGCAGCATTTACGGTAGCTTATTTTGTTTCCCTCCAATCTCATTGCAAAAAAGATATTCTAAATATTTACAAACTGCTTCTTCACGTCTCTTGTTTTATTATTTTGGAATGTGTGTTTTTGTTTTTTTTAAATTTCTTAATGATAATGTCAATCTATGTCAAATGAAATCCTCTCCATGTTTCCTTCACAAGCTTCTGCCCTTGGTACCCTGCTTCCGTACAATTCCGAAACTTTTATCGAAACTTTAGCCTCTCAACACTTCTAGAATATGTAGATGAAAATGATGATGAAATATATACAGAGTATATCGTCTATGTGCTGTTGCAAATACATACTTAAATATTTCTACCATACCACAAGACGCGAGAGTAACACGGAAGAAATGTTCAACTAGAATGGAGAGACACTCTCACACTCACGATCAGGTCATCCTGCGCCTCAAATCTAATGGATAGTCAAAAGAAGTCAAATATTATCCGCTGTAGTATTGGATACTCGTTTTCAGAACGACAAATGACCTTGACTGCTTTAAGAAGAGCAAAACGCTGAAGAAGAAGAATATAAAAAACTACATTTAAAAATATGTAATTTACATTTTTTTTGCATACTTTGACTCCAGTAAGTTAACTTTACGACACTTCAAAACTAAATGAATTAGAAATGATTTATTAAACATATATGAAAATAAAACACTTGTTTTTTTATTCCATTCGTTAAATTTACTAGAGATGCGTTTCGCTTTATAAGGGCACTATCATTCTAACAATTTAACTCAACAAATTGTATTTATATCTATAGTGGGGGATAGCTATACAATTTTATTTGCATGAGATGAAAAGGGACAACCTTATTCATTGAAATTCTGAAGATTTCCATAAATTTTTGAATGCTTCTAAGTAACCATTCTGTTTCAATACTATGATATTTGATGATATTTTAAATGTCATAGGTAATATGTAGAAAAGGACAACTATATAATTTTTCAGTCACGGCCATTATTGTATCTGTAGCTATTCTGTAGTCGTTTCCATTTTTTGGTCAGGGAACCAGCTTTGCACTAGAGAGTTGGTGCTGAGCTCTAGCCGCAGCTTTACGCCAGCAACTCGATGTCTCAGAAGCGGAACGATAATTTTTGCATGATTTATATAGTGCATGCATGGAGTTCTACAAACTTACCTCGGAAACAGTAAATTATATATTAAACATACATTATTATTGCTTTATATATCTCGAAAGTACTTAACGTAAACGCATTCTGGAAAACAAAAAACAATTAGTTACTTTTCTGTTTATAAAATGATAAATCAGGTTTTACATTTAAAAAAATACGCAATGATTTGCGGTTCAAAATATAAAGGTAAAACACTACCCTGATGCTGTAATTATTATTAATTTGATAAAAGTCCACGTGCATTACTGCTTCCAAATCATACTGAGTTCAACGATGAAATTGTGTAAAGTAATTATTTTTCATTTTACTGTGATATTGAAAATAAATATTCATTCGAGCACTCGATTTATTACGAAATTATTAATTAATTCTTAGTATTTATACTAGACATGATAAAACCTACTAACTTTTTCAGTATTACCTGCGATAATTTTTATTGTAGTTCAATGCATCTTATTTACTGTCGTATATTTATATATTGAGTTACTATATTATTTGTTATATTATTAAACGATACAAGAGTAAAACACTGACTGACTGAACGAGGTAGACAAGGAATAAATCAAATAAATAAATAAAAATGGCTCATTTTCAGAGATTAAAAAATACATATAAATTTAGCTAACAGTACTAGATATAATCATAATGATAAAATTAGTCAATTTCTAGCATTCAAAACAACCAAAATAATAAAAGAGACTCATTTTCAGCACTGAAAAATTAACGCAATTAATTTCCAGCACTAAATACAATCATGACAATAAAATTAGTCAGTTTAGAACAAACAAGTTAATAAAAGAGGCTCATTTTCAGCGCTGAAAAAATACCTTTTAATAGAAGTAATTAATTTTTAGCATTGAAAATAAAGAAGTTAAATGAAAGTCGTTCATCTTTGTTCGCGTTCAGTAAAACATGTTTGCAAATTAGCCAACAAAATAATCGTTGAAATGTGCTTTGAAAACTCCCGGGCACAAGAAATTGAATAAAAATGTACGTACTTGAAAACTTTAGCATACAAAACCCTGGCAAGACGTAGCGCAGAACCTTTCACCCGAAGGTTGTAAGCATCTGATTAATCCAACTCGATTCATTGCTTATGAATAGAATTAGTTAAGAATACCGCTCCGGCGCAAAAAGTCGTGCGGCCGCTCGGTAAAGAAATTTCATACAAATGAGCCGTATTGACTTAGCGAAGTAACCAGCTCGGTATTAAAAATTGCGCCACAGCGCTGCCCACCCTCGGGGAGGAGCGCGACTGTGGTCCGCGACTATGTGTCCTCCCCACTAAACGGAAAACATTCCCTCGTTGGATATTTACTTCACGAGGCGCCGAAACTTTACCTTACATACATTTCATGAATAATATAATAACATTATATTGCGCTCATTTTCAGTTTTTTTTTAATAATTATAATAAATATTTTTATTTTTTAGGAGAACACATTCTTATTGTGAAGTTGTAATTATTCAGAACATAGGTCTGTGATATTTTAAATATGAATTAAATATATTAATTATAAAGATATACATATAAAATCAATTCTATCGAAAAATATTGTTGTTGCGCCACCGGGATTCGAACCTGGATCTCTGAACGATTAAATGTATTAATATCAAAAAGGTAACATATAGGGTCGAAAATTTTCGCTAAAAAATAATGTCGCTGTAGCTTAGTTGGATAAAGCACCTTTCCCGGTTAGGAAAGAGATCCAGGTTCGAATCCCGGTGGCGCAACAACAATATTTTTCGATAGAATTGATTTTATATGTATATCTTTATAATTAATATATTTAATTCATATTTAAAATATTTTTATATAACAGAGTTCCTTGATTATTAACCTTTACCATACCATGATATAAAATACCCAAACGCAGCCATGCTGTCAACTCGTGTTACCGTAAATAACAGTTAGAAAAAATGTTTTTATTAGCTTAAACGGCTTTAATGGCACGAATTTACACTAAATATTGAGCATTCAATTTTGAAAAAAATATTAATAACATAATTTAAAGCATTCATTAAGTCTTTTACAATGTGTCCTTCCTTCTTATCCTCTTCGTTTAATTAGTGAGAAAGACACAATTATATTTGTACGTTTGTTGTTCTTTTTACTGTGAAAATATTGTGTGATCTCTGTCTTTCATATCACAAATGGTATTTTTAGCAACGTATTAAATTTTCAACAGATTGAATGGAAAAAATAATTGTTTTTGTACGATTCCCTTTTCCTAATTGGTTTTTCACTAATTATTCCTAAGCGCTAATATTTTCGCTAGGATTATCTAAAATATGAATTTTATGATGCGTGTATTTACCGAAATATTACAGGTTTAATGATGATGGTAGACCTGTGTTACTGCATGGTTTGGGAAGGGTTAAAATAAATAATAAAAGATACGTCATTCGGAAAATACGAAGAACAAATGAAGCTTACGGAAAAATATTAAAATACAAATTAAATTAATCAATTAGAAAGGTATACTTACAGAAGAACTCTAATAACGCGTTAACATTTCGTCATATCAACCGATTACATTTTCGACAAATTTAGAACTTATTTGTATTGTTTTTCTTTAAAATTGATACCATCTATTATGCCATTTGCTATTGTAATTTAAATCCAGAACTTTATATTACTAGTAGAATGCTTTACTGATTAAACTATGGCAACCATATTGATAAATCAAAAATATCGCATTCTACCAAGCAACAGAAAGTGTAACGATAGCTATTTCGAAAAATAGATTTATTAAATAAATTTTGTCCCGCGTCTTTTTAAAGGCCCGTGTCCATGAGAGGATACACGATGAGATACTCTCAGAGATTTAGTCGAGATACATCTTTATACCATGGGTCTAGGCGTGTTGAGATGTTGATCTGGAGATAAACCCGAGATATTGGTAGATAGAGACAAAAACTCAAACCGGCGGTAGATACGCGACGTTCTACTGACAGCGAGATTTGATACGTGCACACAAACGTCACGTAAAACTACTACAGATCCGTACAACTATCTATTCTAAAAAATTAGCAAGTCATCAAACATTAATACGGCATTAAATTACAAAAACGTATTAACTGCTACTGAGGAGATTCAAAATCATTTAACTGACGAACGACTATAATGTTGAGCGTAAAGTTAGGCGCTAGACGACGCATCCTTGAAACATGGTGTGTACACAGGGACTACGGAAGCTGAGAGTTGTCTCCAAAGAATGTTATAGGAGCAATATCCGCATCTCAGAGATTGCCTCTAGTCAAAAATCTCTTAAATACCTCATTCGTTGACGCGGACATAACCTTATCATCCTTTACAACGCTGACATGAACCCCCTCCTAACATAGGATAGAAAAATAGTTAGACATCAAAAAGTATATTTATACTTTTAAAATTATCAATATTATCTTTGTGGTTAAAATTCATATTTTTATTTATTATCTTTGTTTTATTAACCACTAAATTGAGTTTAAATACATCTACCGGTTTCGAAAAATACAATTTTCTTTTTCAGGATGTCATAACATGTGTTCATTTTTCGAAACCGGTAGATGTATTTAAACTCAATTTAGTGGTTAATAAAACAAAGATAATAAATAAAAATATAGTATATTTATATTTTTTAATAAAAGCTACACCACTAAATTTATTTTCTCTCTTTTCCCATTTCCTCTCCCCTGCGGGGCGGAGCAGTGCGAGGAGGGGGGGAGGGGCTCCCAAATAATTCCAGCAGAATATGACTGACTGCAACAATACAATACGAGAACTGCGACTCGGAGTCAAGCCATTTTTATATCAGGCTTTGTCATCCGTGTGGGGGGCCACTTGTCGCGGGACTTGGCCGGGACCGGATCCAGTGATGTTATTACCCAATCTGATATTCATATGCAATACAAGCTTATTCGATTACTATACCACTACATTATGACATTACATAAAACATAAAGAACATTTAAAAAATTAAATATTTCATTATCAGCTTGACTTTTCAAATTTCTGAACAATTTGTACTTAATTGGGGAATCTTTTTTTTTATTGTGTAGTTGCAATTTCAGAGCCTTATTCTGTAGTATTTTTAATACAAATTAAATTAATCAATTAGAAAGATATACAGATACACATATATATATGTATCTGTATATATAAATGTATCAATTATAAAAATAAACAAATATAAGTTCCAAATTTGGTGTAACCATAATCTATTGCTGTAGTGGAATGGTAATGTTTCCCGGATAGGTCCCAGGTTCGAATCCCCGGTAGCAACCAAATACTTTGTTGATAAATTTCTAATTGATTCATTAAATTTGTATTAGAATCTTTATTATATATAAGCATCTCTATTGATAAAAAAATACGGAAAACATATTTTTAAAATGTTACTTTATATAAATGATTATTTTACAACTAACAGAAAAGCCTACATAGAGAATAGGAATCAATGTTTTATTATTTTAAGAGCAGTATTTTTTTTTATTCATAATCAAATGAATTCTATATTCAAAAGCCACAATATCAAAAAATTGATCCTTACATTACTGAAACAAAAATGTGCATTAATTAGTTTATTTTAATCATAATCAGTCAAATCACACATTTATAAGTTAATGTATAAATAACAATGAAACATAAAAATTAATAATAATATCAGAAAATTAAGATCGTCTAACATCCATGTTGCAATCGGCTTAAAATAATTCAAAGATCTATTCCCCGCACCCCCTGCTTCGCCAAACGGAAAGTCTCCGAAAAAACAATATCAAATATCTCTATAATGAGAATTGGGCATTGCCAGGTAGCCTCAAATTTATTCAGATTGAACTTAATAGATTCCCCAATGTGTGAGTGTTGTGCCGAGGAGGAAATCCTTGACCATATCTTTTTTGCCTGTCCATTGCGGATCACAGGATTTTTAACAGTAATCTCGTCAATGGTAATTTTCAACTCCCGGTTAACTTGTGTCATCTTCTTTCCCTTAACTCGCCACATTTAATCTATATAATAGCAAATTTTTTGAACGACAATGGTATTGACTTGTAATGTAATATTTCCTATTATAGTACTTTTTTCTATAAAATAAAGTTTTAACTTGATTAATGGCACAAATCACTCTTGAAGGGTGGATTGCCTATTTAAAAGAAGAAGAACAGCCATGTTCACAATAATTCACATTAAAATTTAGGCAAAATGATAGCGTTGACTTAAACGTTGAATTAAATTTAGTAGAAAAATCTACCTACTGAAAAAATATACTCAACACCGTGGACTAGAACCCGCAACACTTCGTTTTTGGTAGACAGCTTTAACCAACAAATCTATAGAGACAATGTCGTCAGATTCTCAAACCGTATTTTTCTGTATATCTTTTTGTTGTGAAAAATCGTTACATCACAAATAAAATGTGATTTCATTAAAATATTTTTAATCCCAAATTCTAATTTTATAAATTTCTTTTCATTATTTTATAAAATATTATTTTGTTAATCAATTTTATATTATACTATTACATATTATTATTGTGTTTTAATAAATGTGTCGAAGCCATCCCCATAACTCAAAATCATCTTATTTGGGGGTGCATAACTCTAATATTGCATTAAAAAAGTATGATTTATGTTGCATTACTATTTCTAATAATAAATTAAATAAATATTGTTCAGATATTACATTTTGAATAATGATTTTTCGCCCCTACAATGATAAAGGCCTTTGTTTCGAAAAGTATTAAGGTCAATGATTAAGTAATCGAATTCGCGGGCGCACAACAATACATCACTAGCACGGGCACCTTATTCAGCAACCAATATCTGATGGTGGTTCTGTAGTCTTCTGCAGGCGCCCCCTTTGTCCGTTCCGCGAAATCTCATTGTGGTGTGACTGATTATACACGCTTCCATTCAAAACCAACATCCATTCACATCGATGTCTGGCCTGAAGTTGGGGCAGGAGGGATGCGCGCGGAGAGTATAATAGAACGGCCGCAGAGCAGAACACCATAGATGACATCCAGACAACGTGATTGGATAAAAAGGAACAACGTGCGAAAGTTACTAATGAGATGTGTAAAATTGATTCAGTATCGACTAACGACTAATTTTACTAGTGTTTTAACATTGCTATATTTGTATTCAGTGGATTTCGCATTAAAATTTGTCATTAAAACATTTTGTATCATTGTGTTTTATTTTCACCCTTGCCGTTACCGGGATCGATACCAAGTACCCCCAAAATCTGTTTTTAATCAATCTGTATACGTAAATAATGCTGAATTTTTGTGATATAATTAAATGCATAGATTAATATTTTGGATGTACCTATTTTATTATTTATTCATTCATAATATTGAGTTTCAATACTAATAGAGTGATGTTTCGCTTTTTGCTTAATTATTTAATTTTTTTTTTCAATTTATAAATCTTTTTATTATTTTCTCTTCTTATGTGCTTCTAATATATTGTTCTTATGCACGTGCGTAATTTTACTCAATTTAATATTATGTGATTTAAAAAAATATATATATATATATAATATTAAATTGTTTACCGGGTTATGTCTGTTATCTGTTATTTTTTTAATATATTAGTTGATTTTTTATATTATTACCGACATTTATCTTAGTCGAATACATTTGTTAATTTTTGCAGTGTAATAAATACAAATATACGTATTTACACTATAAAAGCCATATATTAAAAATAAATATTCCTAAAAGCTATATATGTTCCAATTAACCATTTTTTCTCTGCACATAAATATACTTAACCCTATTTCTATCACATATACACGGCAAAGGAAAACAAAAAATATGTATCGCAAAAAATACGGTGAACATGAAAATTTGTGTGTGTTCTATTTCAATTAGTTTTCCGGCACCATGTATTTATTTAATATTTTTAAAAATATATATTGTTTGAATCTTGATCTTTAAACAAACTGTTACCTATACTAATACAATTGTTCTTTCTAAATGAAAACTGGTTTATCTTGAATAGAATAAATATTCATAAATTCAGTTAAATAATTAAAGTTATAATCTCACTGACAATGATAACTGAACAGCGGTCTCTCGCGTGACAGACGGGGAAATAGAGCATGTTTTTTTAGTGGTATAGAACTTTAAAATGAAATAAAACACATAAAAATCGCGGTAATAAACAACAGTTTCTTCGGTGCGCACTGTACGACGTCTTTGCAGATGCGTATTATCAATTAGAGTATGCGTGGTGCGAAAACGATCCATGGTTATTCGAATAACTTTCTCAGAGGGACGATTATATCGATCTTAAAATATGGACGTAGCGCACGGTAAGTTTTGCAAACTGAACCACAATTTACGAAATAAATTTGCACAATTTGCAAGCGTTGTTCTGGCATACGTCTATTCATGGTGAAATGGCAAACCAAACTGAGCACAAATCAACTATCAAATACATAAAATAGCATTGTGCACTACAAAAAATCAGCATGTATACTTACATGACAATTTGATACCACAGTATATTAGGGGAATAGTAGAATAAGATGACATACATACTAAGTGCCTCTAGAAAATGTTTATTTAAAAAGAGATTTCGAAGCGCCTGGCAACGATTCCGGTACCGGTAAACGTGAAAATAAAAGTGTAAACGAAGCAAGAATGGAAAAACTGTGCCCCGTAGTATTGTGCATTTGTTCATCAATCTGAATACTTAATTTCATCACTTTTTATGTGGTGAAAAAGTCCACATGAATAATCCATCTCTATTCAGTCGGACCGAAGTGAAGCGGGGATATGTGGGACGCTGTGCCATAATATATTGACTTTTTTTACGACCCGCCATAAATTAAACATAAATCAGAGAGTGATTTTGGGCGCGTTGATGTCAGATGTGTTCGTGGGCCGGACCCATTGTGGATATCGGCAAATAAGGATTTCTGTCGGAAGGTAGGTATTAGAAATGTATTAACACAACTGCATGATGCACTATGACTTTCGAAAGTTTTCGATGATATCCGCATACAGAGCGCTAACGAATTAACAGTGTACGTGTATTTTGATTTTTTTATATTTATTTACTTTAAAAAAATAGCAATATGTAGCAGGTCTGATGACCGATCAGGTCTCATCCCCCCAATGATGAAAAACATTCTCGCGATGTTAATACTTTCGTCTAATGGTTTAACCTTTACCATACCATGATATAAAATACCCGAAAGCAGCCATGCTGTCAACTCGTGTTACAGTAAATAATTGTTAGAAAAAATGTTTTTTTTAGCTTAAATGGCTTTAATGGCACGAATTTACTCTAAATATTGAGTATATAATTTTGAAAAAATGATTAATAACATGATTTAGAGTATTCTTTAAGTCGTATACAATGTGTCCTTCCTTCTTATCTATCTTCATTTAATTAGTGAGAAAGAGACAATTATATTTGTATGTTTATTGTTCTTTTCACTGCGTGTGAGTGTGTGATCTCTGTCTTTTATATCACAAATTGTAATTTTACCAACGTATTAATTTTATAATGGATTGAATGGAAAGAATAATTGTTTTTGTACGATTCCCTTTTCATAATTGGTTTTTCACTAGTCATTCCTGAGCGCTAATATTTTCTTTAGGATTATCTAAAATATGAATTTTATGTTGCATGTATTTACATAAATATTATAGGTGTAATTATAATGGTAGACCTGTGTTACTGCATGGTTTGGGAAGGGTTAAATGTAGACTTTTAAAATGAAACTTACAAAAATACCGAATTGTGAAAATAAAACTACAGATATCAATGGCAATTCTGGTATTTTTATTATTCAAATATTTTGAAAATGCTTAAAAAACAACTATTGCGCTTCGTCGTCGCTCTTGGATCTGTATATGATTCGTATTTGAATCAATGTATGATACCAGTAACAAAAAATTTAACATGTTCGCCAAAGTAGCGAATATGTCAAAACGTGTTTTTTAATATGTCTTGGTTAAGATTACTTAAATGTTTTATCTTTTACATATTCAATAACAATATGCAAATACATATTTAATTTGAAATGAAGTGTACATTGTCTTTATTACGAGTGAGAAAAAATACAATATCAAAACCGTACGAATTTTTACGACTGGCTAATATATTGATCATTTGTCATCTCGCTTCACATTTGACAGTGCGATGGTAATGTTTACGTTTGTTCAATAATTGTTTTAGTAAACATGAAATGTGTTTAAGTGAAATGATGAAGAATAATTATTTAGATATACAATATATTGATACGTAAGAACACCGTTTGTACAATAGTTGCGGGGCTATTGTGGCCGCTACGCAGCTCGTAGCTATCTTCTATAGTTGACCACATCAAGAAGAGAAAGATCCCCCTACTATCGAATCGACCGAGTAGAAAAGGCAACAGGCAGTTCTCACATTTGTAGGATGTGGAGAAAACTGGAGGAACATAGTCAAGAGTTCATGAGTTTGTAGGTAGATAATTATTATATCACAATGCCGATCGTTTTACAAAGTTAAAAAATGTATCTTGACATTCCAAGATGTCGATTATTAACAATGGTTTGTGACGTTAAGTTTATAAGTGTTGATATGAAAAAGATCCATCCAACCACATTCGACGATGGGTTTTAAATACTAGTTTAAATATATGTATTCCATAGGCTTTGTTACGTAAATCCGTATTGGACCATTCATATTCGAATACACCTCGAATTCTGGCTGGAACGTTTCCCGGGTACCGTTCTTATAAAACATTTTCCTTACAAAATGGGAAAAAATTTCAGGTGATTGAAACTTCCCGATAAAAGGCGTTCACCGGAGCGGCAAGCAATAATTTCTATTAATTCCATTTCCATTCTGTGGAAGAGTTTTGATATGTTAATTATTGCGCGCCAACTTTCTTCCTGTATTCTGTGCAGCCATTGAGCTGGAAAACGTTTTTCATTCAAACCATGATTTGTATTCTGGAAAGTTTTGCTTTAAGTGATGGCGGCGCTTGTGTGTGTGGCCACAAAAATAAGTCTGTAATGAATAAATTACTAAATTATATTATGTACTACATTTTCATTTTAATAACACGGAAATTCTAGCCGTAGACAACACGGCTTGATTATGTAGATATCTATCTTTTCTGGCGTTATTTGTGTTGTACATACTCTAAACCAGCGGTCGCCTAAGTGGTAGTCTGCGAGAAAAATGTGAAAATTATTTTCATTTTTTAATCCATGGTAATATGCGGCTAATATATTCGTTTGCAGCGAACATTCAAGATAGTAATTAAAGCATGAATCTAAAAGAAAGCCTCATCGACCTATCGTCCGACGACTCTCTCAAAGTTAAATTTCATTCATCCTCATCAAGATCTCAGTTTTGGCTTTCCATAAAAAGTAAATACCCTTTGCTTAATGAAAAGGCGATGAAAATTCTGATTCCATTCTCCACAACTTATTTATACGAAAAGGCCTTTTCATCTGTCACAGCGATCAAAACACGGTACCGATTTCGGCTTGAAATAAATGCAGTTCTCCATCTTGCAGTAACATCATTGGAGCCAAATATTCATAATCTTATTTCAAGCAAGCCAGAACAGAATAATCTGAATAGCTCGATGCGGCAAATACACAAGAGCACCATGGATACAGCGATAGTTTTTAAAGTCTCTACTGGTGCACAGTACAAAATAATGTTTCCGTTTATGTTAATCCAATAATTTAATTTATATTTGTTTCCCATAATTTTTAGTAATGCACATCTTTTTTACTTGTATGCACTGCACGCCTCTCATGATGACTCATAAGTCACCATAAACGTCAAACTTACTTTGTGACATTTTTTTAGAAATCCACATGTTCGGAAAGCCACAACACAACTCACATGTTTAAAAATTAAAATACTTTTAGTTAAAAAAAAAATATTAAGGAGAACACATTCTTATTGTGAAGTTGTAATTATTCAGAACAGACGGTCTGTGATGTTTTAAATATTAATTAAATATATTAATTAGAACGATATACATATAAAATCAATTCTATCGAAAAATATTGTTGTTGCGCCACCGGGATTCGAACCTGGATCTCATTCCAAACAGGGGAAGGTGCATTATCCAATCATGCTACAGCGACATTATTTTTGATGACAAATTTTCGAACGTTACCTTTTACAAATTAATACATTTATCGTTCCATTATTTGAAAGAGCCATCTACTTTGTAAAACCTTTGAGTAATCCGATAGCAGACGCCAGAATTAACAATTAATTTTTATTAAATTTATTATTTAACAGGTATTTGAGATTCCTTAAAAACACTAACAAAATGCTAACTTTCTCACACGTTTTCTCGATAAGATTTATTGAAATTAATAAGAAGTTGTTGTAGAAGTGAACGCAATATTTTTCATAGATTTAATGTTGCGTATCACCAATAATGCAGCTTATTGTAGTACGTATGTGCATTTTCTTTTCTTTTCGGAACTAAAATCTAGCCGCTACTCGGTGTGGTGAATAAGGTTCCCTACCTTTTCTTCTTCTTCTTCTTCTTGTACCCTGTCCATTCAACGGACGTTGGCTATCATGTTGGCTAACATAACTTTATTTACTGCGGCCCGGAAAAGATCTATAGTAAACCGGCCAAACTATTGTCTCAGGTTCTTCAGCCATGATGTTCTCTTTCTTCCAGGGCCCCGACTTCCAGCAATCTTTCCCTGCATTATGAGGTGCAAGATCTCATACTTCTCCGGACGTCTCATTACATGTCCGAGATATTTAAGTTTTCGGATTTTTATTGTTTTAATTACTTATTTTTCTTTATTCACCCAAAGCATAAATAACATCTTCATTCATAAAAAAAAAACTCTAACCATCCAGCTTGTTTTAAGCATTCTGCTGTAGATACACATCTTAAATGTTTCAAGTCACCTTATCCATGTCCATGCTTCCATTGCATAAAATAAAATCGAGAACGCATAGCATCTGACCATTCTCATTCGTAATCTAAGGTTGAGATCATGACTGTAGAACATTATTTTCATGCGGATAAAGGTTCCACGAGCTTACTCAATGCGGTATTACACTATCTACTGTATTGAAAAAGCATCTTCTTCTGTGAGCTTTGCAAATATTAGATTATTAAAGTAAAAAAAAAAATTATTAAGGAATACAGTCTAATGCGGTCATGCCGTATGAAATGTTACGTCCACCCCAAGAATTCAAATCCTGGTTTTCAAATGTCATCACATATTAAATTATTTTTTATGCCTGCCTTGTTTTATTCTTACCCTGCCATTTTCTATCAATTCTGTATTCTTTCTACTTCACACCAAAAACTTGGCAGCTGCGAGATAGTCAAGGTATACTCGTAAAAGAGGAATAAGCTATTCTACACTTGCTTTATTTTCGTACAACTTCTCACGCATACACATCGATTGTTAAAGATTCTATCAGGGATCAGGATACTTTTCCTATCTGGTTTACCTCATTATAGCAAATCCTTTGTGGACCTCCTCTGCTATTGTTCACTCCAATATAATGTTTGTGCAACACATCGTGAGTTTTTGAGATCATGAAAAATACGTCACGTATTTCATAACATGCTCGCAAATAAAAATCTTCCTCAGTGAAGTAGCTTTTGCAAACGCAGGAATAGAATTGGATTCTTATTCCGTTGGAATGCAATCCAAAATTAAATTGAATCCTCTCGTATGATATAGCGGGAGTCCCGACGAATGCTTCATAATACAAACTGCGTAGTACCTACGGAGCATCTCCAGTTCTGCATAATATCTGTACAGACGCGGACCTCGCCAGTATTTTGAACTAGATGCATATACAAACCCTCTGTCCCATTTCAAATGTATTGCTTTAAGGGTTTCCTGGTTCTTCGATCTTTATAACAACATTCTATGGATCGACGATCGCCGTCTTGCGCAAATATGAACGCGACACAATAGTTCATGTCCATTACCTATCCACTAACCCCTCTTCGCATACCCAGAAAATGACATTTTTTCTGTGGTTGTGTTTTCTATGGTTTTTTTAACCAGTTGGAGTTGAAACTTTGAACTGACAGTAATCGTTTACCAGTGGCACGATAGGCTGTCAAAATTGGGTGAATTGTTTCCCTGCCATGTGGGAATGATAAATTGACGGAGTGTGCACTGTGCGTGATCGGTTTTCGTGCTACCGTGCGTGCCGAACCATGTACATCTTGTTATTGTGAATGGTGCTTGTTGCATGACACTTCGCGCTATCACCGAAGTGTACGAACAAAGGTCTGCGTACTTTTGATATCGGTATTATTCCCACCACTAATATGGACTAATTATTTATAAATTCCACCTCAACAAAAATGAAATTAGAAAATTTAACAATGTATTGCGAAAACATTATTGATGTATACAGTTTAGTTCTCCGTTAATGTGTTAGGTTAGGTTAGGGACCAGACCATTGTTTTAAAATGGAGGAAGAGTTCTTTTTCACTTGCAACTGCAATACACTTTTAATTTTTTCATGAAAGAATAAAAATTAGACAAATTTTGTTCTTGTATTACTTATTCTTATTAAAGAGAACACATTTTTGTTGTGAAGTTGCATTTTCAGAAAATAATTCTGCAGTAGTTATTCTTACATCTTATTTTTTTATTATTATTTATGAGAAACAAACAGTACAAATATATAATAACTTACGACATAATACATTATATAAAAATCAGAGCAGTAAAGTTTCATCTTAGATGGACAAAGTGAAAATATCATACAAATTAGTAAACTAAAAAATAGTGCACACTAATAAAAAGATAGACAAAAATGTGTTTTTACACTGTTTAAAGAAGAGAAAATGGAAAAGGGATGCAATAAAAATATATAATTTGCTTGTTGCATTAAAAAGTATAACTTTTTTATTATAGTAA
>CM062846.1:32058099-32517198 GCA_031772225.1 Eubasilissa splendida | reverse complement strand
TAGAAATATCTTCTTTCTCACTCGTGCCTAGAGATAGATTGGGAAGGAGAAAAGGAAAGGATATCTTTTTTGATAATTTATCACAGTGTGCGTGTTTATGTGCGTGAGTACATTTAAACGGCGCTAACAATAGGTATATAATAACTGTCGGCACTATAGAAATCACTGATTCCAGTACCTGCTTAGAACTTTGTTATCTGAGATTACTTTTATTAACAAGATGTCTTATCTGACACCTTAAGACTGTTCTCGCCGTCCTTTTACAGAGGATTTTGGACATCTCTGGGGATACACACACCTATGCAACTTGTAAACTTCAGTCGACTTCCTTGTCTAACACACATTAACACGTGTAATTTATTTTCTACGTTGCAAGTTAAGTTACCTACGGTCACAGATTTTGATTAAAAAACAGTAAAATTATAATAATACAAATTAAATGCACCAATCAGAAAGATCACATACAGATACAGATAAAATCAATTTATCAAAAAAATATTTTAGCTGCCACCGGGATTTAAATCAGGAACTCTTCCAATCCGGGGAAGTGCGCTGACCAATTACACCATGTCAGCTTAGTTAATTGATGATAAATTTTTGAACTGGTATTTCAAATTGATACATCTATTACTCCATTTTTTTAATGTCACCTTTTTATTGCGAATATCTTTGAGTAATTTTTGAGGCGCCAGAAATTTTCCAATTTTATTTTATTAAATTGTTGGATAAGCTTTAATACAACTTATATATAATTTGAAGAAAAAACATTATTATTTTGAAGTTA
Organism: Eubasilissa splendida; assembly: GCA_031772225.1. Taxonomy (NCBI): domain Eukaryota; kingdom Metazoa; phylum Arthropoda; class Insecta; order Trichoptera; family Phryganeidae; genus Eubasilissa; species Eubasilissa splendida. The sequence goes on along the minus strand of CM062846.1, from coordinate 32,516,414 downwards.
TAGTTTTTTTTTAATAGATCTGTGATATTTTAATACAAATTTGTCGTCGATTTACTAGACTGACATGATATAATTGGTCAGCGCCCTTCTCCGGATCGGAAGAATTCCTGAGAGACTGCTGAATCGAAAATGGTGAATATGTGTCTAATCTCTACCAAGTAAAAAATAAATCTAATTCGGCCATTATTTCGATGAATTGAAATATTTTATTGATTTCAAATTATACATTGAATACAAACATCATCAAATTTCGAGAAGTCAGACTATCTTTTGTTAGATTATTTGGGGTCTGAAGCAAATATATAGATTAATAATGGATAAATTTCGCAAATATTTATTTCGAAGTATGAAACATGATTTTGTAAAAATTTCAAACAATAATATTTTCCACAACACTGCAGTTTATATCAATATACATATATACAAATTTATATCTTGAACATTATCGACTCGTAATTTAGTCAGATATCTACCAAACAAATATTGTGGACTAGGTCTGTTACATCCTGTATATTAAGGCATTATTACTACATCAGTTTTGAAAATAAAAGGTTATTATTAAGGTACTTCAACCTCTGGTTATATTATAGATAATACAGACAGATATTATAAATAATATAATTACGTGAATATAGTAATAATTTGATTATCCCAAGGATAACAAGATTATTGAAAATGTAACAACACAGTAAAAAATAAATCAGAGCATTTAAATTAAGACAAACGACTCATCGTCAAATAAGTTTATCCGGCAGATAAATATATATAATGATACTGTAAATTTATATACTTAGTGTAAATAAATTAATAAAATATGATTAACTGTGTTATGAAATTTTCATAACTCGGTTAATATTGGACCTAAAGAAAAATATAAAATCTCACAGAATAAATCTTAAGAAATCTAAGTAATTCTTGAGCCCAGTGGCGTAAGGGATTTTTGTATTACTTAGGTGCAGTAAATTGTGCAATAAATAATTTTGAAACTTTAAGACGTTAATTAAATATTCTCCAAGAAAGGTTAACGAGTGGGGAAACATCTACCCAGGAAAGATTCTAAAATTTAAAAGTTTTCAGATTCTGATGGGAAGAGCAATTAGTGTCTGTTAATTTTTCACCTATATCAAACTTTTTAAGTAAAAAAGTGTCAAAAAATGTAAATATTTTATTTTGAAATATCATTTAAAGTGGTTAATTCTAAATATTATTAAAAATTGATCACGTTTATTTTTCTTAATCACGTGTCTATCTCAAATATCGAAAAAGGATTCTCTTTACTCGTCTCTCTATCCTGCCTTCCACGTTCAACTGAATCTTCCCAATTATTTATGTCATCGATCCAGTGGATGATCAACTGGACTGAGAAGAAGCGTAAATATTTTATATTGGTCATCTTTATATTAGCTCATCCTAATGAATTCTTTGTTGTGTCTGTGTTTTAAAATCTGTTTGATTTGTAATTTTACTATACAAATGGGTCATAAGTATTAATTTAACTAAATCGTGGCTCAGGGAGTTCTAAAAGATCGGTTCAACGCCAAATAAGAAGAAAACCGGGCGGCCACGGAGCAGAAGAAGCGAAAATAATGTTGCGCAAGTTAACGAGTTTGTTCGAGAAGATCCGGGCTTGTCGACTCGCAAACATTCTTCAAGATCAACTTTAATAATAATAAATGATAAACCAGCCACAATAACCCAACATAAGATGAATATTTGTCAAGAGATGCCAACACCCACGTGCTTTATGTCATAGTATTCCAAAACCTAGGTACCAGGTTCGAGGAACGCCAGCGGCGGATGGTGAATATTTAGACGACATTATTTTTTCAATTGTGCTCTTTCAGTGAAATAAACATTCATTATCATACGACCTGTACTTTTGTATTGGATTTTAAAAAGTTCAAAAACTTATGACCCACTTATGCCGAACAATCACTTGAGAATCGTTGTTTTTGCGAAACTGTTTTATATAAAACGCGCGTTGTTACACCGTGAAGCAATCCATTGCGACTAAATTTCCAAGAACCAAACTTGCACGTGCTGTCGCCCGCGTGTCTCTCCTTCGTGCGGTTTCCGCGCATAAGTGCACAAACTTATAGCCCAACCTGTACATAGGGGGTAGTCAAATTCTAAGACGTTGTAAATAAAACATGTGTAAAACATATAATAATATTTATACCTGGTTTTTTAACTTTATTACATTGTCTTGATGAATTTAGATATAGGTACATTTCAAACATTTTGTTGACTGTGTAAATTGACATACATTTCTCTAAACCTGTCCTTTTTGTGGTTCCCTATTATTCGAACTTTCACCTGGTCTAGATGTCTTGATCGTGTCTAGCGTCACTTCAATGAAAATAGCAATGTTGGATCAGTTTGATTTTATATTAAGCAATATTTTTTTTTAATAATATTACTATTACAAGTTCAAAATCAATTATTTCGAGGGAAAGAACACTTCGATATGTCAGTTTCCTTTCATATTTGACTACAGAGTTTCCTTTTAGATTTTATCATAAAGAGAAGCATTAACTACAAAGCAGGGCGATAATTTATACTTTACTCGATTTTTGTATTTTGTTGATAGAATCAAATTAATTAATAAATTTTAAGCAATCCATTTTACATGCAATGAAACCAAAATACTTTATAGGAGAAACCGTAAATTCTAACATACTGTTTATTTGATACTCTCCATCTTCGAAGCACTTAAAGACTGATTTTATGTGGATCGAAGCCAAGAAAAATAAGGATATTTCTTACAAATTCAATTGTGTTTGGTATATTTCATGTAACAAGCATTACTATAATATACTTCATAAAATTCTCTAGCTGCGTGGCTAAGGTTTCTTTAGAATCTATGTTTCAATATGTAAATTTCTTATTACATATTATAACGTTATATTTGGTACCTAACGCGCACGAGATGTACTAGGAGTTGACATTTACCAAATGGCAACACTGCACCGCTTAAGAAAAAATTTCTCGGTAGTATTCTTTTCTTTTGACAGTTTGAAGCAGAGAAAGTTGTTACGATGCTAAAATCGTGAAGATATGATTTCGTATTGAATTAAGGAAGGGTGAGAATAATCAAATATATTGAGCATCTGTGTTATCCTGCAATATATTGTGAGATTTGTTTGCTATTTTACTTATATGCTTGCAGGATGGAAGTATCCCTTTACATGACAGCAGAGAGGTTATGTAGATGACAATACTTTTTTATTTATGAAGGATTTCTCATGAATAAAGCAGGACGGAGATACGATTTGGTCTCTTCTGCTTCATAATTTCACAACTCAACTTGCTTTACAACAGAAGAGGACGCAAGGGATTCCATGTGAGTTCAAATGGAAGAAGATGACGTTTTGATATGTAAGGAGATACAAGTATTTACGGGTGCCTCGGAACATCAACTCTGGACGAAGACTGTGGTTCGCTGCCGAAAAACGAAGACACCTCGCGTTTAAATGGTTCTAAAACGAATGTCGATGTAAATTGTTAATATTTGAAGTATTGTAGTTTTTATTCTCACCTTTTTAATTTCAAATAATATCTTGCTAATCTTGTTGATCACATTTATTTGATATGATTTTTGCTATATTTGACCTGACATCAGGGGATTTAAATTATTGTAATACAATTTCCTAAGTAAAGATTTTCATATCCAAGGAATCTAAGTGTTTTATCTCACCATTAGTTTTAGATAAAAATTTGTTGACTTAGATGTTCACACGGTAGTAAGAATTCTATTATTTTATTAAGGCAACTTTCTTAAATTGACATGATTGTCGTCAGGATATCATTAAAAGCATAAACATGATGTAATATGGACAGGTTAAAAAAATTAACGCTAAATCTTAAGTGATCAGTGACAACTATTGCACAAGCGGAAACATTGTAAATGAATATTAATATAATCTGTACTGCCATGTAGCGGATTTATAAAGAAAAAATATAATACTAATTATAATTTTTTGCTTATCTGTATTGTCATCTAGCGGATTTTTTAAAGACTACTTTGGTATTTGACAATGACACTAAAATATCCAAATGTACACACCCGGTAGCGACGAAGCGCAACCGTATAATTAGATAAGGGTATTATAGTACATTATACGAGTACATCAATTTATTTAATTCGTTCGATAACCAGAAACATGAAAATAACTAAAATATAATATAACACAAGTACTTATCTACAAATAAACAAGATAATATTGATATTACGTTTTATATCTAGTCGAAACGCTTAACTTTAACTTTCACTAAACATTGATGAGTGTCGTTCCGTTTTATATTTATTTTCGTAACATCTTCAAATAATTTGTTACACATTTTATGTATTGGAATAAAAACTACCCAAAGAGGTCAGAGAATGAATGGAGGCGAAGTATTTCCGCGCAATAAAGCGAAAATATGACAGCTTTCGGGTCATGTCGTAAATACCCGAAAACACGTAAATACCGCAAACTATAAAGAGAGTTCAGAACGGATTCTAGTCAAACGCTTGTTCAAGGATGAAATACAAATGAATCGTGTATGATAAAGTGTAATTTAAGTATCGTTTAATTAATGATATAAAATAATGTACAATTTAGATTTTACAAAATTACGTTGAGGGTTACGTAATCTCTCAAAATTTGTTATCAATAATTATTAGACATATTCAATTCAGATGATATTCTCTAACCTACAGACTAGTTTTTGGTACTTATCCACCTTATGATATTGAATTAGTCTGTCTACCAAGGTTGAATACACAAAACTCAGCTGTTTCATGTACAAAAAAAATAAAATGTCCAAAGAGCAATATTTTCTCATATCCAATCAAGTGATATAGTGCCAGTAACTATAACGTTATTTTTTCAAAATATACTTGGGTATGATAAATAAAAGTACATACATTTAAGTATGAAAAATACCGTTTAATTTGTATTTTAAATTTAGACCAGAATTTAGTTGCATTAATTGATTAAATTAGATTGTACTGTGGTAGATCGCTTCTTTTGTTTGATAATAAATTATGTATTGAATATTCAAAAAAAGTTTTTATTGATTTAAAAATATATATAATGTATCATAGTAGCCTTAATCTGAGTATTGTGATTAGCTGAGTATCTTATGAATGCGTAATTTAAATCTTATATTTACTATACTATTTACTTATTACTGGTCTTTACACAAAAGACGAAACTGTTATTTTTTCTGTTTAATTAATTTTGGTAAGTAATTTTGGTTTTGGAAATATTACATGGAAAAAAAAAAAATTAAAAACATCATTTTTTTGCATAATTTACAAAATATTTCGATAACACAAAGTGGCGTTTCAAGTTCGTAAGGTCTTTTCCAAATTAAGGTATTTTAAAAATATTTTTCAGCGCGGTTTTGTCGGGTAGACGTACGGTTAAAAAACTCCCGCCATTTCTGCGGGGACGCGCTTCAAAATATGAATAATAAATCAAAACTCCGGTTCCGGCCACATGTCTGGAGTGTAAGGGACAAAATATTTCTCACACAACCATTTGCTCCTAACCGTGGGTGCCTACCTGTCTACTTGCCTGCTTGTGTACTTTCCTAATATGACATAGTGATGGTTGGTTGATTCGCTATTTTTAATGCTGCATGCGGCAGTAGTTATTCGAGGAAAACTGTTTTCAAAAATCGTTATTAAATTACATATTTTTGCGTAAAATACAATAAGGAACGTGTCGAAATTATCACACATACGAATATGTACTACTTCTGCAACTGTATCATTTCTGCAATTGTATCGTTTCAAATTGCACTACATCTACAATTGTACTATTTCTGCTATTACGTACCAAACTACGGTATAAGTACCTTTAAAAATGACATGACTTTTTTTAAGCACCGACAGATTAGGATGCTAGTTGCAATCTCAGCAATATTTTCTAATATTTAATCTAATATTTTTATTTGTAGAAAACATGAAAAATTGATAGGAATTTGAGGCGGATGAAGGGCGTTTTTTTAGAGGTATAGAACTTTAAAATTAAATAAAAACACTTAAAAATCGTGCTATGGCCATGATATTAGCTTTATTGAAAAGATAACTATATACCATTAATGCTTAAATATGATTTCACGCATATGGACACCGTGACTGGCTCGAATAAAGCGCAATCTGGATGTTCAATTTTCGACTACTTTTTGGAGCAGCTGGGACCGTATATCGGCAATAACGCGACGAATATTGGCTCGCAAGTCGTCTACCGTCTTTGATTTATCATCGTAAACCAATAACTTTACATATCCTTATAGAAAATAATCCTGAGGTGTTAAATCACACGATCTTAGAGGCCAATTCACAGGTCCATTACGCGAAATTACGCGCTCATCGAATGTTTCCTTCAGTAAACTGATTGTGGCGCACGCTGTGTGGAATTTTGCGCCATCTTGTTGAAATTACAACTCTTCCACATTAATATCATCTAATTGGGGAACTAAAAAGTCAGTAATTATGGATCTAAAGCGCTCTCCATTGAGTGTAACGTTCTGGCCAGCATCATTTTTGAAAAAACAACAGCTTCTTTGGTGCGCGCTGTACGACGTCTCTTCGAATACATATGATATTAATTAGAGTATGCGTGGTGCGAAAATGATTTATGGCTATTCGAATAACTTGCTCGGATGTACGGTTATGCAGATCGTAAAATGGACATAGCACACGGTAAGTTTCGCGAACTTAAACACAATTTTCGAAATAAATTTGCACAATTTGCAAGCACTTTTCTGGCGTAAGTCTATTCATAGTGAGATAAGAAAATACTTTTTTCATATCACTATTTATTGATAAATCAACATGTTTCAAGACCAATGTTCTCTTCGTCAGGATACAATGTATGCTAAAATTAAAAATGCAAACATAGACAAAACTATAAATATAAGTAGTGGGTAACTAACTAATGTTTAAAAAAATTTAAAAGTTGACTTATCTATAATTAAAACTGGCATTCGATAAAACTAGCATTCGCCTTGATAAATACTTAAAAAATAAATAAAATAGGTTTTTAAATTATTTTGATTTTCAGACAATTTAAGCGATTGGTATTACGTTTTAAAAAAGCAATATTTATTCTATAATAAATAGCGATAAAAAAATCAGTTGTTCTTGTGCACAGTTTTAGTTGACAATGAGTCAAAATGATGAAATCATGAAATGATAATGTTTTGTTCATCTTTAATCATTTAATCCACAGGCCAGTAAATGAATAGTCATGGAATAAAGTGTACATATAGAAGAGGGGTTTGGAACATTAGTTGCGGGACGAGGGGCATTCAACGCGCATTATTTGTGTAGTTTTTAACAAATTTATGCAAAAAGTAAAAGTATTTACTCAAACAAAATTAAATCTTTGTGTAAACAATACGTATTTTTTACATTAATGCATATTATATTTTTCGTTCCAATCGAAAAATATTTTTAAAAAAAAAGTGAGCTATTTGATTGCGTATGTGGTACCAAAGTGGTCGCGTAAGTGACACCAAAATAAAAATATTGAAACGTGCCTATATATTTGGTAGTCTGTGATTTAATCATATCAAAACTCTTCATAAATATGTCAGAGAATGATGATGCAAAAAAACATGTATGAACAACAATATTATATATCGGTTTTTACAAATGTTGATAGATAGACGGAGCTACGACCATCTTCATTGATATACAGTGTTCTTGCAAGGAAGCTAAAATTGAAATTGTATATAATAGTATTCGATGCCCAAAAAGAATTACAACGTTGTGACATTCATAACTCAGATCTGCTCATAACCGATGTAAAGTATTGTTGATGATCTCGTATTTTTAAATGAACTTTCGGAAGAAGTGTTACATGAAGCAAGGCAAGTCAATTGCAATGTATGAAAGCGAAGAATGGAACTGGCAAAAAAGTAATGTGGCATATGTGGGAAAACCACAGGGTGTAAACATACTTAGTCCACAATATTTTATGGGTGGATATCTGACTAAATTAAGATTTGAAAATGCTCAAGCAATGTGTGCAAATCTATACTGTTTCGTAAAATATTATTGTTTAATTTTTTATAAAATCATGTTAAGCTAAGTCTACGTACTTATATAATAAATATCCATTATTAATCTATATCTTTGCTTCAGGCCCCAAATCATCTAACAAAAAATAGTCTGGCCGCTTGAAATTCGATTACTTTAATTTTTTGTATTAAATATATTATTTGGAATCAATAAAATATTTGAATTAATCGAAATAATCAGGTAATTACGACTTTTTTGAAATGCTTATATCTCTGACATGGTTGAAATTAGGCACTAGTGATGAGCTCAAAATCATGAACCGTAAGTCAATAACTGATATCTTTGATTCACACTAATCACTATCAGTGATTGAATATTTGGGAATATCATGATTAGTGATTATTTATTTTATTTTATTTATATTTGGTTGTGAACCGTGATTCGGCTCATGTGTATATGAAACGAAAATATTCATGAAGGAATGACGTTATCATTCGTGATAAGCGCCATCTGGTAGATTCTGCCAGAACGTTTTACGCATTTGACCCGAAATGCTGAGAATTTGACTCGAAAAATAAACTCACATCTCATTCTGTTTGTGATGATTTTAAATTACATATTTATTAATTATATATACTAGAATATGTTTTTTACGCAAATCAAATTAGAATAATATAAGTAAATAGGCTCAAAATTATGTTATTTTATTTATTTCGTGTATTGTGATATCGTGCGGCGCACGCGTATTAGTAATTAAACTGTGATCAGTCACAGTTCTCAATCACTGATATTATCAAATATCAATCACAATCATACCAGTGAGTAAAGAGTAGTATCATTTCTCATCACTATTAGGCACATATTTATTGAACATTTTCAACCCGTAACATATTTTGGACTAAGTCTGTTACATCCTGTATATACGATAGAGTATCGATTGAACAAATTCTAAACGAACGTAGAATAAAAAAGGATCGTTAAGATGGTTTAGTTATATAGAACGTATGAGAAACAAGAAGATGATAAAGAAAATATATCCGCTAAAAACCTGGTTTAATCAGATCAACTACAGATTGGAGAACGACCCGATTTAAGCTGCGCGTTTAAGTAGATTTATGAAAGTGGACGCGCCAAAAATTCTATTTGCTTATCTGTACAAGAAAACGATGATGGTTATTTAGTTAGTTAAAAACTTTCATTTAGCATAAATAATTGTGATCCTATAGTATAACAAGCAACTACTTTTTCTTCTTCTCGTGGCCTATCCATTCAACGGACATTGGCAATCGTATTGGCTATCATCACTTTACTCACTGCGGCCCGGAAAAGCTCTACACTAGACTGACCAAACCATTGCCTTAGATTTTTCAGCCGTATTATTCTCGCATCTATAAAAGTTTAAAAACGTAATAATTGCATCGTGTATCAATTGGTGAAGAGATTGTAAATGCAATGGAAAATATACACACGGAAAATGATTGGTTATTGAACTTAGATACTGCATTTTTTGCACTTAACCTAGTATGCTGTTTCCTGTATAATATCTACCGGCAGTGGTGCTCGGGTAGAGAATCAACATTACGTATTTTTTTGTGTGCCCTTTTTCTTGTTTCCCGTGAGGGAGTGTTTTGTGTACTTTCTTAGTTGCCCGTCTGTTCCCCGGCTTTTATTATTCCGTACATTGTCATAAGTGTAATGAGGGATGTTATGGTTGGCGGCCGTGTGTCGTTGCTTGGACGCTGATGCGCTGAGCTGCGTCGCACGGTCGCCTATTTAACATTAAAAAGTGGCAACACAGCGGTGAATTACTTTCGCAATCTTTCTCTGCATTGTGACGTGCAAGATCTCATATTTCTCTGTCTTACTTATCATCATGTGCCCGAGATATTGATGTTTTCATGTTTTTATCGTTTTAAATAGTCATTTTTCTTTATTCATTTGAACCATAACATCTTCTTAATGAGAACACATTCTTAGTGTGAAGTTGTAATTATTCAGAACATAGGTCTGTGATGTTTTAAATTAAATTCATTAAATTAGTATTTATAACAACTTCATCCATAATTCTACTATCCAGCTTAATTTAGCAACTGGGTACTATCCTATTATTAGTTGCGTAATCCTATTTTTTTCTTTCTCAAATTGATCATATTTCACCAACATTTATTGTACTTACTCTTCATAGTATTCTCATCCTTATCTATCTTTAACATCATTGAATATTTCATGTTAATGGACAAAAGAAACACAGAATATTTAACGACCTAATAGTAGAAGTAAGTAGTGGTAGTTCTCAAGGTACAAGAGCCTGGTGGTGTTTAACGGAATATGCTTCGCGAGCGGCGAGTTCACTGGAATATCTCAAGTATTCATGGCGCTGTCAGGTAGGGGCACCTCTAAGACATGCATTTATTTTCTTTTCTCATATTATTCTTTACTTTTACCTGAAACGTTAGCTCTTCGTCAAACCCGGAAGGGGTCACCGGGCCATTGTTTATTCAAGCGTTCCACTCAAACCCCTCATCACCGCACAGGCCAAGGGAATAACTAGAACGAACATTTGTTTAATAAGTGAATCTTTCCTGCACCATTTGAATAAATTATTCAAATGATGTACTATTTGATTCCATTTCTACGTAAATCAATGGCGTATGCAAGCGGTTTTATTTATTCGATTTGCTTTTAAAATTAATATGAGCAGTTGCTACTTGTACTTTCGCATAAAGTATCGAACAAATAAAATATCAAACAGGTTTCATAATGCACTTAACTACGCTGGTTACAATATAATATTTTAAATAATAACTGATACAAATTCGTAAAAACCGTGTTAATGAATTCTAATTGATACCCCCGACGACAATTTGCTATTTGAAAGGGTAAGCGAGTTATATAAAGCAAATACATTAATAAATTATTTAATCACAGTATTATATATCATCTGACAGTTTACATAAATCTAAAGTTACATTGTTTTGTTAGATACGATGATGCCAACGAAACGAAAAATATACAGTATTATTAGGCATAGTTCAGTTCTTTGTTCAAAACAAGAAAATTAAAATACGTTAAGTATGTAGGTATTCAAATGAACAATGGACGAAAATGGGTTAACATAATTGTATACTGTCTATAATATAATATAATTCAGATGTATTTTACCAGTTTGAAAAATATTATATTTACAATGTACATGTTATATTATATTTAAATCATTAAAGTTTACATACTTATTTACTTACCATCACGCCGTTTTTCCGAAGAGGTAGGCGGAGAGAATAGAGCGCTACACTATTCTGTCCTGACACGCAATTCTCGCCTCATTCATATTCATACATCTTATCATACATGCTCGCCGATTATTGTGGCTTCTAACAAGACTTCAAAATCTTCCAGTACTACTTTACTTAGTCATGCCAAGTCTTCCGCGGACATCCTCTATTTCTAGTGCCATCAACACTTTCGTCATATATATTTCTTACCATTCTCTCCTCATTCATCCATTCTATATAACCAAACCACCTAAGTGATCCTTTATTAATCTTACTCACTATACTAAGAACATCAAAGCCTCTATTTATTGTGTTCATAATCATCATCAGATATCGTCGATACGCTGCTAGATGACGGCCTCCCCATGATCCTTTCTTCAAACCTTCGCCAATTCATTTCCACTGTACCGATAATTTCGGGTATCCACCAAGACTTTGAGCGTCTTCTGAACGGTTTTTTGTATCTTCTCTATGTTCATAATATTCCATTATTTATTTATTGCACTTTATGAACTCTGGAATAAAATATAATTCAACTGATTAAAGTTGGTTTTTAATCTATGTGTACTTTATAATGATATCTGTCAACTTTCATGTTATTGTCACCTTCTCAAAAACTACTGCTGCCTCCTAAAACGTGGTCTAGATCAGTATTGCATCACATTTCAAATGCACTATCTTGGTCATTTTTTAATTGTCACATTGGGCTCTATGTGTCTCCGACTTTTCTGGACGACGTTTCATGTCCCATTGCAAGGTCAGTCATCAGGGCTGACGTCGCTGTGATTATGCGACGTGCGGATGGACCATAAAGGCATTCTCAATGAGTGTTGAGAATTTCTAGAGGATTCACTTCACTAACTGCTAGCAATGGTGGAGAAAAAATGATTTTATCCGATGGACGCGCTACCCTGCGCCGAGGTGTGTAGGCGTTCGTGTTATGTCAAGTATTAACATGCAATACCACGTCGAAAGCAGGGCGTATCGTTATCATGTTGTGTCACAGGTTTTTGTACAGATTTCACGCCAGGTTTAATTATAAATTTAAGAGTAGATATTATGATGAGTGGTGAGATTTATTATTTAATTTTTAAAAAAACAAAAAGAGAATACGACGTCAATAATCAAATTAGGTAGGTCTAATTATTTATGATAAAATGGTTATTTAAACCGTTATTTTGACTGTGATTATGTTCAATTGTAACAATGATAGATAACTGATTAATGTAATCCCTTTAGCAATGACTGCTACACTAGAAAGTAAGTCTCCGACAGTTAAATATTAGTTACCACTCATCGTTAAATCTCAACTACCAATTATCGACACAATCACAGTCACGTGACGGTTTACCATCACTAGGTCTAATACTTTCATTCTGGAGTAAACTCATTTTTACTTTTATTTAAGCAAGATAAATTATAGGACTTAATTACCATCATGCCGTTCCACCGTGAGGGTAGACTGACTGTCTTGACACATAATTCTCGCCTCATTCTTCATACGTTTTTATAAACAAGATTGTCGATTATTGAAGCTTCTAACAAGACCATCCCATTCACCTGACCATGCCAAGTCTTCCGAGGACGTCCTCTATTTCTGGTGCCATCAACACTTGCGTCATATATATTTCTAACCATTATCTCATCATTCATAAATTATAACTTTACTAATTATTTAAATAACATATATCAATGTTTGCGACATGTTTTACTGTCTTGCTTAGTTGCCTACTTGGCAACTTAAATATTGTCACAAGAAATCAACAGTAATACATTGAAATAAATCATTCGAATACTGTCGTATCATACGAAAAGCTAAAACACTACGAGAGTTTTGTCTTGTTGACAGACGACAAACAAAAACTCTAGAATTAACACAGCATAGTCACTCGATGAGAGAGTAAATACGAGTATTCGAAAACAATGTGAATTTCATGGGGAAAGACCAAATCTGGTCGTGAGCTTTTCTGCATACGTTAGTTAGCTCACAAGTTGCGCCCTATTTCTTATCCGTATAACATTTAATTAATAAATTATATAACCATGTGAAAGGTACCTATATCAGTGATATTAATAAATAAAATAAAAATATATTATAGTTATATATTCATATACTAGTTCTTAAAACCCGTCAGACGTGAAAGAAGTACATAAAACAAAATTTTAATAATTACTTACCCACGTACGAAATTTAAATAGTAACCTACTCACAATTCGTTAATCAATTCACAATTGCATTACAGTGTTCCAATCTTCAAACTTCTGACAGTAAAATGTGTCTTCAGATCGAAAAGGTCACACGTGTATTCACCTAATTCGTTCATTTCAAATAAAATTCAGGCTTAATGTCAATGTAATGTATCAGTATCCCATCGAATTCTCCTACGCACAACAAGCAGAAAGAGATTGTAATATAATAGGTATAAAACATTAAAAAATACATAAAAAATCCATTAAGTAAGTGCGAATAAGTGTTTTCTGACATCTTAACGAAAATAAATATAGTAATAGGTAATATTAAAATAGCGTTTACAATCCATCCGAAGAGATTAATACATTTTTATTAGTTCATTTATAGAATTATGTATTTGTGAGTTTAAAAAATACTGTGTGTTTTGTAGAAGTTTATTTTTATTTACTGTCAAAATTAACAATTATGTAGGTTACCAACCAACACACATTTTTCTAGTGAGACGAGCACAGTCCAAACACAAATAAACATATGTGTTATAAAATATAATTGAATAAATTGGTAAGTGAGTAATCAAAATGCAAGATAATTAGGTAGATAAATGTAACCAGGCCGGCAACCTAAGTAATATGAAAACTAAGCAAACAAATCGTGATAATATATATATGAATATAATATAACGTTAAATTGCATAAATTTTTGAAAGAGTGTTTTTTTAATTTAATTTTTAATTTAATTATCTCCCATTAAAAAAATATTTATTCCATACATTTAGCCGGAGAATAGAATGTAAAGAAAAAATATTATTGTTTTTTTTTTAATTTAACTTCTAACACATGAGATTGTAAAAAAAACATTTATTTAATAATAATTAATTTAAATATAATTATATATTATATCACCACTGTATAAAAATTAATTCTTTTGTTCAGAGTTCTAAAAAAAATGTTTTCTTAGTGTGTGATGCCCAAAACCGCACAATGTATAAATGTTGTCATCCGTTGACAAAAAAGGGCATTTATTTGTCCATCACACGGATGTGGATTCTACGAGTATATTATTGTGTATTTGAGTAGATCCACAAAAACCGCCTATTTTTTGCGTGACATAGAAAGCCTTTCAAATTTATTTCCTATGGGTGTCACGTTCCATCTATTAAAGAAAACCTTTAATGTAAAAGGTATTATTTAAGGCTCCTGTTCAAAATAATGTTTTACCTTCATTTTATAAGAAATGGCGACTAAATATAAGACATGGATGTCGAAAAAATTAATATCAAATATTTCTTAGAGAATTTAAAGAGTTTGTCAAATATTTAATCTTTTTCAGATTAATGTCAATCTATCTCTCCACTTAACATAAAAAGTTAAGAGATAAAACTTTTAAAGTCAATTTTCTGTCATTTCAACCTACATTTTTAACAAAAATTGATGGTTATGACAATGAGTTTGATTGAACCCGTTGATGCAGGCTAGTTGCACATTTGCATGCTATTAATATTGAGTAATGTCTATTACCACTTAAATGACTGCTACAAAACTACTATACGACATAATTGATGGAACGTGGGAGTATTTTTTTAAACATCTGTTCATGAATGCAATGATGGTTTTCAATTTATATAGTGTACCTATATAAAAAATAAACATATTTAAAATATAACAAATATTAGAAAAATTTAATTGAAAATAATTGTTATACGTGCTTGTGGTCTTGTGGGTACTATACTTGCCTAGTGATCTAGTGGTCGAGGGTTTTGTAATTTTTATTTTTTCGGGACCTTGTTTCAATACTGAAATTCTCATTGTTTCATCAATTGACGGGGGTCAATAATATAGTCCAAATTTTTTTATTTTTTAAAAATTACAATCGTGGTTTGGTTTGATATGGTTTTCGACGATAACAATTTTCACTGAGGGGTCTGAATTATTACGGAGGAGAATTTCAGAGATTACCACATTAAGTGCGATGATGTTAATAATTGTTGGCCTATGATTGGCGGTGGCAAGATTGTTTCCACAAAATCTACTTAAAAGAAGATACTCCAGTTGCAAAAGATTGTAGGGATCCAATTTCAAATTCACCGCCATCTCAGCCGGCATCGATGCTAGCGACATATCGCTGCCGGCTGCCGCTACAGGTCTGACCTGATTCCTCACCGTCGAGCTCTCTCTCATATTTCATCGCTTCGCAACAGCGGTCTTGCCGGCCCACGCGCGCCAAGCGAGACCGCCTACCTTCTACATCTCTGCATATCTTCATTGTATTTGTAATATCTGTCTTCCTTATTCGATCTATCCAACTCAATAAACATCAACACGACAATTATCACTCTTTCATTTTACCACCGACCTAACCCCCAAAAGTTTAAACATCATGGGTGTATAAATAAATAACTATTATACGTACCTGAGGTTCTGTTTTACCGTTTATTAACTGGTACAAAGTTCGTTAAAACGGCCACAATAATTTAAAGTAAATACCGTATTGACCCGAATATAAGACGAGGTTTTTTTTTACCCGAAATATGATTAACAAACAAGAGTCATCTTATATTCGGACCTTTGAATTGTCGAGCATTTTATTATATTGTGGTCAATAAACACTTTAAAACATATTTTAAAAGCAATTATACAAATTGGCTTCTTGCAAATTATCATGCACTTACTTCACCGGAAAAATCAAGAAACCTAATTTCACTCTTCTATGCGAATGGGTAATCGATGCATGTTCTAAAATAGACGCAAGAAGCATTATTACTGGGTTTAAAAAGTGTTGCATTTCCAATGCCATGGATGGATGGTGGCATGGATTGGAGGATATTTTGAGGTTGGAAGAAAATACTGGTGACTCGAGTAAAATGCTGATGAAGATGATGCTACCAGTGAAATATATGACGGTTAAAAAGAACTATCATTGCGAATTTTTACATATTATGTTTCCGTATATTTTCCCTTATTTGCATTCTTTAATAAATATTAAAATAAAAATCATTGTTTTTTTTCGAGAAATTGCATGTCGTCTTATAACCGGGGTCTTAAAAAAATGCTGATATTCTCAGTATAAAATATGACTCGTCTTATAATCTGAGTCGTCTTATATTCGGGCTAATACGGTAAGTACAATATTTTACTAAATAAAGATAACAGTATCAGGCCGGGTTGAAATTTAAATATAGAAAATTAAAAAATAATGTTAATTGTACGTGATTATATAAATTTGTATTTGTATATTGGTTTATTATATTTTTATTTATTATCTTTGTTTTATTAACCACTTAACTTGAGTTTAAATACATCTACCGGTTTCGAAAAATACCATTTTCTTCTTCAGGACGTCATAATTAACTAAAACATATATTATTGTTTCTTTACCAGAATCTATTTTTAAAAAATCTATTTAAAAAAAAAATTTAGTACCTAACTGAAAATGTTACTTAATACAAATTTACTCGAATAATTTTTTTTTTTTAAAAGTATCATATGTATATTATTGGTCCAAAATCACTTGCTAGTGTCGAATACTACATGTGACACTTTTTTGAAAATAATTTATAATTACTGTCTTAAATCACTTGAACAACCCCAGTATAAAAAATAAGTGACATACATACTATTTTCAATCGCGCATAGATGTAACAAACCTCCTCTATAGTGATATTATTTTTTTCTAGTATTGATATAAATAACACTTAAAATTATGTAATACAATATATAAAATAAATATTTTCAAATAAATCTAAAGTATAATGAGTAAAGAGTGATGTAAAGCCTGGCAAAAAGGATCAAACACATGTAAAGATCCCACATCCTTAACATAAAAAATATCCTAAAATTATACAAACAAAAAAAAAGGTTCCGTTTGTGTGTTATTTGAGTGTTCTTTGTTGACAACCACAATAACATCGTTGTTTGGTATTTTGAAGTTGGTTGTTCTATTATTCGTAGCTATAAAATGATATTACTCTGTGCCGTTTGCTGTTACAAGAAATACCAGGGGGAGAATATCACGACAAAGTAAAATATTATTGCTCCAGTACTCGATAATCGATGTGAGAAACTTAATATATCTGATCCATAAATTAGACATTTATGGCTAAACAGTGTGTAAGTTACCAATGTTGTTTTTAATATATCTGATCTGAACCATTTTACACTGGACAGATACACAATGATAAACAGCTTCCAAGAATTTTAAATACATTGTCGGTACTCGTGAGATTACAGAATATATGTAGGCGTCTAATTCCAAAACCCGCTAAAACGGATTTCGGATAATTTGAGTTAAATATGCAGTTTTGTAGATATACATGCAGAACACATGTACATTACACATATAAGAGTAGGTAGGTACTACATTCACTTCTCAATGTTTTTTTTCAAAAATGACTCGGAATACAGTAACTCTAAATTGTTTATTTGTAGCTTAAAAGATAAGAAATTAAAATAACACAAGCGAGTAAAAAATATTTAGAATAAGGTAACCAGTGGCGTAACTATGGCAATTCAATGAATGCAGTGCCCAGTAGATAGGGGCCCAAAATGTTCACGGCTTACAATCCATTTGGCATTGATAGTTTTGCTAGTATAAATACCTTTCACAGCGAAAATAGTACCTGATCCACAGCAAGATCATAAAATTAAAAAAATCGTTTTTCACGTTTATTTCAAAAACACTAGTGATGTACCTATACAGTAGTGTCACGCTAGTATGTCGAGTTAGGGACAGGACTACCGCCGTAAAGCGAAACAAGTATGTTTAATGTCGAAAATGCATAAAAGTATGAATATTATGAGATAAAATACTAATTTTGTTTATACCATTTAATGGATAAATCGCGTAGTACTAATATTCATATAAATTATACAGAATACTTGTTTGGGGGTCCTTTTATTCGTTTTGCATTGATGCCCAATTTTTGTAGTTACCCCACTGAAGGTAACATAAAACTTAACCTAACCTAAACAAAAGAATCTGAGTACCAAGCGTGCAATAAAAAAAAATCTTTCTTGGAATTCAGTGAGTCAAGACAAACTGTTGAAGGTCTGCTGCCGTCAAATGTGATGAACCACTTTTGATATTCTATCAGAATTACCTGAAAATTTCACAAAATGACATAACTATAAAGATAGCAAATCTTAACATAATGATGGCAGATTTTTTAGTGTTTTTATCTTAGACTTTCAAGGAAAAACATGTTACAAAACTGAGAACAACATACGTATAATTTTATAAGTAGATCGATGTGTAATATATGAAAACGTTGGTATTGGTATTTAATATTTCTGCTGTCACCAATGATGAAGAAATATGTCAAAACATAGAGAGCGGCAATATAGGATAAGGAAGAAATTGGAGAACTCCAATTATTACCCAATTAAAATGGCGGGATGTTTGAACGGATACTAAATATTGTATTAACTATTCCAAATATCTTTATCCCATATTGGATACAACAGAATCAGATTAAATTGATTTTGAATAATATGCAATGAACAATAAAATATATATATTAAATGTCGTTTTTATTTTTAAACAAAATACAGTGATCTGTATACGAGGTGGTGCGGGGCAAACCAGAAAAACATGTTCTATAAGGAGGTGGTGAGATACATGTGTATGAGATATATAACGTGTTTTTTTTTTGTCTTTTGACGCTAAGGAACTTTTTATTATTTCAACATCAACACAACATTGTTTACTGTTTCAATACTATGTGAATAATTGTTTACTTTTACTCTGGAAATATTTTCTAAAACTTTTTAATGTAGAATAATGGTTAAAACCAGCTATTTTGGATCCCATGGATTCCGCCGTTTCGAAGTTTTATTAGCAATATTATGTTTTTCAACATATTTAAAAGTTATGAATTCTAAAATCGTGAAGTATTAATATAATGAAATATTTCTTCGAATATATTGGTAATAAACTGATGAAGTGTGTGGGGGTAAATCCAATAACAAACAAAAACCACAACACCAAAAACCGACCGACAAAACATTTCTAAAAGAGATATAATACAATATACATATTTATATTTTAATATACACGCCACTCACAAAACCTTGACATATATCTTCCTTACCCGTACAACTTTTTACATAATGATTATCGATAAGTCCAGATAAAAAATCGGATAAAATTGTGTCATGGTCTTTTGACCATTGACTTATAAAGATTGATCTCCAACAAGATGGACAGGCTAAGTCCGAAGATGACCTGAACCTCGCTACACATCGTAATATACATTGTAAAGAGCGGCGGCAAGCAGTTCGCAGTGTAGAAGCAGAATAAAGCGTCACGATGTCATTTATGAACACATCAACCGAAAGAGAGTCTCCATTTATTTTTACAGAAGAAAAAATAAATTATATCGCACAGGATTGAGAGGTCGCCGAAATGACGCCAATTAAGTTATGTAATAAGACTTAAAATCCAAATGTGGGATAGATTTCAACAAACAAGGTGTTTGCCATAGGAGTTGGGGAAATACGGGATATAAGAAGGGTGAATAGAATTTGGGAGAGGGACAGGAATAGAGAAAAAAGGGTTGAAGGACCAACCAAAACCAGGACCATGACCCACTTAAGAGTTGCTTCTTTATGAATCTGGATTTTATTATTTTACTAGAGTCACATGTTTTTTGGCTACGAAACACGTACTCCATTGTTCCGCACAATTATTCGATTATACGAGTATTCTCGAATTCACACTTCGTTGATGGTTTAAAGTGTGACACAATGAGCACATTAGCACACTATCACTAGTACACTATCAGCCCCACACATCAGGGCGATAATTAATATAGTTTTCACAGCCTAACGTATCCAATGCTAAACGATGACTGTCAACTCAAATTTCTCAACTGGTCAAAAACCATAAAGAACACCACAGAAAACGGTCGTGTTCTGACTAAAGGGGAGGAAATAATGGGAGATAATAAATAGAAACCATTGTATATACGTTCATATGCACGCAGGACGGCGATCTATAGCAAATTATGATGACCAAACACAAAGATTGTCATTTTTTTTATAAAATGCGCCTTGCTGGCGTCTGTTCAAACTCGCTGAAATGGTGGAAAAAATATGAATGAATAATTGTATTATATATAACGGAATAAAATGAAGTATTCTGCGGGCGGGAATTCATTCTAGATTCTGTAGTCGCAGTGTCCATAGATTGAACACCTTTCTGTGTTTCATTTCTTCTGACTTCATCATCGTCATCGCAAGTTGAGAGAAGCGGATATCGGCGAACCACCCTTGTTTTCTTGTGGCCGTATGCTCCATAAATCTTCGATCTTTAGCTTTAGAATTTTTTTTTTGTAAAAATATTAAATTTTATAAAAATATATGATTATTACTAGTGACGTGCAGTAAGTATAAATTTAGGTTATGCTGTTACCAATGATATTATATAATCATATATGAACTTTCGTTTAACCAACGTCTTAAGGCAAAATGAATCCGTCGTTTATACGACCCTATCATTTATTTATTTGTAATTTTTGAGTACTATTCATAGTACTTTTAACGTAAAATTATACCTTCTTACTCATTTAAAAAGCATTATTCAAAATTAATGGACGTTTTTTAGAAGACTTTTTATGATTGAACATAACTTTTCGAGAATCATTCACGTAATAATTAAAGAATTATTATTTTATTAACTGTTAACGTAGAAAATAGTTCTGCCGATTGCTTTTTATTTTTCCCAAATCAAAAACATATCAATCATACACCTCGAATGCAAAGAACGATCACGAAAACAACAAATTAACAACAATAAGATAGTAAAATTCACGAATTAGTAAAAGAGAAATTAGACACTTCAATGATTTGCACGCGGCTGAAAGCCAACAGCACCAGAAATTTTAAATTCAGTAGGTAGCCAATTGTATGGCCTGAGTAGAACGATATCTTAAAACAGAATACAGCAATTTAATCTTTAAGATAATATTTAATTTTAATTTTAATTTAATTTTAATTTTAATTTTTATTTAATTTTTATTTTTAATTTTTATTTTAATTTTAATTTTAATTTTAATTTTAATTTTAATATTAATTTTAGTTTTAATTTTAATTTTAATTATAATTTTAAGATAGAAAAACAACAGGGATACATCTGCAGCGGTGGGTAGTCGTGGAAGTTTTTAGAACTAAGCAATTAAATATTCTACTGCTACACTGATAGCTCTAGCGTAATTGTAATAAATCGTCCGTTTATAACATACATATGGATTATATAATTTATATTTTTGTCCCAAAACTTTAAGTAATGCATAGCTTTTATGCTTATATATTAATTATAACTAGCGAGTATAGCAGTGTAAGATTTAAATAGTATAAGCGACCGCCCTGACTTCCACTTATCATTTTCTTCACACTCTTCTCATCCGTTGTGTTTGATAATATTATGACCATGCTTTTGATGAACAAAAGTCAAAAAAATCTTATTTTTTAATATGTATGCAAAATTTTTAAGAACAGTGCTTTTGTTTAGCCGAGAAAACCATAAACAAATAAAATAAAAAAAAACAACGAACGTTATTCATTTTCTCACTTTAGATGGCCGCATTTTACCAATCTCGGCACAATGTAAAAGAGTATAATTCAACCGCATTATTAATGAATCTCAACATTGCCGACTTATTTTCCTTGTGATATTCTTGTTTCAGATTGCTAACCACCTGCTACTAAATCTCGCCATGTTTATTTTTGGATGAAAGCTCGACTCGGCCATATTTTATGGCTAAGGGATTACACTGAATTTCTCGCACGCATCTTTTATTTATGCTGACTATCTTGATACAAAAAATAAACCAACTACTGACATATTTATATACCTTTATGAATAAGGTGTTCAGTGGGGTAGTGGGTATTTACTTACGTGTTTTGGAACAGACGCGCGTGATCGGAATAAGGAAGGGGTTTGAACGATTACACGCTTCCCCAAAAACACAATTAACCCTTACGAAGACTTATTAAAAGTAGATAATTAATCAATTATCCCATAAAATATTATCAATCAGTTTGTTAAACTAATTTTGGTAACCGCTCATGCACCTCCTCCAACTCATACATTCAACTCTCATCCTCTTGACTTTTTCGGCATCCAGTAGATCTGAGAAGATAAATGATAATATACTTAATATAACTTAGTCGGGAATAATAACTAAAAACACACTTTAGTATATTCTGTGGCGGGGGGGATGGAGTATATGAGCGGTTTTCAAAATTATTTTAGTGAACTGATTTTTATAATTTTTGGGAACATCACTGTAAAGAATGTTCGTAGGAGATTAGATCTATTTTTTAAGGAGAGCACATTCTAATTGTGAAGTTGCAAATTTACAGAATATAGGTCTGTGATATTTAATACAAATTTAATGTATTAATTCCAAACATACACAAATAAAATTAATTTATCGAAAAAATATTTTTGTTGCTACCGTGGTGGGACACATACAAAATTATTTTTTCGAAAAAATGATTTTATCTGTATTATTTTGTAATTGATATATTAAATTTGGATTAGATCAAGTTTAAAAAACTGTTAGAATGACGATGAGAAATATATATTCAAAATCAAAAATATATATATATTCCCCATTCCGGTCTGGTAATGTCTGGAATAAAAATCATTCTCAATATTGTGTTTGGAAAGCGATACGCACCAAGATCACTGAGATAAAATAAATGTAATATGTAGTGGGATGATCCTCTCAATTTTTATTCAAGTAAACCATAATTCATATGAAATACCGAGCCTTCAGTATTTGGGGATGCTCTGCTACCTACAACGTAAGAATAAATATCTGGCCTTTAATAAAATTCACGAAACACCCCGCAAACTGCCGCACATACACGGAATATTATTTACGAGGTCTGCGCAATATCTAAAAAATATACACAGTATCCTTATAATACATTTTATACACTTTTCCTTTCTCACATCTTATTTATTTTCTCGGAGGATGAACGAACAACCAAATCCTTCCAAACGGAGATTTATTTAAAGGTAAAACGCGATAAGTGATGGGTTAATCAAATGTTATATTTATAAAATATAATATTTGATGCCATATTGTAAATAAAATAAATTATTTTTTAATGTTTATCTGTGTAATTATTTAAAAAATAAATTATTTAATTAAACCTCCATGTGCACTGGTTCACGCAGGATTTGGCTAAGATGTCTGAGGGGGTGGGGTGGGTGGCGTATATTTTTCAAGGTCCTAGAGTGTAACTGAGCAAAATTTAAAACGGATGGCATTCAATATATCTAATATATATATATTTATGTGGGGGGAGAGGATGGGATAGCCAGGGGGGATGAATGTCATTGTTTCGAATAGGGTCATATAGAGTAAATATGCAAAATTTGGTTTAGTTCTATCAATGGCTATATTGGATTGTTTACATAACAACAATATAGATAGTATATATAGGTATAGTAATTAAATATATTAATCGACAGGAACAGTTGACTATTAAAGGGGCTAATAACACAACCAAACATCAAGAAGTTTGTTTATTATGACATTATTATATATATTATAGTTATCATCATTCTTATTATTGTTAAGATTCAGTTTAATGCCTACTCTATGATAAACATGACTAATTTGCTGGTTTTCCGAAACTAGAATTGAACTCCCAACTTTTCCATCACTAAGCAACACCACTAGACTTGACAACATATCCGTTAATAGACACATGTCATACTAAGTAGGAAATTGCCTACAATCAATGAAAGATCGTTCAAGTTTTAAATGTATGGAAAATATTTTGTTATTTAAAAACCAGTCTGCGACCCATCCTAAGACAATTGCTTAAGCTTTAAATAAATATGTATAACCTTAGATAATCATATTACGTAAGACAAGTTGTTGAACAAATAACATTTTAGTGTTTAACCTTTTTTCTTTCTAATTATCATATTTTTCTGCCAATCTGACAAAGAGACAAAAATTCAAGTCAGTGGACACTACGTTTGATTTGACAGCAAAATTCGACATATGCACATAAACGTTACCTAAAACCATAGATCCTAAGACAATATATTTTAAAAGTTACACAAAAAATCTCATAGAAGCTAAATCAATACCTCAGTCGAAAATGTCTTGAAAATCTCATTCGTCAACACGCCATTACATTACATATTATCAAACACACATACATACTGATAATATTAATATCATTAAAGTAGTCTGTATAGTATAGTGCATAATATAAAAAATATCAATACAATTTCAGTCTAAAGTAGGTACAACAGTCATAATAATATGAATTTATAAAATCCAGTAACATAATCTACTAACCGTTCAGCACTTAAAGTTCACATTTTTATTAATTATCTTTGTTTTATTAACCACTAAAATGAGTTTAAATACATCGACCGGTTTCCAAAAATACCATTTTCTTCTTCAGGATGTCATAACTAACTAAAACATATATTGTTTCTTTGACAGAATCTATTTTTAAAAAATCTATTTATCTTTAGTACCTAACTCAAATCATTACTTAATACAAAATTACTCGAATAATTTTTAGGAAAAAATTTTAGAATGGGACTCGTAATTAAATTTAGTTGGTTGTTTATAATTTTTTGATTAGTTTTACACGCTTTATTTATCTCCAACGATTCCAAATTATTTAATTTGTGACCAACACCGTTTATATGCAATATTGACAATCCCAATTTTTTATCAAAATCATGACCATTTTCTATCAAATGATTAGAAAATTCTGAAAACCCACTATTGTTCAAACATCTCAAAGCAATACTAACAAAGCAAACTTAAAGTTTACATATAGTAATATTTGAGCAAACGAACACCTTAACATAAAATGAGAAAAAGTACAAGAAAAAAAATTGTAAAAATAACCATTATTATCTAGGACGATTATAAATTATATAAGGTTTAATAAATATGTATTTCATTAAAAAAATGTTTGTACAAATACATCAAACAAATAAAAAACTAAAAATCTAGGTAGTCTCTTAAACAGTGCAAAACGGACATCTAATCTTTTTCTTCAATATTACGTTGTACACATCTGAAAAAGAGTTCTCTTTCATTTAAATTACATTCTTCGTGATACTTAACACTCAAGGTACTGAACCAATTTATCCCTACTTCACATCCACCATTACAAGAACCACAATTCTTGGTTTTCTTCTGAGATTTGGCATTGCTTCTTTTTTCTTTTTGAGTTATATTTCTATTCTGGAGTAGCTTCTTACCTTTTAGCTCAGAAATAAATTTGATTAAATAAAATACAATCACTTTGTATGAAACCGGTCTCACTTATCTCAAACATCATCAAGACGTATTTAAAACTAATCATAAATACAAAAAGAGTGCACTTATATTTACATAAAGAGGGAGATAGAATATAAAATTATATATTAAAGAGAGAGAGAGAGACAGATTACATATACACTTAGATATAACATTAAGTGAGACTGAATATAAAATTATATGCGAAAAAGAGAGACAGAATACATAAACAAATAGACGGAACATGCGCGTTATTGCAGCGCATCTACAATGTTTACCGAAAGCCGTATACATGGATTCGTTCCGCTTCTGAGACATCGAGTTGCTGGCGTAAAACTGCGGCTGGAGTTCAGCACCAACTCTCGCGCTCTCATGGAAAGCTGGTTCCCTGACCAGAGAATGGCAGCGCCTACAAAATAGCTACATATACAACAATGGCCGTGACTGAAGTAGTTATATATGTAATATTTATATTTTGTGTGTATATATGTGTGAACTTTTTACTTTTTATTAACATTTTTATTTTATTTAATAATATTTTCCTTGGTTTTCTTTTTTATAGCATTTAACCTTTAATGTATAACATAATATGTATTATCTTTATGGCGAATCGTGTTAAAAAAAAACCTGATCACGCTGGAATAAACAAATTATTATTATTATTATTATAAAGGGAGGGGAAAATACAGTGTTGATGGATATTAAATTGATTTTAAAGGAAACATACCGAATATGGGGCTAATGGATAAAATAATTTGATTATTAAGAATTGGCGTACCTCTATTTACTGCCTTTTTTATTTCAAGGATTTATTCCGTGGTTTCATTCAAAGTGATTGTATTTTATATCTAATATGTCAAACTACAAATTGATCACTTTCTACAAAAATATAAATAAATCTGTTTGTGGTCAAGATTCTGGACTCAATCTCTCTACACCTACTTCTTGAAGTTTTCGCGAATCCAGATATTTCAGGTAATGAATTGATTTACTCGAATGTACTTGGAGCCTTTGACGATGTGTCATTTGTTATATTTCTAGTCTCCATCATTTGATCACTTTCTAAACTCTGTGATGCTTAATTCTCAGAAAAAGATTTATTTATATTAGGTAATGGTGTATTTGTAACGAAGTCAATAGTTGGAGATGTATTTCTTGAAATGTTGAATATTTTAGCAGATATAGATATAGTCATAAAAATTACAGGCTGGCGCAACGCTCCTCAAATAGTTATATTACTGGCATTTTCTAGGAGCCGCCAGATGAAAATAAGTCAAAACAAATAACAATATAAGTCTGTACAATAATTACCTGGTATACTTTGTCTACCCGTCGTAAAAAATATGCTCAAAATGTTGACAATATATGTTTCAGCGTAAGCTCTGAGATTCAGTCCCGTAAAAGCGACTGTCTTAGGTCAGTTTTTGAATGATTTTTCACATTTTTATCAATAACTCACAATCTCGTCCGGTAAAATTGATTAGTATCTCAAATTATTTGGAAATATTTAATAAAAGATATTAGCTAAAAGAAAAACAGCATTAAATGAATATTTATAGCGTAATTCATATTTTTGCGTCAGATCTGACCCATCACCGCAGAGGATGTGTTAATAAAATTATTTTACCTTTCCCAATACACTACACTAACAATAACTAAATACGATATAAATAAAACCTCAAATTATTTCCGTGCTTTTAAAGATAAATATAATGAAAATATAGTAGTTGTGGACTAGCGCTCAACAGTGTAAAGATAGTTGTCACATTAATATCTTAAAATATTATTGAGATTTGATAATGAGGGAGAACAGATAATTGTAAAAACAATTATTTTTTTAAAATTTTAAAATTTTTTAACTTTTTTTTTGTACTTATAAAAATAAGAAGTACAAAAAAAAGAGTTAAAAAATTTTGTGCCTTGATAAGTAAAGTGATTTTGGGTTGCGGTATATTTTAGTTTTGAAATATCAATTTGGTCTTTAAATCTTGTAGATCGGAATTCGCTTCTAATATTTAATTGATTTTTAATTTAAAAAAATTGTATTATTGATTTTTTTTGTGTCTATTATTTTTGGTACTTTGAAATCTGTGAAAAGTAGCATACTTGGATAGTCCTTTTTTTTAGAAATTTTTGTATTATCATTTTTGAGTGATTTCTAATTGTGATATTGAAGTTTTATATGCTCTTCCCCATCCAAAAATACCGTATTGCAAATGTGACTGTACAAACGCGTAATATATCATTTTCAAATTTGTAAATGATAAGATGTTTCCGAGTCTTAAAAATATGTAGGCAGTTTTCCTTATTCTGTTTGTGAGATTAGTAATGTTCTTTCCATTTGAGTTTGTTATCTATTATTGATTCCTAGGTACTTGATATGGTATTTTTCTTCAATTGGTGAACATTGGTCACAAGAGTTGTCTTGAGTAGAGGCTTTGGTGTGAATTATATATTAATTTGAGTGTAAAATATATATGTATAATATCATTGGTAACAGTATACCTACTACACACCGCTAATTAGTAGGCATGGCCAAAGTAAAACGTTATGAGGTTGTCCGTTTGATCCTTGTCCGTATGCCCCAGGTTTACCTATATTTTAAAAAGATAACTAGTATAACTTTACAAGTGATGAAATTTTATTTTATTTTATAGCCAAAGCGGAGATTTTAGAATTGATAAAAACTTCTAAAACATACAAAAATCTTCTAGAGCAGTTAAAAATTATAACACTACCTCTGTTGCAACATAATCATTTTCAACTTTTCGCTCTTTACTTTCGTTTATTGTAATTTGAAGAAACGTAATTTGAATTCCTAAGCTACTCTGCTACCGTGTATTTTATATGATTTAACCAACAAACAACATTTATAAATAGCCCACCCATTGAACTCGAGAACCTCACCGTAAACTGTATTGTACCGGGTACGCATTCATTTGCTAAAATTGTTCATGAAAAATAAACATGCTGAGCGAACAAATTCGATCAGTTTTCCATTCAGATTCAGATGTTTCCTGCGCACTCGATTCTAGTGGCTGTTAAATTGAGTTTCCTGTTGATTTTGATATTTTTTCACTCAAAGTGCACAATGGACGATTTTAATTAATAAATTGGATTGACTGATTTTTCCCTCTCTAAATATCTTTTCTGCGTAACATTGCCGATGTTTGCAGTTGGAAAATTGCTTTTATTAATATATCTATGAAACGCAAATAGTTCAATACGATTATTGTTAATTTGGTTATTGTTTTTTTAATCGATCATTAATTATTTATTTCTTATTTTGGTAGCATTTGATAATTTACATAAATAAGTAACGATGTATTAAAACTCACATATTTACAATTTATGGCATTTGAATTATATATGTCATATGACTCTAGATATTTGTGAAATTTATGAATAACATCACATTCCCTTATATTTCACCCCTACTGTACATATTCCTATTAACGACGTACCTAATACTCCACCCGAATACGTCGAAATGAAACTGTATTTAGTATAAATAAAAATAAAAAATTCTTTAAACCACTATTTATTGTTAAATCAACATGTTTCAATACCAATAGTCCCTTCATTAGGATACAAATTATATACAAAAATTAAATTTTGATTTATCAATGAATAGTAGTTTAAACAAAGTGATTTTTCTTATTATTTTGTAAACACTAATTAAATGTATTAATTATAAAGATATACATATAAAATCAATTTTATCGAAAAATATTTCTGTTGTGCTACTGGGATGAATCTCTTTTTCCAATCCGGGAAAGGAAAGGTGCATTACCAACTATGCTACAGCGCCAATATTTTTGACGACTAATTTTTGAACTCATATGTCACACTTTTTCAAATGAATCATCTGTCATCAATCCTATTATTTGAAAGCCTTACTTTGTTTTTACGGAATCTCAAAATACCTTTGAGTAAACCGATAACAGACGCCACAATTAACAATACATTTTTATTAAATTTTAGACACATTGATACAACTTATATATTATTAAGGAGAACATATTCTTATTGTGAAGTTGTAATTTTTCAGAACGTAGGTCAGTGATGTTTTAAATACTAATTAAATGTATTAATTATGATGATATACATATAAAATCAATTTTATCGAAAAATATTGTTGCGATCCCGGTAGCGCATATGTATATCTTAATAATTAATACATTTAATTAGTATTTAAAAGATCACAGACCTATGTTCTAAATAATTACAACTTCACAATAAGAATGTGCTCTTAATAATATTATTTTGTATTTAGTTTAATTATCATCTGATGATGAGAGGTTCGGCACCTCTCCAGACAAAAGGAGTAACGAAAAAACTTAACATGTGTGTAGTAGAAATTTTAATTTATAAAAAAAATTTAATAATCTTCTTCTAAATAATGTTGAATCAATATATTAATGGGGTCAATTCCTTATTTAGGTAAAAAAATAAATCTAAGCCATAAGATGTAAGAACATTTTAAAACTCGGCCGCCCGCTGGAGTTTTGCGCTGTTTGCTCGCAGAGGGGCACCTACCCACCTGCATCAAGCAAGAACTGTTTACAATATGGCATGTTTCCTGCAGCGGGCATGCCGCCCACATGCTCCCGAAGAATGCCGTAGTTGGCTGAAGTTTGCCGCCAGAGCTGGTGAACTGAGTGGAGGAAGTTTCGGTGAGAACTTTGGCAGGAAGCGCGGGAGGAAGGGCTTTCTCCGAAATTTTTACCGAACCAATTGAGAAACAGAATCTGAAAATGTTTATCCGCGCATACTGAACCAATTTAATATAACTTTTTACACGTTAATAACATAAATATTAGTGATGGTTAAATCATTATCTAAACCGTTATTTAAACAGTTGTTTAAAGCGTTATTTAAATCGTTCTCTTAACTGTGATTATGTTCTATTGTGACGATGATTAATAACTGATTATTCGTAATTCTTCGACCAATAACTGATAAATTAGAAAGTAAGCCTCCAACAGTTAAAATAACGTTATTAAGGAGAACACATTCTTATTGTGAAGTTGTAATTATTCAGAACATAGGTCTGTGATGTTTTAAATACTAATTTAATATATTTATTATAAATATATACATATAAGATCAATTTTATTGAATAATATTGTTGTTGGGCTACCGGGATTTGAACCTGGATCTCTTTTATATATATTTATTTATAGATTGGTTTAATAGAAAATGTATCGTATTCTAATGATTCTATCAAAGTAAGACGATATTCTTATGTATTGTATATATTATGCAATACATAGAAATATAGGATTCAAGTAAATATAAAATCCTTTAAAAAAATTAGGTCCATTATACAAAAAAAAATCGTACGATATGTTATAGACAAAAAAAAAAGTACTAAAATTAATTAGTGTTTCGAATAGTATGGCGCTATTCATAACACTAACAGGTATTTTTATTTATATTGCTATGTATACGGCATTGTTTCATTTAAATGCTTCAAATACAAATTATTAGAGTAACGCACCTATATAAAAACTACACAGGCATGGGAACGAATTTAATTCTATCGATGTATTCCAAACATCAATGCTCAAATATAAGTGTAATATTTTTGATGCTGTATTAAGATGATGGTATAATTGATCAAAGTATTTAACCCGTTCTTTGTTTAACTTACATTTTTATTTGTGTCTTTGTTTTGTTTGTCAATTTTGCCCTATTAATCATGTGTAATATAAACTGTACTGTACTTATATGTATTCGCCTGCATATATTGATTGAAATAATATATATGTCCACGAGGGCGTTGATAAATAAAATAATTTAGAATCAAATCATTACAATCGTGGGAGTTAATTATCTCTAATTTTAAAATACTATTTAGAAATTCATAGTCTAAAGACGTCAAGAATTTATTTTTGAATTAATGAGTTACTTACGGATATTTGTTTTTAAAATTTTTACCTTTGGAAAAATAGACAGTCATCACATTTGTAATGATTAGAGCTGTGAAAATTTTTTTTCGCTGTATAAATATAATGGTTGGGTCCGTTACGTAATATGAGGTCTGTAATTACCTTATCCACATGGCGTTTCCGTCTAGGAAAACCGTGTTGTTTTTAACATGCAATTAGGCCAATACTTTAACTGTTACCTCCATACAACAGGGTTGTTGTGGTTAAATGGGGTATTTTGCAATTTTATTTAACCGCGCACCTGACCCTAGTAATGAGAAGTATCCTTTGAAGGAAATATGGGTTAAGGTAAGTACGTGGAAAGGTATTTTCCTTAGAAAACGAACGGCAGAGGAAGGGAAGAAGGAAAGAACAATAAATTTTATTCCTTAACTGTGGTCGAAAATAAGTGTGAAAGTATTTCCCAGAAACTAAGAAACCAGATGTGAGATCAAAAATAAATCCGCCAAAATAGACTAAAATTCTCATGGTTATTTAGTGCTAGCAGGGATTGCAGGA
Source organism: Eubasilissa splendida (assembly GCA_031772225.1). Classification (NCBI taxonomy): domain Eukaryota; kingdom Metazoa; phylum Arthropoda; class Insecta; order Trichoptera; family Phryganeidae; genus Eubasilissa; species Eubasilissa splendida. The sequence goes on along the minus strand of CM062846.1, from coordinate 32,484,190 downwards.
GCTTGGATAAAGACAGGGGGAATGAAGTAAAGGAATTCGTTAATTTGATTTAACGTCACAGAAAAAAATATTACAGCTGCGGTCCATCACACCAGATTCAGGATAATGGTCAAGCAAATACCCATGAGGGCGGAACATACATGTCTCAGATATCTTATTAAAATCACATTAAAAATTAGAGGGCATATTTTTTATGTAACTAGATAATAAGCAAATAAATTTCACATAAATCGCTAATGAATATCTATGAATATTCCAAATGGCTAAGAAACAAACATGGAGAAAGAAAAAAATATCTACGAATAGATGAGCGAGAAAGAGTTACTAAGCTATTCATTGTTTTAGAGTGGTGTTTTTCAAATGGTATATCGCGACAAACGTGTACCGCACATATTTTTCTAGTGTGCCACTTAATTTTCTATAAAAAGCATAATAACATTACTTTAAACCTTCTAACCCATGACACCTTACCACACATAAACCCATACATAAAGACATGTTATTAGCTAGGTGCAATTAAGTGATCATTGATAAGAAACTCATCTACATATGTATTAATTGCTAAGCAAAGTGGTCGATATAATGCACAATTAAACTTTATTTTCTATTGCGTATTCTATGCCCGTATTCTACCGCCGAATTGTCGTAAACTATGTCGTTAATCGAAGCTACGCCCATCACAGAATGAAGTGAAAAGTTTGTTAACAGCATACGATTGACCAAGTTCTGAATAATTACAATTTTACAATAAGCAAATAATAACAATATGACTGAGTCATACTTTATTAGGAGAACATATTCTTATTGTGAAATTGTAATTATTCAGAACATAGGTCTGTGATATTTTAAATATGAATTAAATATATTAATTAGAAAGATATACATATAAACTCATTTTTATTATTGTTGCTAAAAATATTGTCGTTGTAGCATAGTTTGACAATGCACCTTCCCCGGTTAGGAAAGAGATCCAGGTTTGAATCCCAGTGGCGCAACAACAATATTTTTCGATAAAATTGATTTTGTATTTATATCTTTCTAATTAATATATTTAAGTCATACTTTGTTTATAGGGAGCAGTACGTCTCAGTATTTTTATGTCATTAGTGTACCACGGGAGTTTGGCAGAAAGTCAAAAGTGCCGCTTTAGTTGAAATACAATACACAGCTGTGAATAGTGAGTCCACATAATAATTCAATGAAAAATGATCTAGGTATTACTTATGTTTTATGCAATGTGCTCGTCAGTTCTTACGATCTGTTGAAACTGTATTTTAAAAACATGAATTCTGATTACACAATCAGGGTTCAATAAATTCACATGGTTCGGTGTACATCTCATACAACACAGTATTTGGTGCTAACACTCTGCGCCTAAGAGTCCCCAAGCATTACACGGTGACATGTTTAATTATGATTTACAACCCTTAGTCCCGCAGTAAGTTTACTTGGTCGCAAGGGCAGCTATCAGACAGAAGGTTCGCAGTTATTTGAAGAAAGGGGTGTATACTAATATAATATGTATAATATGTATAATACATATAATACTGTTCGTTATATCAGAATATACTTTGATGCGATATAATGTTCTTACGTGATGTAATCCATTCCAATATTAAAATTTGTTCCATTCATCAATTCTGTAGTTATATATATATATATATATATACAATATAATTTGATAATTAGAATAGAGAATAAAAATATTAATTTTAAAATAAGGTTTATCATAATTTATTTTAATAGATTATAGAACATAGATGAAAGCATGACGCAAAATGCTCACATAAAGATATTTTTTTATGTGTATTTATTTAAGTAAAATCAATATTGCATAATCACTAAATAGTTCAAAACATTTGTTTTATGTAACGTACTACATGCGTAATCGACAGTTAAGTAGGTGGGCGTACACATTGGTTCAGATCTTTCAATGAATACACAAATCAGCAAAACTGTTAGTGCATGCTGACATCAACTAAGACAGATTAAAAGTATTCGAAGACATCTTCCTCCTGAAGCAGTCCGTCCACTTATACATGCATTTGTGATGTCATGTGTGGACTATTGTAACAGAATTTATACTGGCTTGCCAATATTTCAGCTGGATAGACGGCAATTAATTTTAAATACCACAGCATGTATAATATATATAGTTTCTAAATTTTCTCATATAACATCCCTCTTGCACGAGGTACATTGGCTCAGGTTCCCTGAAAGAGTTGTATTTAAATAGTGCTGGTTGATGTACAAGGCGACATATAACATGGCGCCTCTGTATCTTCAAGAGCTTTGTATCCCAGACAATTTAAATAGTAGACGTCAAACTCTCAGGTCAGCCTCGATAGCAGGAAGGGTTGTAGAACCGACCAGTCGTTGCCAGAAGTCTAAGTTTAGTAAACGGATATTCGCTGTGGCAGGCCCAAAAGCGTGGAACATAAGAAACAGTGCATAAGAGATTTTATTCAAGGAGAGATGTATGCTGTAATGAATACATAGAATATATATATAGTAAAGAGTTGTGAGAAATATACATGCGATAACAAGGCATGAAGAATACACATAAAATGGAAAAAGTGAATTAAATATTTCCATAAAAATAAAATATTTATTTAGAACACATTCTTATTGTAAAGTTGCAATTTTTCAGAACATAGGTCCGTAATATTTTTAATACAAATTAAATGTATCAATTAGAAAGATATACATACACTCGAAAGGGTTTGAGATTTCGTTTGGCTTATAAATAATTGAACGACAAATGTATCAATTTGAAAGTGCAACATATAAGTTCGAAAATTAGTTATCAACTTACTATGTTGGTGTAGTGTAATCGGTTAATCCATTTCTCCGGATAGGAAAAGATCCAGGTTCGAATTCTGGTAGTAACAAAAATATTTTTTCGATAAAATTGATTTTATATGTATATTTTTCTAATTGATACATTTAATTTATATTTGAAAGAATTAATCACGATTCATATATTTTTTACGTATTTATATATTTTATTTTATTTCTATAGATTTATACAAATGTGAGTCCACTATATCTGTCTACCACTCCTCTGTAATACAATAAATCTTCATATTATGTACGCATATTTAAATAAAAGGTGTTTTTAGAAGTTTGTTTTTCGAATTGGCAACACTTTTCCCAGCAAATATCAATTTTACAGCTGACTTGTGCTCAGTTTGATTTGCCATTTCACCATGAATAGATTTACGCCAAAACAACGCTTGTAAATTGTACAAATTTCGATTATATTTGTCGATATCGATTATTGTTTAGTTAACTCTTCCGAAAAACATTGATTATTTTACTACTATCGTTATGAACTCTAGTCGAGTTTTTTTATTTACCCGCAATACATCTTAATTTATTTTTGTTACACTTCCACCCTAAAGGAAGTTAATGTTAAAAGAACGTGCTTTAAAATCCAATTAAAATAACTACATGGGCGATAAAGGGCTGTCAAAAAAAAGAGAATATTTCTATTTGGAATACGCGCGGATCCTACGACGGATTTAGATTAAAAATTAATTTTAAAAATAAATAACTTAGAACATATGGGAGTATAAAGATACAGTATTTTTTCAAATAGGTTTCTATATTTTTATTGTTTTATCCCATAAAAAAGTAGTATATCAATTTAATTGTTTTCTAATATTTTACGTGTAAATATATAAGAAATGAATAACAAATTTTTGATGTTGAATATAATGGTATACAAATATTACTAATTAAAAACATAAATAGTACCTAGACAAATTTATATTTATATTTTTTAGTTTTAAGATACATACTTCCCTTCTACCAATTTTTAATATTTTGTAATCTCTTCTTTTAACGCTTCATGTTTGATGAAAGTTTCGTTTTTATTTTATCACGTGCATATAGATTTTTAATAAATCAATTTATATTACAGAATATTTTTAACAAAAGTACAATATAAATTTAAACACAACATATACATTTTATGAACATTCTTAATAACAAAATACATAAATAAATAAAATCAAATAAATGAACAATGATTTTAAATGGATTCCCCCCCTTACCCCCCTTCCCAGCATAGTAATTACAAATGTTAATTATACAATTTAAACACAAATTACTTAAAAAATCATTAGTCTTCGCCCTTGTCAATGTTACTTGTGATTTTAAATTATAAAAAAGGAACATGAAAGATTGTAACATATATATTTATACTAGCTGTGACACCCAGCGTTGCACGGATACCCCTCCCCCCACGCACTTCACCACACTAACCTCACCACCAACTCCGCTCACCGTATCCACGCCCCTCGATAGGCCAATCTTATCCGCCGTGATTTACCGCGCTGTTAGAACCATTCATCTCGCCAGGCATCGCGTGCACATAATATGTAAATAGACATACGCATTTATGATTTAATTATATAATTAAATTTATTTTCGTACACTGATAGAAGAAGCAGAAAAACTTATATATATTTATATATTACGAGTATATTGGTATGTATCGTATAACCACTATATTTTAAAAATAGTGATTTAAATTTAAGATGAATTTGACAAAAATGCTTTTTGTTATTCAGTACATTCAAGTCATTCGTTTATGTAATCTGTTAACTACTTTTCCAATCTTCAGAGTCTCCATAAAATGTTGAGTTTTATTCCTTATTCCCTAATAAACCTTATTCTTTTGAAGTTTTGTACAAAAATTTACAGTTAATTTATAATTAAAAGTAAGTAAAATGAGCTAACGAGTAAAAATGATAAATGTTGATCGCACTACCAACATTCTGGTTACACTGGCGTTTGTGCATTTTGTCACCGGCTTACACATTTTTAATTTAAAACGTGCCCCACCGATGGCAGACATTCATTACTTTTCTGCACTGTGTTAAGTGTCCCTCGGGCGTACTGGTACTTTTCTGTTTTAAGACACCTTTCTTCACAGAAATGCAAGGATTACAGTTTTATAGAGTTACGAGGCAGATTTTATGTGGTACATCTAAGCACCGTACATTAAAGCTAAGGATTTTATTTTTAGCTTTAAAAGATATCGCTTAAACTTTATTTATGCAATATTTATGTGTATTTGACTCAAAACTTAAAACATAAATGTTACAATTAACACACAGATCACAGAAAACTTTGTGATGTACGAGGTGCGTTTTTAAGTAAGTACCGGAATTTTTTTTAAAACACTTTTTTCGGAAGATACTACACAACCACCTTAAACTACTTCTCAACATAGTCGTCACCGTTATTAAGACACTTGTCATAATGTAGCACTAATTTTTGTATACCTATATCATTTAAATAGAACAGCATATTTTTAATTGATATTTCAAAATAACAATTTAAATATAATAGTTAAAATATAACATAAAAAAATAAAAACTAAGCATAATTTCCATACAAATATTTCTTCAGTTCGAGTATGCCCCTGCAATGAAAAATGTCAACGAATTTCAACTTGTTACCAAGCCGATGCATCGGCGATATTAGCAAGTTAACAGCATAATTATTTATATGTGCAGGTACCCACAAAGAACCCTTCGTGTTGTCTCTTTTGAGTTGGTACTTTATACGAAACCATTTGTGTCAACTCAGGACAGTCTAACATGCCATTGATCATTTTATATAGAAATACAATATCACTCATATCTCTTCTCCAGGCTAATTTTTTCAAATAAAGTTGACCCATTAAAAATCGTAATTTATATTTCATATCGGCGTACTTCTTACAATAGATACATATAAAGTTGTTAGAGAGCGGGTCGAGTTAAAGTATTTGACTATCCTTAACACAAATACTCAGGATTTCATCGCTTTGTTGCAAATTTCGTTGTAATGTTGAATAAATGACAATTTTTCGTCGAAGAGCATACCCAAAATCTCTCATAACTGCGACCTACTTAGATCAATATTGTTAATGCTGTATTGAAAAGGAGTTGATTTTTAATTCTATTGAACTTATTTGTTTACATTTTTCTACATTGAGACATAGTTCATTAGCACAGCACCAATATAAAGCAAATGTATGTAAAATGTATTTATCTATTCCAGATCCTCATAAAATGGCCCTTTATTATTTAATTCATACTTATCATCGCATACAAAACAATTAAAATTCATAGTCTTAACTAAAAATAATTTAAAATTAATAAAATAAACAAAAAAAAACTTAAAAACAAACTTCATTTCAACTCATTTTAGAAATGAGAAAATAATTTCATTAGGTGATAATTCAATTTTAAAACAATAACAATATATATACAAAAACAACAAAACACCTACTCGAGTTTCAAAAAGTTGGGATAAATAAAACGCTTGAACAGAATTCGCTGAATTCGGCGGCGCACCGACATTTTAGTCTGCGGAACACCCGAAGTTCTATTCGCAAACCGTGCAGAACTACTGCTTCATTCATTTCTTACTTACTTACCATCATGCCGTTAGCCCGCGGGGGTAGACAGAGAGGATAGAGCCCCTAACCTTATCCAATTCATACATCTTCTCATACAAGTTCCAGACTTCTAACAGGACCATCATCCAGCATCTGGTTTACCTGGTCATGCCAAGTCTTCCGCGGACGCCCTCTACATCTGGTGCCACCAATACTTGTGTCATATATCTTTCTTACCATTCTCTCATCTATTTTTTATTATTAAGGTATTTTGATAGTGAAAACATATTGAAATAAACATAATAATTATTTAACATGCGGTACTAATTAAGAAAATCCACAAAAAATATTTGGATAAAAAGTATGTTTAGATAAAAGAAGAACGGTGGGGTGGTTGCAACTGGCGTTGCGGTAAAGGGAGAGCAACATGAGTTTTTATAGATATAGTGAATGGTCAATGTTTAGATTGTGGTGGTTCATAAGAAGAACCCTTTGAGCTTAGTAGGGCTAATGTTGAACAAATCAATTTCTGTAAATTTCTCATTATGGTATATAATATAACAATTAAAATTAATTCTTAATTAATCACTTCACAAAAATCTGTGTAACTAAAAATATACTGATATCACCAGGACTCATATTCGGAAATTTATCTTGCCGGAAGAACACATTAATTAATCACACCACATTATACATTCACGTCAAATTTTGGACTTAATGAATTTTTATCTTTACATTTCAGATAATAAAAATATATCTAAAAATACCAATTTTTTTTAAGGAATATGGTTAAATAAATGGTCGCTTCCAACGAAAAAAAAAATAGATGTTTCACTTAGAAAATGTATGTAGATGAAATTTTGCAACGTTATAGCTTAATCGATTAAAGTTCTCTACAGGTAATAGAATATTCTGGGTTCTAGTTCCAGTGATGATTATATTTTTTTCTATAGACAGATTTTTCTGTGTACCTTTATAGGTGTTTTAAAAAATAATTTATTTGAAATAATAATTAATTTGGCGACCCTCGTAGCCCAGTGATTAAGGCGCTGGTTTCTCAACCGGGGGTTCCGGGTGTGATTCCCGGTGAGGTCACAATATTTTCGAGCCTGGTTATTTTTGTGACATGATGGGTCTCATGGTCTGTAATAATAAAATTGATCAGTTTACAGTATTTTCTTATAATTTTAGTTTTATAAAAATGTAGTATTTTTTTTACGATCTTTCGCGTTTTCGCTGAAGTTGTCGAGTTGCGAGCACACGGCGCCCACTCCGCGGCGCGGCGGCAATGAAAACAGGCAGTAAAACGATTCGGGCCATTATATATTTTCCCGCTTCCATCCGTCATGTGGCATGTCGGGATATATAAGTAATAACAAACTTATTTTAATAAACTCCCCACACTTGTATACCGTCACGCTAACAACCACTCGTACGGCCGCAGGAAACCTCTCTAGCTAAAAGAAAAATAAGGGATAAATAAACATTTTGTTCGGTGCTCCCGTCTCCCATCAACACCGCACGCATCAGGCCAATAAAGCGTTATTTATTTTGTTATTCGCAAAAATATCGCTAACAATCCGAGCTCTCATATCCACAGTCGCTCGGAGGCAACACATCAAAATAAACATTATTGGAGAGCCTTCCCTTCTCGCGCACAAGGGGTTGAGATACGCCGACGATAACGAAAAAACTCAACCTTAAATGTTAAATAATTGAAAATTATATTTACAGAATTAGTGTTTTTAAATAACTTTATCCATTTAAATATCTGATTTGTTTAATACCGCAATGAGAATACTTGATTTCAAAATAGTACTAGCAGAAAGCATTTATTTTCTGGCAGCTGCACGACCACGGCCGTGTATTTCCGTAAAAGCTATTTTTCAATCATGAAAATATAGTTAATATCAAAAAAGTGATTTATCACAATTACAACTCAATAATGCAATAAATAAACAAATAAGTAACTAACTAACTTACTATCACACCTTTTCACCGCGGAGGTAGGCTGAGAGGATAGAGCGTCACACTTTTCTAGCCTGACACATAATTCTCGCCTCATCCACATTCATACATTTTCTCATACAAGTTCGTCGATTATTGAGGCTTCTAACAGGCCATCTGGTTTACCTGATCGTGCCAAGTCTTCCGCGGACGTCCTCTATTTCTGGTGCCATCAACACTTGCATCATATATTTTTCTTACTATTATCTTCTCATTCATCCATTCCATTTAAACCACATAAGCTATCATTTTATAATCTTATTCACTACGCTAAGATCAGCTTTACATTCTTTCCTAATTTCTTAAACCTTTACTCTGTCATAAATGAATCTGCTATATACACGTCTAAATGATTATTAGACATATTCTTTAAATAATTGAAATAATATTGTAATTTACCAATGTCGCGAAATGCGTGACACTTGGCGACAGATTGTAATTCCAGGTCTCGCCGCACTAGCGACGTTTGTAATTATTAGTCTGCTTTTAAATAAGTCCGAACGGATAAACGTCAACTTAACTTAATTGTTTTCGATAGATGATAAATGACAAATACTTGCCAGATAGAAGATTAAATAATATAATTTATAAAAAGTTAAATATTGAACGTTTTTCTTATGGCGCGTCTTGAAATGACTATTAGATAAACCTCAAGTAAATAATAATAATTTTTTTTTTGGTAGAATAATCTGCATATAAAACTCCATAACATTTAATTGAAACGCTACTTTAGTGTTTTTCCTTTATGCTATTAGAGGCTGAGACATGATATGAAGTTTTTATACATTAGAGATAATATTCAATATAACACCTGCCAATATTTCAGCTGGATAGATTGCAATCTATACTAAATGCGGCTGCACGGATAATATATGGAGTTTCCAAATTCTCTCATATAGCATCCCTTTTACATCAGCTACATTGGCTCCGATTCCCTGAAAGAGTTGAATTTAAATTGTGCTGGTTGATGTACAAGGCGACACACAACATGGCGCCTCTGTATCTTCAAGAACTTTGTATCCCCGACAATTTGAATAGTAGACGTCATACTCTCAGGTCAGCCTCTACTTCAGCTGCAGGAAGAGTTGTAGAACCGACCTACCGTTGACAGAAATCTAAATTTAGTGAACGGACATTTGCGGTGGCAGGCCCAAAAGCGTGGAACTATTTACCCTCCGTTAGAAGAAACAGTGCATCAGAGACTTTATTTAAAAAGAAACTAAAAACACACCTTTTCAAAAAATCATTTGCATAAGTGAAAATAACGATTTTTAATTTTGAAAAATAAATATAATTGTAGAACTATAAACAATTTAAGTGTAAAGTGCCCTTGAGGTGAAAGTTTTTACGAAAATGGCGCTATACAAATTATCCATTATTATTAACGTATTTCTCATTATGTTCTCTATTCATATATGTACAACACTCTAATGTATTAAAAAAGTAAAATCTATAGTCGCTTATTCATTTACGCTTATAAATTATAAAGTGTATTATTCAAAATCAATCTTCACAAAGCTTACCTTGAGTCAGGTGTTCAAAAAATAAGGCGGACGTGGAGCTAAGCTACGCATTTGGCTCTATAAATTTTACTGAAAAAACTGCAACTTCACAATAATAATATATTTTTTTAATTATTCGTGTGCGCAGCTTTTGTGTGCGCAATTTTCGTGTGCGCAATTTTCATGTGCAGAGTTTGCGTGTGTGGAATAATCCAGTCACCCTGAGCGCTACAATCGTATGTTTAAACATATAAATAATATATATTGTACTCCAAATTTATCATGACAGAATTTATACTGAGTGAACAATTCAAACAAAATTACACGTTATATGAGTTTCTTTAAAAAAAAACCAATCAATATTATTTCTAAATTACGAAAAACGGGGGAGAGAAGGGGGGCTAAAACCAAATACTGGTAGTGATAGTAGATGAAACGCATAATACTTAAAGGCCTTATATTATACAAGCCAAAATAATCAAAAACGAGGGAATGAGTAACTGCCAGAGGTAGGGGAGTTTCCAGCAGACTGGACTACAACGGCAATGTCAAAGAACAGATGGCGCTCTGTAGTGACTACGCTCAAGGACGTCTGAAACCCATGAGGCTGCTAAAAAAAATAAGAAGCATGACATAGATCAATCCTAGATAAGTATATAAATAATATGTTACTAGGTTAATAAATATAAAACAGATATAGTTTTTGCTAAATAATGCAAACATACATTATATATTTATTTAAGTTATCTAATATTTATTCCAAAGCGAAACATTTGTTTTATTATTGTAACTATTTATTAGCAATATTTAATATCTGTTTAATAACAGTGCCTTTGTAGGTAAAAATCCAGTAATTGTATGTTCTTGGACATATTCAAATATTGCTAATATAATATACTGGTCAAAATAAGAAAATATATAAAAAAATTTAAAATATTGATTCTCAGGCGTATTTTAGTATAATATGTTAAAAAACATTTTACAGGTAAAGAATATTGCTTTAAAATGATTTCAAAAAATTAGATTCTCATAGTGATGACATATATGCTGTTTAAAAAAAAGAGAAAAATTTATTATTAAATTTGGTCCGTAGATGGCGATGGTGTAGTGGTACCCGAAGCAAGTCTACATACTAACATATATATAACTTTAAAAAGTTTGATAAATGTGGAGATTGAGGGGTGAGAATTGGTGAACGTTATATATAAAGTGATCCCTTCAGCCAGCCGAAGACAGGTAATTACCCCATACTTCCATATATTTTAACTATATAACTGATGGAATGTTTATAATAAATTAACGCAAGAAATAAAAAAATACAGTTTTTCGTCACAAAAATTCTAATAAGTAGCTCGCATGTTGTCTAACCGATTTATTTTCGAAAAAAACTAAAACCGAGTCGAAATAGTAAAATACACTATTATACCTTTTGATTTGACCTTACCTTTTAATATATTTTATATTTACAGCATAATTTTATTAATTTTTGTTATAACATGGAGATGCAATATATTTCCATCAGCATCACGAGCTATTTGGAAATTTGTTTTTTTTTTTGCTGTAAAATATTTTAAATATATCCTACCGTAAAAGTAAAATTCACATTTTTGTCGCATTTCACATTTTCCCAACCGACTGTACTGGAAACGTATCGCTTTCGAAAAAGGGGGAGATGGGGAATAACTGAAAGTGCTAGGTGACATCTTGAACCAATCGCGAAACGATGGAATAACATTTTTTCACAGTTTTCAATTTCCCCTTTCCTGGATGGGCGGGTGGGGGAAAGTGGTGCCGAGAGCAAAGAAAAACTTTTGGAAGTGCTTAGCGAGTAGTGAAAAATGTATATCCATGTGAGACCCATACACAAATAACATTGGATATGGGTCTCACATGTTATGATTTATACATATTATCGGTTTTAACTATTTACATAAAATTTTAAATGTATATTTGTCTATATATCTCATACGTATACAATTCTACACCTCTTTACCGATCTAAACTAAATTTTGCACAGTTACTCTTTAGGATTCTGCGCAAAATATAAGCACCGTTACTCTTCCCTACTCCCCCCCCCTACCTATCCGTCGTCCAACCAATCTCTAATGACATAAACGTATATTTAATAATTGGACTTTTTTGACATACATATTTCTGTTGTAACAGATCTGAATATGCTATAATATAACATGATATATATAAGATACAATTATATTGCAATTAAATACTTTATTATGTGGGATGGAGTAGACTCCACCTCAGACATATACAGCATTGTCCTGGCTACCTTGCTAGACTGAAGTCAGTGTTAAAGTAGTCAGTTTTTTTCATGCTGTTGTGGTGTTATTTAATAAAGATTCGACAGAAATAAAAATAGAGATATTATTACACATTAAAATTTTTATCCGTTCAAAATGCACTCTAGAATGCAGATAATTTTTTTTTAAATAACCAACCCACCCTATCCACATCTCACCTCACCCCTACCAGGACCAAATATTATATGTATTTATAACATTTGAAGTATTGTGGTTCATTTTTAATAATTAATCATATACTAAAAGAAATTCCTAGAAATTTTTCCAATAATTTTTAATAGGAAGTTAGGTAATATATTTATTTATAAATTATTTTATATATATTTTTTTGAAACTTCATTTCTAAAGATTAAAAAATTTTGACACATTATTATTTTAGTTAGTTTTTTCATCCTAATGAGGGAAAAAGTGTTTTTTCTAAACTGGTTGAAGATAAAAAATAACTTACAGTGGTTTGTAAAATTACACAAAGTTAATAAACTATTCATTATTAAATATTACATGCATCGTTACTCTTTAGGGCATGCGAAACAATGCCACCCCTTCATCCCCGTAACTCTCTTCATCACCGCTTTTGTAAAAATGCTTTAGTTTAAAAATCAACACCCCTATTTAAATTTACAACTAAATTTGAATTTTTGGGTAACAATGAGAAATAAAATAAAAAATTAGCAAGGTTAAGAATTTCGAATTAAAAAAGTTAATAGTAAGTTGTTAATGAAACTGTTTAATATAATAAAGAAAGGAAATGTTTGCGTTCTAAATTAGGTTGTTCATGAAATTTTTTCACTGATAAAACACAATCAATCAATACACTCCAACACGTTGAACCAAAAAATCTATGCAACATATGACCATCTAATATGTACATAATATCTCTATGAATACAACAATGAATGAATTTAAAAAAATAATAATTTTGAAATAACAAAATATTCTCAGTTTTTAGATATTACGTTACTATTTTTATAAAATTTAATTGCAAAAACAAAATGTTTAAATCATAAATAAACAGAAAGCCGAAAAAGCAATTCATTAAACCCTACATCAGGAATACTTAACAGTTCTGAATAATTGTCAAGATAGAGTGAGATAAATTGAAAGCATTCGAGATCTGGCGCTAGAGAAGGACGATGAAGGAATAATAAAATGAACTTGAGATTTATAAATAAAAAGAACAGTGCAAAAAAATAAATGTACAATAAACGCTTTCAAAAGTAGAATGAACCAATGGATGGAAATGTGTAGTCCAATACGTACTACTGAAACGTAATTAAGGGAATACTTGAGGAAAGAAAAAGAAGACCAAGACAAAAATGCTTCCACCAAATAATGAGTGACGTGAATGCAGACACCTAAAGACAACAATCTAGACGGTATCTGAGATAATGATACACGGCGGGTATTTTACCGCTCGCTGGTATTCTTGCAACACAGTTCTTAATAATGATTAAGAATAACGTTATAGCAACTGGGGTAAAATACAATTTGGGTTGGGATTGATATTTTATTTATAGCCCTATTTATATTATTACTACGACACTATAGTCGACTTATTACTCGTAGATTTTAATATTTATACACAAAATTTATAATTTTAAATTTCATATTCACTGTTAAATAACGTAAAAAAGAAGGAATGTTTAAAAAAAAAACTTGATCCGTTTTGAATGCTAATGAAACATTTGACATTTTTATTTTTAAAATTATTATAGTTACAGTTCAAGGTTATGCAAAGGTTCAAATTAAACGTTAAATAATGTATAAGTTATTATGAGTTAAGAGTGTTAATAATAAATAAGTAATAAAATTAACCGAATACGTTACAGAATCATTATTTACTTAAGCATTCACGCACTTTACTACTCATGGACTGCTCCAATCACTTTTAAGTTTTTATAACTAAGGCTCCATCTAAGTTATATTTTTTAGGGATAGTTAGAGGTTGGGTGGTTGGTGGTATGGGAGTAGGGTCGGATGTAGATCGGGGGTGAAGTTCCTAAAAAATATGAACGACGCCGGAGAGTTTAAAATTGTAAACGTTCAGAGAGTTCTTTGTATTATTTCATTACTTTATTACATTTGAAAAAAAAAAGATTTTCACAACATTTTATATCATGCACATTTCGTAACGAACGAGCCAGTCTCGTTGAAACCAGTCGGCATCATAAAATACAAGCGGCTAAATACTATGTTTCTTCTTGTTAAATAATAAAGTTTTTAACCACAAAGTTACTGCTTTAAGCATTAAAAATTTATTATTACTATAACGTTTGATTTATTAAGTACTTAATACTTTAACGCGAATACTTTTTAATTATATTTCTGATTTTACATAATATATAATTTTTTAAAACGAATTTATGATATTTTCTTCAGCATAGGCGTCTTTTTGAAATAAAATCATTATTAAAATAAGGCGTACATAATATATGAATTTGACTTTCATTTTTCAGGTTTAGAGTTAATTTATGCATTGAATATTATTGCGTGAGTGTTCACGTTAAGATGTTAATAAAAAATATAAAAAGCGAGCGAAAGTAATAGCATTTTTATTCACTTCAATAACACTTCACGGCTGCTTTGGGTCGTGTGAAGTGTAGCCTTTGTCTGGCTCTCTTGGGCGAGACCTCTAATTTGTAAAGAAAAAAGATCGAATCAAAAAAATATTTACACGCGTAATAAAACTAAATATTTTTAAACTACCATTGAAAAATATATTTTGAGTAGAGCGTATTTAGTGTTTCTTTGATCTTGCATTTACAGGTTTTCTTAAACGTATATTTAAATTATGTTTTTATATTGAATAAATATTTATACCATAGTGCAATCTTCAATGCAGAGATCAACGGTTTGATAACCGCATTAGCAGCAAAATTCCAATATATTTCATTTTAACTCATTTTGCACCCATCTTTTGGTTTACGCCTCCCTCAAACCCTACCAGAGGTCTCTGATGTTTGTGGTTCTCATATATTAGAGACCAACATTTATGACCAATCTCTTTGCTTCTACTACACTTACAGGATTCTCCATATTCATCTCTTGTCCATAAACCTCGCTGCCTGACCAGTACAGTCCCATTTCAACTTAGCAATTGTCTGGGCAATGTCATCTTATAAGAATGTTAAGGGTTTTTTTAACTGTTTCTTGATTTTTAGCTTTTTTATGTAGAGGGAGTATCAGCCTTTCGCACAATCTTCAAGCTGGAGGAGCAGGGATGAAGTTTTCCTTCCCTTAGATGCGTTGTTACAGATTTAAGGCACCCATGTTCAAGCATTTCCCGGGAATCCCGACGTGGACGTGATCGGTCAAATTTTCTAGTGTTATATCACATCTATTATGTGTAGTAACAATCTTGCCCGGTATTTAGTTAGCCCTCACCCAGAGTCGTTTTTAGGTGTTTTCCCGCACTAGACGAGAATTGAAAAATACCGCCCCCTCCCTTTTACTACCGTCACTCTCTCCCCCTGGCATTCAGACTAGAAGAATGAATATATTAGATATAAAATAACCTATATTCAAAATTAAATAATAAAACACATCAAACATAAAATAAGCACTGTTCATGATATTTTATTTTGTTATTAAGTTTCTCTCTTCTAATTTCAATGGTGATTTAAGTTCTTCCTCTTAATCCACTGGTACTTTCCTTACCTTTATTTTAGCAAAGTCTTTAATAAGATATCTAATGTCAAACTCGTCTCGTTCTACTGAAATTATGGCTAGTCCTAAGAGTCTCTCTATGCTCATTGAACTGCGCAGGTAAGTTTTTATTAATATTAGTTTTGAGAAACTCCTCTCCGCACGCCACTGATATTGGTAAAGACAAAAGAATACGAAGATCTATGAACAAATGAGGAAAATCATTTTCTAACTTATTTTGGCACAGATAGTTCAGTACATATTTAGGTTTCGCATTTGTTTGTATTCGATGACTTATTCCTGAAAGTTCAGAACAGAGAGCTGCCGCGTCAATGTCCTTTATAAAATATGGGGTTTCTCTAGGACTACGCCCGATTACAGCTCTTAATAATTTTATGCACAAATCCATGAGTTTTTTGTGATTTTTTATTCCGAAGTCACTTATATTGTCTAGAAAATCAAATAATCTTGCAATTTTATACAACTATGTAATTTGTTCTTTGAGAGAACTAATATTTCAAAATAGTAATTAACTCCGAACTTCTCTTTAGGGTTAGTGATGGATTCATCTTCTGATTCGTAAGCGAATAATTTCCTTTTTATCCTTATCTATGGCTGAAAAATTGGCTCAATATTGATATCTTTAGTTAGCTCTCGAGCATCAACCAAAACTCTCCCAAATTTCATGCCATTTATATATTTTTAAATACTCCTCTGCTTTGTGCTTCTCCTGCAGCAGTTTACTGATCAAATTGATTTGAAATAATATTCTCTGCGTATTGAAAGTTTTTTCTCCTTATTTACTCAATTTTATCGCTGTTTGATTTTGCCGCTCCAGGCGGCCGCCTAGTTCTTACTTAATGGTAGAAACGGCCCTGCCCCCACCTCCAACCCAGCAGAGAGTACCACCGAAACGAATTGCCAGCCTTCGCTCACTACGACTCAAGGTTCGTTAAGACTCTAGGTACCATTAATTTAATCAGTGATCTTAAATTATAATTAATAATCTACGTTTACAATAAAATGTTATGAAAACAAATATTTTCATTTGTTATTAAGTATTATTTGTTAAAACAATTAGTCGTCTGCAAAAGTATTTGACTTTTTTTGAACTAAGTAACCAGTATAGTTTTGATGTAATATTTTTTTACTTGTACGATTTTATAAAAACAAAAGTATCATTCTATAGTTAATAGTCTATAATTTTTCGCAGTGAGATATATATATTCCTACGTATTCTATGAAGAAAAACCAATAATAAAACATTTTTTAAATTTTGCTTTTTTTCGCGATATATTTTTTACTTTCCTCATAAAGCTTGTTACGTCAGAGTGTTCCAGAAGCATTCTGAATCGTGCTATGAAATCAAATTATTTCTCGCTCTTAAGTGGAAATCTTTCTAATTCAGATTTTATCAAAAGGGGTCCCTGAGAAGTGTTGGAGGTGTGGAGAACTGAAGTGGTACCTAAATATGACAGCGACAAATTTGTTACTTACATTTTTATATTTTTCATACCATAGTGTTAAAATAAGTGCCTTGTTCATCTGTATATAAGTGCACCTGTGCTTGCGTGCTAGATCTTAAAAATAGATAAATGTAATTTAATAAGATTAAAAACTATAAGATTAAATAAGGTCAACAGTCTATTGTACTTGTGTAGTTACAAGGATAAATGTAAATCCTTTCTACTTTCATGACACACAAATAAAATAAAATAATTTTCTAGACTGTATGTCACTAGTCAGAAAACCATTTTTAAAAATATAAATTTCTTCTACAAAATTCATACGTGTACAAAGATTACATTTTATACAATTTTGTCTCGAAACTCCCGTAAAGGACAGTGCAAAGATATGCGCTGTGAATCTATTGTAAAAATAACAAACTGATGCATACCGACCTTTACTGCCAAATCTACAAAGTGCGAGGCAAGTTTAATCAATGTATGTTAAAATAAATGCGATGGACAATGACAGAACAAAGCACGCTCCGCAATTTCGAGATTCGAGACTAAGTTTTTCCGCACTCAAGTACTCTTAGAGTTTATTTTCTAGATTAACTTACAGATAGGTAAAAGATAATTGTTAATGTCGACTTTTAAATATAATGCTTCTATGGATCTAGAAGAATTTGATAAACACCATGTTTTGTAAAACATATTCTCCATTACAACATTGGTCACAATATTGTTTAAGGGCGAAAATATACGTAAATCATTATTATACAGGGTGTAACAGACCTAGTCCACGATATCTTACGGGTGGATACCTGATTAAATTACAAGTCAAAAATGTCCAAGAAATATGTGCAAATTCTGCACCTTTACGGAAAATGTTATTGATTGAAATTTTGACAAAATCATGTTAAGTCTACGTACTTCGAAATAAATATATGCGAAATTTACCCATTATTAATCTATATCTTTACTTCAGACCCCAAGTAATCGAACAAAAAATCGTCTGACCACTCGAAATTCGATGACCTTTAATTTTATGAATTCAATATATAATTTGGATTTAATAAAATGTTTCAATTAATTGAAATATTCTTAAAATAACGATTTTTTTAAATTGCTTATATTTCTGACATATTTGAAATTAGGCACATATGCCTTCAACATTTTCGACTCGAATTTAGTCGGGTATCCCGCCCATAAAATATTGTGGACTAGGTCTGTTACACCCTGTATATAATTGTTACACCACTTTTTCAAATTATTTCACAAATCTTATAACATATTTACTATGTTCAATAGTTTATTGATGTATTCAAGAGCTTTTACATGTTGTAGATGTTTTTTTTATAAATTAATGATATTTTGATAACATGTAGACTTGTATCTTATAATATAATGTAATATCCACACTGACACCCTGAAGACCACCTGAAATCACACCCAATTACATAACACCCCCCCTTGCGGTTCCTACCATTCACCACACCTGTTTAACAATATTTATCGAGGTTTGTTCCATCCCTTGTATATTTGCGGCGCGCCGCGCGGCACACACGCCGGGCCCGCCCAAGCCGGGGGCGGCTCGTGATTCATTATTCGCGGCCCACGGCCTAATTAATTTATACAAGGATGTCTGAAGGGCGCGGGCGACTATACAATGCCTTGAGCTAGATGAAAATTACTCAAGGCTTATTTTACTGCATACGTATAACATCAATCTTGGATAAAGTGAAATCCGAGGGACCATAAAAGATACGCATTGAAAAAATATAAGCCATTGAAATAAAAGTAATTCTTATTTTTCTTTCCCACGTCTATCCACTGTTGGATAAAAGTCTTTCTAAAGGATAGATACTCCTTTTTTCAATATCTATACAACCAAAAAAGGTGTGCATAACTATAATCTTTACGAAATAAATGTAAATTAAATATTTATTTGACATATTATGTGTTAAGTATGTGGATCTACTTGAAAATAATTCAGTTACCATGTTAACGTATTAACTAAAACCGTATAACTAGTGGAAAATTGACAAATAAACCTGCGCATGTGTTTTTTCATAAAGCTGTCCCAGACGTATACAAACTAAACACAACTCTCGCACCGCGCGGTGTTCTGAATACACGTCTTCGCTTTAACAGACGTATCGCAAAACGCCGCAAGTGTGTCATTGATGCGGACTTGACTGTAGGCATTCCAATATACTTTAAACGTGGTTTTGTTTTATATTATAACATATTTTAACTGCTTTAATTAATAACTTGAAAATATTCTCAAAAATAATAGTAATAATACAATAAATATGAATTAAATTTATTAATTATAAAGATATACATATAAATCAATTTTATCGAAAAATATTGTTGTTGCGCCACCGGGATTCGAACCTGGATCTCTTCCCTAACCGGAGGAGGTGCTTTATCCAACTAAGCTACAGCGACATTATTTTAGCGACAATTTTTCGACCATATATGTTACCTTTTTGATATTAATACATTTAATCGTTATGATGAATACAACCTCTAATGATAATTCGCATCGTTTTTACGTCGATATTAGCAGCATAACCTAAATCCATAATAGCTATAATTTGAATGATTTTATAGAAGATATGGAATCACTAGAAATGAACAATGACACAGTACGAGAGGTCGATCTCCAACAAGATGAACGTATCATGTTAATTATATTATGTTAACCGGTTTCGAAAAATATCATTTTGTTCTTTAATAAAATAAAGTTAACAATCTAAAATAATTATATACCTACATAATATTATCATTATACTAACCGACTATTTTAATGATTGAAATTATTTTTCAAATCATTTTTAAGAAGATCAATTCGGTACCCGAGTCATACTTAAACCTGCAAAATGATGAATCAGCAGTGAAAACGGGCAAAGTGCAGAAGATCAAGATGGATGGATAAACTTCGAGTCAGCATTAGCGTTTGGCCAGTTTTGGAAGAAGATGAATAAATAATCTTCTAGCATTATCGAATCTATACACTTCACAAACAAAGCAATAATGATGCTATATTATTCCAGCAATTAGCTATTCGCTCCACCTGACTGCAACAATTGGAGACTGCTCCCATAATCAAAATTTAAAACGATCTTCGTTTACACACAACAATCCTCTTAAATCCCCGCGCAATACAAGGGGCGATGGGCTTAGCAGTAAGCTTTCTCTAAGGGTAGTAGCGAGGGATTAGCGGATAAAGCCAGCTTTCTATTGTGCATTCCCCAATACTCCGCAATCAAAGAAAATAGATGAGAGCTTCTTATTCTAATGTGAAATTGATTTTTTTCTTTGGTGTTTCCTTATTATTATTTCGTGTTTTATTTCCTTAACGCAATACAGATTTATTCTAGTAAACTGGCTATGTATATCAAACTACATTTTTATCATTTAAATTAATTAATTTTTAAGGGGAGCACATTATTATTGTGAAATTTCATTTTTTTCAGAACATAGTTCTGTAGTATTTTAATACAAATTAAATGTATCGACTAGAAAGATATACAGAAAAAATCAATTTATAGAAAATATATTTTAGTTGCTACCAGGATTCGAACCTGAATTATTTCCTATCCGGGGAAATGCGTTACCAGTTACACCATGCTAACCGATTAAGCTGCAGCTCTTTCAAATTGATACATCTTTTATTACATTTTTTCAAAAAGCTATATCTTTTATATTGCGACAAATTACAAACACCTTTGAGTAATATACGCTAGGAGACGCCAGAAATTAAATCAATTAATTTTTATTAAATTTGTATAAACTTTGATAGGTAAAACTTATATATTTTAAAGATAACATATTATTAGGTATTGTGAAGTTGCAGTTTTTTCAGAACATAGTTTATCAGAAAAATATAATCAGTTATTCTCACTGCAGAAAAATGATTTTATAATTGAATAGGTCGTAAATATCCATATCACAAAAGGTAAATATGCGATTGGTAAAGCCCCAGTGTTCTCCATACCTCTGTACTGAGTCGAAATATGAGTCGAGCATGCTTAAATGAGATGTGGCGTTGGCGTCGCATGCCACGCATACCATGGACCGCGAAACGAACGAATGCTCCATTCTTCAGATAATTCGCACTGCAGAAAGGGTCTCTACAAAATAATTATTTCACATTTGGGCATGTTGTTAAAAGAAATGGAGATAGTCTGAAGAAATTGATGATCACGGGCAATGTACAAGGATGGAGGGCGAGAGGTCGATTTCCAATAAGATGAACAGACCAAGTCTGAGAAATAACTGGAGCCTCGTTACACGTCGCAAGCAGTTCACGCTGCAGAAGCAGAATAGAAGACTATGATTCTCAGTCGTGAGCACATTGACCGAAAAAGAGAAAGAAATATTATAGCTGTCGGCAGCGCTGGCGCTAGACTTTTTTCCGCCACAGGCAAAATTGTTTTTTTCCACCCTAGTAACATAAGTGAAGATGATGTTTTTAATTATTATAAAACCATCTTTATAAATTGGCCGCCCGCTAAATTGGCCACCCGCGTGCCAAATACATTAGAGGTGGTATTTTTTAGGCAAACATTTTGAAGCTGGCTTTTACCAAAAGACGTTATGGACACTAGTCTTGACTACATAGTACTGCTTTATTAGGAAATTACTATAATGTTATTTATAGGATTTGCTTCCTTGGATTGTTTATACCTGGATTATTTTTATTACACACTATTATCGTTTTGCAATTTGAGATTTTGATTTGACCACCACATGCAGGCGCCTGCTCCGCCTGTGTGTAACGCCGGCGCTTACTCTCGGTGAAAGCCTTTCAGATTCATGGCCGATGGCATAGCCGTCTTTCAAACCTATTTTAATGTCTGATATTCTAAAAAAAAAATTGTAGCCTCGCTGCATCCTTTCGAATATTCCAACCCATCGTATTCTCTGGTCTCAAAGGACAATTTTCTATTGACGTCTACATAAACCATACGGCCAGTGTTCATGAATAATAATAATAATCTCTCGGAGATTCGACTCGAATTTGCATAAAAATCGTAATAAAGTTAGCTAAGCAATCTATGAATCATCACTTCATTTGTTTTCCACGCAGATTACACTATACACGTTCTTATAGCGACTCTCAAAGATCAAAGTCTCATTGAGAGATTATCGTGGACACTGACCATTACGGGGTGCTTTAGATTAGTCATATCTGACAAGGTATTCTGTCCGTCTTAATCTTCTTGACGTCAATATCGCCGAGATATTTATCCTCAAGAGTTTAGCATTTATACGTATGCGCCAGCGGTGATTGTTCTTAGGCTCCAGATTTCACGACCATATAGCACTATTAGCTTAATAGTAACATTGTAAATTCAGATTTTGTTTTAATTGACAGCAGATTTGAATTGATCAGGCTTTTCATTAACAAATTAAAATTATTGACGTTCCTGAATTTACACTAATAAATTATGCAAAAATATGTGTAATTCTATTTGTGGCTGTATTTTCACTTATAATATGATAATTATTTATTTTAAATAATAACGTATTATTTTTAATTCTTATAATGTTATTGTGTCATCAGTTTTATAATAATGTTAACTGTCCAGATATATTGTAACTAATAATATATCAAAAATTAATATTACGCAATTTACGTATAAAATATTAATAAATTAACCATAAAAACAGGATCCACCCCCATTTCAATTCTTCTTTATACATATTATATAACATACGAAATAATAAAATAATCGTTTAAAATGTATAATATATCTATCGTTTTTATTTTTCACAAAATAAAAGAACGCCGTCTGAAATTGAAATAATTCTGACGGTGTTTTGAAGACACCAAAACAGAATACAATGATCTGTATACGAGGTGGGGCGGGGCGAACCATAAAAACATTTTATGTGCAGGGGTGGTACGATATGTACATGTCTGAAACATGTATAAAAAATAGAACCATTGAAATAGCGCGCTAGGAGATTTCTTTACCTATATAAAAGATTTGCGGGTTGTAGTGTGACATATTATAACGTTGTTACGGTTATCTCGTATTTTTTTAAATACAACAGAAATAACATATTATAAACGATTTTTAATTATAACAATATAGTGTGTCAGGCAAAGTAAATTATCATTTTAAATCATAATAAATTATCATAAACTTTGTGTAAAATCATGTAATGAACAAAAAAAAAAATACACTGAAGTAGTAATTTTTTGTTCCTTCGATGCAGTGTTATATATACTAAATATTTTACAAGAAATTTAAATTTCCTAGAGAGGCGATATTTTTCGCGAAATTTAGTGTGACGTCACAGGCGGGGAAAGCTGGAGATAATACGACCGCCGAGCCGTTTTATTTGTATTAAATATGTTGGCTGATCACGAGGCTAGGAAGCTTGTTCGCTCACATTACCATAATTGTGCTTTACATAATCGAACGTTCAAAGATGTTCGAAAACCCTTAATAAATCACTCGGAGTGAATGAAACCGGCATATTTATTTAAAATTACTGTTTATATAATTTCATTGACTTGGAAAGGAAAATAGGATCCTCTACGCCTTAATACTAATATTGGATCTAATTTAAATTTAGTACTTAATTAATTAAAATTAAAGGCTTTTATTAACACATAATTGGGAAGTTATTAATTAATATCAGAAATCCATTCTGTTCTAATTTAATAATTAAAACAAACAATTTATAAAACCTATCAGTCCTGGTTAAATCGTGATGTTTGTTTTAAGAACGGTGAAAGATTTCAACAGAATATATTTCGACCAGTTGGTCCCCATTTTAAAAAGTTCATCAATTAAATCCGATGAACAAATGAATTACGAATTTTTAATGCCTTTTTTTAAATTTAACTAACCCTTTGACTTTGACGAACTCTAAGAGCGATTTAATATTTTTATACAAAATTGTAAATGTCAAGCTGGACATCCTCGACTTGATTGAATTGATTTCGCACCATATGTTCAGTCAAAGTACTAGGTTGTTGGTACTTTTTCACGTAAATATTTTAAAACAAATTATAATAATGAATACATTTAGGCATAGCAGGCGCTGTCGCATGCTTTGGATGCTCCAAATCCCTTGTGTTCTAGAGTCAAAACGCTTTGGATTTTTTCATCACTGCTGCAAATAAATTCGTCATATCCCTTAGAGACCAGTCATAACACATACTACGACACGGCACTCCCACGGGTGAGTTGAAATACATATACATTCTCAACTTTCGAACATCTGTGAATTACATAAAGGCTCGCTCCAGATTTTAGGGACCGGAGGATTCTCCCGTTGCATAGCATCCATAGCGTTTAAAAGTGTTCGACTTTCGCGCATGCGTATTCAGTTCCGCCTTTCAAAGTCTTAAGAATAGTGCATTGTACAAAAAAAGACTTTAATGCTTATCGGTATAATGCACAGAATAGCATACATATTACGAAACGATTGAAATTTGAGAAATTTGTTTGTGTATCGCATTTTTACAGTCGGGGCTTGAATACTTGAAGCGGAATTATAGAGACATAAAATATTCTTCGATCATTTATTTAATTCATAATTTAAATTGAAAATAAACACAGAAAATAACATGGCTACTTTACAAAAGTGTTTTAATGCTGTAAACGAAAATAGTGAATTGTGTGAGTGTATAATTAAATCATTAATGCGTACAAGTTTTGTGTCTCAACCATTTGCGGAAAAAAACACATTCTGGATACTGGAAAACCTACTCCAATTTTGAACATAACGTCAAAAAATAAATCGTTTCTAAGACATTTTCAAAACTCAATTTATTAATTAACTAGAGGACAATATTTCACGACCGTATACTTGACGATTTTACAAAGAAGGGGTGTCGAATCGAGCTCAAGTTTAAGTAAATGAAAACTCAGGTATAATTTTTATTTTATTTATTTTTCATTTATACGAATGATACATGAAATTTTGGATCTGTAATTGATGTTATGGAACGTAAAGGTTTTAGAGCTAAATTCAAATAATTTGATAGACTTTTTTTCAGAATCTTGTTCGTGGGCTAGTCTATAGATTTGTATATTATATATTTTATTTTAGGTATAAACTTATTATCCACCATCCCTTCTACAAAAAGTCACCGACCGCCACTGACTTTACATTCTTAGGAACGAATTCGGTCTCGTCAGTATATTCTAATGTGGAATCCTTAATAATTTCCCATATCCACGGATGAGATTCGACTCAAGTTCTCATAAAAGATAGTTCAGCGTGAAAACAGTTTATGAAACAGTACTCCATATGTCTTACGCGCAGATTGAAATGAAGTACCCACGAACGCACGTACCTTTATCGACTCTCAGAGATCAAAGTTTGATTGAGAGATCATCATAGACACTAGGCTTAATATTTTTTATGCTTTATTGAGATAATGTTATAATTGATTAAAGTATTTAAATCGTAAATGTTTAATAAATGAAGAAAAACAATAAGTTTTTTTTTTACTAATAAAATAGACACTATTGTATAGTATTTAGAGTCTATATTTGTGTACATGCTTTGAGTGTTAATATTTATGAAGTAAAAACCACGTGGCTTAAAACCGGTTTTTGCAGGGCACCTTTCACCTTTTCCAGTGGTTTGAAAAATACTTCCAAGTAGATAATATCGTTCATATGGATACGCAGAGAGACATAAAGACACTCGCAAAAGGATGATTAAGTTGTTTTATATATAACAACATATAAGATTCAACCTCAATAAATACTTTTGTAGCAGTTTAACTATGACAAAAAATTATCAATCATTATGTGATTTTGCGGCCACCCCGTTAAGAGAATCTTTATGGAAATCACACCACATATTATAGTTTATAATATACTATTATGTACATAATAAATACTGCATTTTCTTGTTTTTGAATTTTTTCTCAGATGCTGGATTTTTCAATCGTCTGGATATTTTAAGTGACTTATAATGATTTGTAGAGACATGCGTGAAGGTTACGCATTACGATTTTAGGATGTATCCCGTCAATAAAAACTCAAGTGACCACTTAATTCATTTACGTTCAATTTTGATTCATTTAAGAGAACTGCTTACCAAATATTTATCAACGTCTTGTCATCACTCAGACTTCCACTAGTTTATTATTTATCTTTGCTATTTTATCTATATATAAAAATAGGCGTCACTGGGCGAGTGCCTTACCGCTAGACCAAACGAGCATTTCAAACAGTAAATAGCGTGTAGGCAGATTTCTTGTCTACGTACTATTTACTTGTATATTTTATGTTGCAGACGTGACATAAATAGGCCATTATATTATACATAGGAACGCATATACGAACAACGTGGAAATTAGTTACAAGTATGGCTTGCAAGTATCCCTTTGTTGTCGTTAAATGCGGCCCACAAAAAATGTATACGTGGCATCATGTATTCGTTTGATTGTAGGTACTATGTACCAGAATTCTCGGATTATATTATTATTAGTTCGTAACAATATACTAGATAATCTGTAAAATTGTCACATCTCGTTTAATTTCTCGTTAAATTTTGCATTTCGTCCACTGTGCGACGTGGAAAAATCCTGATGCACCAAGGGCGCCGTGAACCGAAAAAGTTTGAGAACCGCTGACATAGATTGTTTATGCAGCATGGCATTTAAATTCTTTTTACATTATAAACTTCACAAAATTGATCACAATCGACCATCTGATGTCTAGATAGAGAAAGCAACAAACATGTCCATATGCTAAGCAACAATAGTCGCATCATTTGCCACATCATAATTATGTACATTTAAGTGGCTACCTTTTAGTATTCATTCTCGAGTGACAATAGCCTCAACACTTTCGTGCCCGGTACACAATTACGGTGGGCGGGATAAATATCATAACACATTGAGTGCCGCCATGTGGTGCTTTATTGTACTTTATTTTGTTGGCGGTTACTTGAAGAAAGCCGCTCACGACATATGGCATGTTCAGCCGGGAATGGAAGACATATTTAATATTTTATCACATTTTCTTCGGTTTGTGTGATAAATAATTTTTACATTAAAAATATATGTGTGTACATATATTATTAATATATAATGCCACTATGTGTTTCATGGAAAAATTTAATGGAAAATTCATACGTTTCGTGGATTTACAACCTATTTGTTTTGAATGTACATTTTTAAAAATATAATAAACAAATAAGTATTGCTTCTTCAATAATTGCAAAATGCATAAGGAAGAGTTTAACAGATCATATGTTTACTAACCAATAATTGATAGTGGGAAGCAGTAGAGATAAATCGTATTTTTAAATAATCATACTTCAAATTCAAGTATAAAAAATATCCCAAATTCTATACAATCAGCTTTTTACCCAAATAACAAATTAAAGAATTATATATTAAATACCAAGGATAAGGATGATTTTTTTTTAAAGTTGGGGACTTCAAATTAATTTGCAACGATTGCAATTATTTTTATATAAGTAAAATTTTCAGAAATTTTGATATTAGAAGTAAGCACTTGAGATGTCTAAATGGTAACATCTATTCTGAATTCGCCAATCATTTTTTTTTAAAACAACCTATTCTTTTGACATAAATGAGGGTTTAGAAATATTACATACATACACCAAGGGTACAGTTAGATAAATTGGAAATTTTAGAAATAATAGAAAGTGTTAATAGTTAAATAAACATTATAAATAACCAAATCCTTTTTCCAAATAGTCACCTTTTAATTTTTTTTTTCATTAGTTTCTAATTAGTTACCCACTACTTGTATTTAAAGGTTTGTTTTTGTCAATTCTTGCATTTTTAGTATAGTATACATTGTATTCTGAAGAAGGGACCATTGGTCTTGGAACATATAAACAAAATGATTTCTTATTTAGGAGAACACATTCTTATTGTGAAGTTGTAATTATTCAGAACATAGGTCTGTGATATTTTAAATATGAATTAAATATATTAATTATAAAGATATACATATAAAATCAATTTTATCGAAAAATATTGTTGTTGCGCCACCGGGATTCGAACCTGGATTTCTTTCCTAACCGGGGAAGGTGCTTTACCAACTAAGCTACAGCGACATTATTTTTAGCGACAATTTTCGTCTGCTATCAATTTACTCAAAGATATTTGAGATTCTGTAAAAATAAGGTAGATGGCTCTGTCAAATGATGGAACGATTAAATGTATTAATATCAAAAAGGTAACATATAGGGTCGAAAATTGTCGCTAAAAATAATGTCGCTGTAGCTAAGTTGGATAAAGCACCTTCTCCGGTTAGGAAAGAGATCCAGGTTCGAATCCCGGTGGCGCAACAACAATATTTTTCGATAAAATTGATTTTATATGTATATCTTTATAATTAATACATTTATTTGTATTTAAAAAAAATATCACAGACCTATGTTCTGAATAATTACAATTTCACTAAGAACGTATTCTCCTTAATAATAAAATAAGTATTGTTTCATATTTCAATATAATATTGTAATTTTAAAATAGTTTTATTTCAATCCCGCTGTAAGGTGATTAAAACATTTTTTTTTGTTAATAGGTAGGTAGGTACTAATTTATTTCATAACTATCGGTTTTCAAAATTAAAACTTCAAACTATTTCTCTTAACATTTCACTCGTTTTATGAGACGTTATATTTTTAGTTTGTGGTGTTTCATTAATATGGAAGAAGATCAAATTCAGATAAAAGTAATAGTTAAACACGTACGAGGACAAAAATAAAAAAATACATTTTTTATTCTATCTGCCAACAGATTACATAAAAAAAACTTAAAAGTGTTTTATTACAAACCTTGACCACTCTTCTAAGTTAGAATATAAATTGTATATCTTGTCGTCTCGCCTTACTCTTCAGTGGGAGTTAATAAATTACTTCTTATTAACAAATTTACGCAGATAAAATATATATATTATAACGAGATAAAAATATACATCAAATAGAGATAATATTCTAATATTAGTTTAATACCACGAAGCACTTTACATTTTACTTTAAAAAAATAAAGCTCTATATACATACTTTATAAAACGGAAAACGCGTTTTTAATTTTCTTCATTGGTGTGAAAAATAACGCTAAGAAAAATATGGGCTGAATATCATGTCATGCCGTCTCTTCGTGATGTTGATGATGATTGAAAACCATTTACTCAATCAATTTGAGAGTCCTTTGTTATCCCTCCTGAAAAGATTTTCCCAGTAAACAATTTACTATGTCCTTTGAACCATTCATTTCTCCAGGCATCGTATATATCATATATACATAGACATACGTCACAAAAATGGCATTAATTAAATTTAAATGATTACACAAAAATTAAAATTAACATGTCTTATTTGTAAAATTGTAGTTAATATAGAACATATTGTATTGTAGTTAATATAGAACATCATATATGTCATATAAAATAACATGGTGAATTAACGACAATTTATATAATTTTTTCCAGTCTAATTAATTAATCTTCTTCTTTTTTATCTTCTTTATCCCGTTTTCTATACCAGAAACTATTTCAAAACAGTCTAAAGAAAATATGTAAGAACAAATCTTAGGAGAACAATGTATTTGTAATCTCTAGCCTTTAAACTATAAACTTTAATTGGGGTGGATAATTCAGTTGCTGTAGTATTGTATGAAGTATACAAGATTAACTAGTCTCGCAGTACGCTTTCAAGAAGTCGAGCTTTGAGAAATTTGGCTTTAAATTTAATAGCCACAAAATATACACAATTTAAATATAAAATAAACATAACATCTTGTTATACGATATTATTAATGAGTATAACTATAATATATAATGTTATTAGTATAGTACATGTAATCAGAGTAATCAACAAGAGGCCATTTAGATAACTCTGAAGAACTCTTTAAATCCTTTCAAGTTTTGGATATAAGACAACTGTTTACCAGAGCAATCTTAAAACTATTATTTTTTTTAAATAATAACTTTAATTCCATGATCTGATGCAAAGGAAACTAGAAGCAAAGCATTAGGATACTTTTCGGTGCCAAAAATTAATACCCAATTCGCTCAACGAACTTTCTTATTTTGTGCTCCGCTTTTACCGATTTTAAACCAAAAATAATAAAGTGGTTGCTTGATGTGGGTAGAAATAAAAATGAAACTAATTTGTCATTTGTGCTAACCTACACATTTTTGTCTCCAACTATTGTATATTACAGACAATAATATTTTTAGAACTTTTTTACAATAACATTTTATAACTTCTGATTGTACTTTTCTCACATAACTTTTTATAACTTACTTTACAATATACTTACTTACCTTACTTTATAACGATTGTACCTTAACATTTACAACTTTTAAAAATCATGTCTAGTAAAGTAATTACCATTATTTTTATATGTACTATTTATGTTACAAAAAAAAATTAAAAAATGTAGTACAACAGAAAGTAAGATATATATAGTGCCTAATTCCAAAATCCCCTAAATCGTATTTCAAATAATATGAGCTAAATATACAGTTTTGCAGATTTTTTAATCAACTAGATATAGAATACATTGTTTATCCCAAAACCACTTGAATCCATTGATATTGCATGTTCAAAATCAGAGTTAGTTCCAAAATACCCCAAAGCAGACAGAGTATTGCTATTCCCCCTAAAATGAGATCAGCCACTCACAACGTTTGTTGATAATCACGTGATCTAAAATGCAGTATGACTGCCAGAAATATAAATACAAAAAACAAATAACATCACAGAATTATCTCTTTAAAAAATGTAAAATAAACATTTTGTACAATTGCTTCAAAAATATACATTTTCATCGATAACTCAAAAACACATAAAGTCGTTTAAGGAGACTTTGGAATTAGGCACTTCATATATCTCTGACACCTGCTATATTTCTGTGTTTAATACGCATATATATATATTTATAATAGATACAATAAACATCAATTTTTACGGTATACGTAAGTTCAAAAATGTCTTAAATATATTTTTATTTGCATAAAAGAAATATTAAAAAAACATTGATTTGAAAACACATTACGTTAAAAATATAAATAAATAAATATAACATACGCATACCATAAAACTATATGCAGAAGATTTATTATGTTTTTTATTTTTATAAGTGAACGCTCATAACGTGGTTGTAATGAGAACAAAAATGGTCTCGTGATGTCAGCTGTATCCGAGTTCAACCAAACCTAAATAGGGTGTGAGGTAATTTTCCATTTATTATCTCGCGTTTTTAAACTCCCTTTCTTTTCCATCTTCTCTCTCTCTCAATCATACACACCGACACGCACAATCATTATTACAGCATCTCACTGTCGTTGCCAAGTGGTAAGCAGTTCACGGATCGTTTGAGCAAAACCGGAAACTGCGCCGGGGCACACAAATTATGCGTGAAATTCCCACAAATGCTATTCCGGTCACGAGATTTACAAACAGTGTATTCAGTATTTTTGGTATTTTCAATGGTTTTCTGCAACTTGGGTCTTGGTTAAAATTATTTATTCGTTGAATGAAATTGACATCTAGAAAAGTTTTAGATTCTACATTCAAGAAAAGGTTACAGGATATGTAAGTGTTACCATAGAAGACGCCAAACCTTACGGCTGTGGTGCCTATTCCGGTTGACTATTAAAAAAATAATTATAATCAATATGATGAACAACGTCTGGTACGATACGGTATGAGATGAAGATGAAGAAAACTAACTAACTAACTTACCATCACGCCGTTTCTCCGCGGGGGTAGGTTAGTAGGTAGATAGAACGCCACACTCTTCTATCCCGGCACACAATTCTCGCCATCTTCACATTCATAGATCTTCTTGTACAAGTACGTCGATTATTGAGGCTTCTAACAGAACCATCTTCCTGTATTCATTAAATATTATTTTGAAGCATTACATCATCATCATCTTCGTCTCCATAAACGATTTGACATCTTCCTTATTTCGTTCCATTTTCCTTGTGCCCGATCTATCTCCATACAATTATTTTTGCTGTTTATACCAGCTTAGTTTGATGTGATCCATCGGTTTGAATTGTATTTAAAACAAATAAATGTTTATGTTGCACCATAAAATAACCGCCATATCAATTAATGATAGAATTTGTGATCCTACATTATTGCATGTATCGATTCCGTTCATAAATGATATAAAACTAATAATCGATAAATAAAAACCAATACTTGAACATAATATTACCCTGTATAACACTTTTACTTGCCAAGTTCTTGACTCATCCCGGTTCTAATCAACTTTTTTCTAGCTGAAAATGTAGGTGTCGTTTTTCTTTTTTTTCTCTCTAGTTGAGTAAGAATATCAATGAACTATTTCGAGCATGCATCGCTATTTTTAAAAAGTTATCAGACATGCAATACGACGTTTTACAATTAGAGTGATAACATTTCCCATAGACGTCCCAGGCGTGAAGTCACCCGTACAGTGACAGCCTGTAGGTCTAATATCGGTCCATCTAAAAACAGCTGACCCGCCAGGACTCAACATTGTGAGGACGGACGTGAACAATCGGACTCGAGGTTCGAGACCCACGACATGCATTATGCAGCCGTGTCGTACATTATGCAGATTCCTCGGGGCTCGCCACCTTCCCGGCGGAGGCAACAGATGGCGCCTGTGTAGATTCTGCCACCGACCGTGACGGCGGCGCGGAATAATGGAGGCCGTTCGGTGATTGACGCGTCGGCGTCGCCTTTTCGACGTTACACTAGTAAATTGGTCACATCTACAACGCAACAGGTAGAGAAAGTAAAAATAAATATCTAGGTTAAAGTATTTTATAAACCTTGCAAAACAAATTAAATCTTCCATTATGTTATAATTTCATTTATTTCATATTTTTATAGTATTGCATCAGCGACAAAAGCCCTGATAATGAACATTGCAATAGGATCCGAAACGTCCGAGAAGTCAAATACATACTGCATTATAGCCTAGAAAACCCTACACAGAACATACGAATTACCAATTACGTTAAATTGTTCTATTTTGTGAGCCATGTTGAGACGCAATTAATAGTGTATTGCATAATAAAACGAAGATTAAGATTTAACTTCATGGTATAAGTAAAAAAATATCATGCTACTATGTATTTATTTATTTATTTGTAACTATAGATATAATGTAAAAAAATATGTTTGGACTGTGCC
The DNA here is from genome assembly GCA_031772225.1 of Eubasilissa splendida. Lineage (NCBI taxonomy): Eukaryota > Metazoa > Arthropoda > Insecta > Trichoptera > Phryganeidae > Eubasilissa > Eubasilissa splendida. The sequence continues at coordinate 32,450,700 of CM062846.1, read as the reverse complement.
CGTCTCACGAGAGAAATTCTGTGTTGAGACGGGCACATTTAAACCACATCTATGAATATCTTGTTTTTTTCATTATAGGTCAATTTTTTGATCATAGCACATTTAGAATGTCTTAAAGTTATTATTATTATTAAAATGTGATTTATATTATTTCATTTTCTATCCATAAAATAAATAAACATTAAATTAACCTATAAATTATTATAATGTAAATTAATTAAGCAATACTAATAACAATAATGATTCTAGAACACATTCACACCTGTAATAAAAACTGTGAATTTAATAATTGATAAGTTAATAGCACTGCGCAATCCAACACCGTTATTGAACCCTGTACAGCATCACATAACAGAGACTTGGGATTTTATTGCATTATAAATTATTTAGGTGTATAATAATAAGCCACCAACAAATAATGGTATGTAGAAATATAGCTTTATATACCTACATAAAACATCATGCAAATTTTATTAAACGCATACTTTTGAATTGTGTCAGTAGGTAGATATGATTTTTTTCACAATCTTGAAATGGTGTAACAAGAACGTTACATCTTTGACCAATGCAGTATTGCTAAATTTTTCTCCTCCAATTTTGGTAATCTTTTGCAAAAATCTGGACAATGTTAATAATTTTCAGGCTATTGTAAAATTCCATGAACCAGAAGTGAGCATTGGGAGACCATGATTGACTGGACGGGATCCGGAAGAACCTGCATGTTTTCGGGGTCGATGATTGGCAAAGCATGGCTCAGGGCAGAGAAGAGTAGAGGGATTTCCTTGTGGCGGCCAAGTGCCACCCTTGGGTCTAGTGCTATGATTGGATTGGATTGAAATGTGCATTCAAGTTCGTTTTCAATTGGCAATTTAAAGATGATTTTCAGTAACGTTTTGAATGCTCCGTTAGCCAAAGGATTTAGGAAGTAATATAAAGTCGTTTATGTGACAAGAATTTATATCTAATCAGAGAAATTGATATGATATTTTAACTCACTTGAAATATCTAGGCTTACCTATTAATAATATTTAAATTGAAATAAATTTATCGGCTTAAAGTGTTCGCGAGTTTTAACAGATGTTGTATTCTATTATAACTTTGTGGTTATTCATTATAAATATAATTCACACTGTTTAAACATTACTTTATGTTTGCTGTCACCAAACGGTTTCGGAACCTCAGTTTCTTCTTCAGGGTGTACAAGATACTAACTTAGCGTTACAAAATATGTGCAATCATAGTGTCAGGAGTGTGGAGGGTGCTAGGGGGAGAGAGAGATGATATTTGTTTTGGTTGTTAATTATGCATTCATTATTATTTATAGACTTCTTGATTATCTAAGTTATCTAAGGGTTTATCTTTATTATTAATATGGAAAAATATTGACTCGTGTATTTTTATCGAAACTATGATTATTTTAAATTCGGAAAAACTATTATTTTTTAAGAATCTTATATGTTCCTTAATCCTAGTATCAAAATTACGTCTCGTTTTTCCTATATAAAATGAGGGGCGATCCTAACATTTCAATTTATGAATACCAGAGTGAGTCAGTTTACGATCCTTGTCTTCAATATTTCTTAGAAAATTTCCAATATTATTTTTTGTGTAAAAGATGGGAGGGAGAGTTTTTGAGCATTGGATAGAAAAAATATTTATGAACGAAATTTTACGCCATTGCTTATTAAGTAGCACCTAATACTTCTGTATGATTGCCTATATTATGTAAAGCTAAGTTAGTATCTTATACACTCTGAAGAAGGATCGGTGGTTCAAAAACCGGTTAGTGACAGCAAGCATAACGTAATGTTTAAACAATGTGAATTGTTTTTAATTCCATTTTATTTAACATAATATTAATAATGTTGCATATACTTCAAATTTCTAATTAAAATAGTAATTTATTTGACTTAGGTATGTACACACATACATTTTAAGCAAATTTAATCTATAGTATATTAGTGAAACGATAATAATGTTACCAATATATCCGTATATTTTTTAGTATTGCTAGATTGAATGATACTTTGTATTGTTCTTTATGTACTAATAACAAACACATATGTATGCAAACATGCAGATAAATATATAAGGAAGAATTTTCATGGGTCGTCCGAAAGCCTCATATTATAGCGATATAATATGTATTAGTTCATATAGGTATATATATAAAATCTGTAATTACTGTAATTTACAATCCTTGCAAGACTGTATTGGCTGTGTGTCAAATTCAATTCCAATTTTCAAGACATTTTTTTCTAAAGAACATTCCTTTCAGTTGTACTTCTCTGCGTCCATATCTTTTCTGTCAGGTCTTTTATTTCTCGGGTAGCTTCTCCATCCGCTTCACTCCGCAACTACCAAATAAATGTTTTCTTCGTCCGTCGTTTTCTTCTTCAAGATCCTTTTAATTTGTTAATAATAAATGATAATAATTAAAAAATATACAGAAAACTATTACATTGTAAAGTGTTGAAAATATCATCTTGTCAAAATGACGTCAGTTAATTAAACAAATCAATACAATCTAGCGACATGATCAGCATTTTATTAATTAAGTTCGTCCATACCAATTTCGCCTGTCCCATTTATTCCGGCATCGTCTAAATATTGTAAAGCAAACTTAATAATGTACATTCAAATCGGGCAGCTTGTAACGCTAATTCCAGGGAAAGCTGCCTTGTCTCCACGGGACCGGAGACCGGAGCACCACAATGTGATAATATTATGAAATTTTAAACACAAGCGAAATAAGTCCGGTAAAGCCACCCCATGCCGGGCTGGTGCACTTTTATCCGCTATGGGAAAATAGAAGAACATGTACCTACTTAGGATTGTTTGTCTCCGATACAATTCAAAAGCGGAAAATAAAAAGGATTTTTAACTAGCATTTTATTACATCGAAATAACAAAAATATTGACGATCTTAAAACTGTGGTATAGATAAGTTAGCCATATTATTGTATCCAATGCTGACGTTTTTAAGGTGTATTTTACTCTAAATTTTGGTCTCAAGTCCTACTGTAAATGTATAATAGATAGATACATTGATGTGTAGTATTTTTCATCTATCAGCACAACTGACCGTTAGAGGAGGCCACGTTTGCCTTTATCATTAGAAGATTAATTAATGATTTCAGCCGATAGTTATCCAATTAGTATTTAAATTCTTTATATAGCTCATAATATTCCATATTAAATAATTACATATTTTACTGTTAGTATTTCCTTGTTTACAACTCTTTCCGACTAACTTATTTTTCTTATTACTTTCTGGGGTAATACGTTACCATTTCGCTATATCAAGTACACGTTTTCGACAATGCTTGAACTTATATTCTGTAGTCTTTTTTAATGGTCCACATTCGAATCCCAGTTGCAACCAAAATTATTTTTCCGATAGATAGATCTTTTTAATTGATTGATTTATTTTGTTTTAACCTTAAATATTGTATTATAAGTTTAAACCATATTTAGAGTTCCAAAAATTTTTGTGTTTTTTTAATGATTAATTCTTCAAATTGCACTGTATATAAATAGTCGACAATTTTTATCTATATGAACGATTAAATGGACAAACTTATTTATTTATTAGGGATAATTATAAAAAATAAATTTGCGACAAATAACTTATATCCTAACATATTACATATGAACAAGAAAATGACACGAGAAAAAAAACATACTATTATGTAAAAAAGTGATTAACATTGAAACAAAAATAAGAAACAATCATTTGCATCGTAGAATATTGTTAATTATGTTTTTGAATAAAGGTAAAAAAACAGATGATATATCGATGGCAATGATCAAATACAAATAACATGTCATCAAGTATTCATGAAATAAATAGCATCTTGATATAACACGTCATCAATTAATCATGTAATAAATATCATCTTGATATAACATGTCATCTATTGCCAAAATATTGTATTATTATTAACCTGAAGTTGCTTAAATTTGCTAAAATATGCATTTTGTATTAAAAATTAAAGTAATATGCATACAAAGTGTATACCAAATATTGTTTGAATGAAGTTTATTTATAAATATCAAAAATGTTCCCTTAATGGAGGTCACAAAAATGGCGGTCACCACGTATTGACTGAACCTGTGATAAAATATGTTTAGTTTGGCGTGATGTCCATTGTGTTGTATGCAAAGCTACTGTGTGTTTTCATTGTGGCTTAGATCCCGAGGGTTGCTCTATCGGGGATACGTAGCATCTAATATTCATTGATTCCCATACTGTATTCCCCTGCCAGGACCCCGACCACCGCATAAGACGTGAACCACACAGCACAAATTGCAAAGACCGAATAGCAAAAGGGAAAAGCATTCAGCATTGCAAGATCTATGTCTGCTACTGTAAGCGTACACTTTCAGTAAGTCGCTTCATAAAATAAAGCTACTTTGAAAGCGAAGACTAGCCCAAAGGCTTCCTAGTTCCAATAGACAATTTAGTATTCAATTTTAAATTTTCGCGGGAAGAAAAGAATTTAAGTTACGGTGGTGAATATTCTTTATAAGAGTGTCTTGGATTCAGATGTAAATTATTATTCTCGGCTAGTAATACAATCGTTAGCACTCCGAACTGTTTTTACCTATACCTACATAATAATTTCCTTAATAAAATTTATCATCGCAGAAAAGGTTTTTTTATCATTAATATCTCGATAAATTTCGCAATCAGTTTATAAATTTATACAATTTTTGTGTTTATAAAGTGTATTTTAATATGCTTAATTTATTTACAAATTTAATTTAAGTATATAATTAATTCAATCATATCGAAGGACCAGGAAAATGTATTCAGATAGTTTGTAAATAATATATTAGTATACTTTTTTTAACTTAAAATTAATTTGAGATACGTTCACGAAATAATTATGATTCTTAAAGAGAACACATTCTTATTATAAAGTTATAATTTTTTAGAACATAGATCTGTGATATTTTTAATACAAATTAAATTTTGCAATTAGAAAGATATACATATAACGTGTTTGAGATTCTGTAAATATAAAGAAGATGGCTTTCAAATAATGGAACGACAGATGTATCAATTTGAAAGTGCAACATATAAGATTGAAAATTAGTCGTCAACTTACTGTGTTGGTGTAGCATAATCGGTTAATGCATTTCCCCGGATAGAAAGAGATCCAGATTCGAATCCCGAAAGCAAAACAAATATTTTTTCGAAATTATTGCTTTTATATGTACCTATATCCTTCTAATTAATACATTTAATTTGTATTAAATAATTATGAAATTAATATTTGTATTGTTTATTCAAACAAAGATAAGTGCTTTAAGTGTGATTTTGCAAAAAATAAAAACATATTATCTTGGCAGTCTCGTTTACTAAATCCAAGACCGAGACAAAATAACGATCTCGGAATTTCACGATGTGATTTGGATAATCCGGCATCAGTACCGGGATTAGAAAATACATTTTTTTATTTTATTTAACTTACATTTATAAAAATATAAATATAAAATAAATAGAAAAAGAAACAACAAATGCAATTTATGTAAGATATTAAATTTATAGTAAGTAATGAATCATTGAACAAAAAATACATGATTGGCAAATAACAATTTTAATGCGACAGCAATAGCAAAGCGTTTAACGTTTAGTATTGATCTTATTTTTTATCCCAAATTAATCTAAAATATTAATCCGTAAATTTTAAGGATTATGCGTACTAATCCACAAATACTGTAAATTAGGCTGGATTCCTGGGATTGGATTACCGAGTCTCCTGGGACGAGTCTTAAATATCTTCCCATTATTAAAAGTTTTTTTTTTTAAATAGAGATTCCTGCACGAAATACATGTCACATCAATATTCTTACTATTTTCAATCTAAGCTAGACGTTTGTGCTAAAAATAGATTTAACTTGCTGATCTCCTGAAACGAGACGCGAATCCCCGACTACTAGATCACTAGGTCAGCGTCTTAACCATTAGACCAACAAGCTATTCACTCAGTTACTAACTGTTGTTGATTGTCGTAAATGCGTAAGTTTAGTCATGCACTATATTGATTTAATTATTTTTATATAATTTATTCATATAATAAAACAAAAATACAATTTATTAAAAAAAATGAAGAAAAATAAATGCATGAGAAAATATTCAAGTAAATAATACTGTTGTAAATGAATATCATAACTTACTAACTGATGAGTATTTTTTAAGTTCGTAAAATACGTACACACGTTTTGATAAATGTTTTTATATTTAAGTATAAATAAATATGTTTTAAACATACATATTCAAAACTATAACTAAGTACGAATTCCAATTAATTATATCGCAAAGTCGTTTGTGTAATGCAAAGTCGTTTGACATAATCGCATTTACAAATTACTCGCGACGGCCAAATAAATTATGGATTTTAAATGATGTTGTTAAGTTCAATTAAATTCTTCAATTCATTTACTGACAATTTTCCGCTAAGATGTTAACTTAAAATTCATGAGAATTATTAGGGTTTATTTCGTTAAATTTCATTTTATTTTTCTATATTATTATTAACCTAAAACTTAATTTCTAAAATTGTTTATTCCAAACATTATATAAATTCCATATTACCGAAAATGTCTCTCTTGCCGAAATATCGTCTTATGTTGTAAAATAATATAGCTATTATTTTCTACAAGGCATTAAAATGTCATTAGTGTTGAAACAGAATGGTTACTTAGAATAATTAGGAGCATTAAAAATTGTATGGAAATCCTTCAAAATTCCAATAAATAATGTTGTCCCTTTTCATCTCACGCAAATAAAATTGTATAACTGTACAAATACAAGTTGTTGAGTTTTATTGTTAAATTGATAATACCCTTATAAAACGAAACGCGTCCCAAGTAAATTTAACAAGTAGAATAAAAAAAAAGTGTTTTATTTTCAATACAAATTAAATGTGTTAATTAGAAAGCTATGCATATAAAATCAAATTAATTGAAAAATATTGTTGTTGCTACCAGGATTCGAACCTAAATCTCTTTTTATCCGAGGAAATGCATTAACCGATTTGGCTACACCAACACAGTAAGTTGACAACATATTTTCGAACTTATATGTTACACTTTCAAGCTGATATATCTGTCGTTCCATTATTTGAAAGTCACCTTCTTTATATTTACGGAATCACAAACACCTTTGAGTAAAATGTAATAGGAGACGCCATAATTAATTGTTACTAAATTTTAGAAACATTAATACAACATAATATATTTTTAAGGATAACATATTTATATTGTGAAATTGAAATGTTTCAGAACATAGATTTGTGATATTTTTAATACAAATTATATGTATTAATTAGAAAAATATACATATAAAATTAATTTATAAAAACTTATTGTTACTGCTACCGAGATTCGAACCTGGAGCTTTATACTGCGTCTGCTTTTGCTATTTATGTACAATAATTATAAATGAATGTTTATTTTATTCTTAATTATATTTTTCAGAATTTGTGTTTCATCGAATATCTTCATATTTTTGTAGTTTTCATTATCATATTAATTTAATAGTTGTCAAATTACACAGGAAAAATATCTCGTTTATTGCCTTTGGGGTAGCCTTGTGAACTTTTTATATGATGAGTAGGATGAGGGTGGGAATTTAGATAGTTCAAGAAAAATATTTATTAATTTCTACCCTTGCAACTTTGGGTACATCAGTTAGAATGAACTTTGAATCAAAACTAGACTGCAGAAATCAGCTGTAGAATACACTACTCCAAACCAACTAAGGAGTATCCAGATGATCCAACTACCAGCTAAATGAAGATTAAAATTATGCTTTTTATCTTTCAACAGAGATCATCACCGTTAAAAATTAAAAATTACTAATAAGATGAATTAAAAATTCTATAAAAATATATCAAATGTATCAAAGTTTATCGAATTTCAATAAAATTGAATAATTAACTTAATGTGGACATCTCCTAGTGTATTTAACTGAAAAGTATTCGAGATTCACCGCAATATAATGTTGATTGCTTTTTAAAAATACAATGATAGATATATCGAAAGATCGCAGAATATAAGTTAAAAATTTCTCTAAAATGTATTCAGTTGCTATACCGTAAATGAACACACCTCTCCGGATAGGAAGAGGTCCAGGTTCCACTCCTGGTAACTAAATATTTTTTCGATAAATAGATTTTTTCTGTACATCTTTCTAGTTGATTAATTTAATTTGTATTAAAAATACCACATAACTATGTTTTGAAAATGTAACTTTCCAACAAAAATGTGTTATTAAAAATATTAATTAATCAAATTCAGATAAATGGGGTACAAAATCTAAAGAATTATTTTATTACGTTGTTGATCTAAGCGCTTTTAAAAACATTTTCTTTTAATCTCACAGGATCAACCTAGTGAGGGGACATTTCCAAAAATTTCAAAAAATCACATTTGATTATTTACCATTTTGCCTATCTACGAGAATATTACAAATCTACATAAAATCTGTTCTTTTAAGAAAAATAACGATGAGATAATTTTAAATGTTCTTTCTTAATGAGTTATTCTTACTAATTAATTATTGTGTGTCCCTTTGTTATATGTTATGATTATATTCAAACAATTATTATCTTTTAATACTAAGGTTATATTTGAGATTTCACAGTGACTGGTGTAATTAAGACACCGATTGTTAACCAACATGTTAATGGAATAATAAAAGAAAAAAAGAAGAAGAATGCATTAGATGTCCACCTAATGTTTTACTGGTCCGAAAAAATATTCATAAATTCAGTTAAATAAATAAAACAAAATTAAAATCTCCTTTCGTGAGACAGATATAACCATATAAATATATGATATAAAAATAGCTATTTACAAATATCTTATTCTTTTTTTAATGCTAGCTTCTTACAAAGTAACTATTTTTAAAATAAATTACATGTATATTAGTATTAAAATTTGATGTTAAGAATGTGTAAATATTAGAATATATTAATCAATACAATCATGTACACAAAAAATATCTGTATATACTTATATGACAATTTGACACCACAGTCTATTAGTGGATTAGTAAAGACGGCGGAATTCTGGAATAGCATGTAAGAGATACCGAGATAAATTCTCGGCCCCTCCAAAGTTTTTTTTAGATTTCAAAAAACTTTCGGATTTCAGGTAACTTTAGTTGAATCAACCACATAATATAATAATAAATTAATATCTGTAATGAATTTGTTTTCAAACTGCATGCGTCGTAAATATTTAATGAAACTTTTATACCTATTGAACAAATTTTATTAAAAATGAATAATATTAAATATTTTATACATTAAAATCTTCTACTTCGTCAGAAGCGCAATGAATTATTATGAACATAGGTCTGTGATGTTTTAAATACTAATTTAATGTATTAATTATAAATGTATATAAAATTAATTTTTAAATACAATATTTTTAACAATATTTTGTGACAAAATTAATTTTATATGTATATATTTATAATTAATACATTAAATTAGTATTTAATTATTATTCTACTCCACAAATCAAATTTTCTGCTTTCTTACAGATTAAACATTTTTGGGAAAACTTAATATTTTATGTTATTATATTTTCGTTATTTATTTATATTCTAGTTGCTTACATATATTCTATTTAAATGAACTTAGATACGATCCGTTACCTGCGTGCTCTATACAAAAATTAAAAGAAAGATGTCCGATTGAAAGCCTTTAGAAGACTCCGCTGATGCAGCAATGTTTCGAAGAATAATGATTATTATTTTTGTGGTGCGTAATATTTTGGTTTCTTTGGTGATAGATTCGGGGTGAAAGTGGTGATTAAAAATCATAATTTAAAAGTGATATAATATGATTTAAAATGAAGAAATTCGCAATATATACGTTTGCGTAAAATGTGAAATATCATAAAATATTAATTCAGGTAACATGATTTTTTGACAGCTATAAATTATTTGTATAGATGACAATTTTTAGTGCAAATTTTAATTTAATCTTTTATAAATATTTTGTTATTAGTTTTCTTTCTATCATGTTTTATAGAATTGTTCTCTTTTTAATAAACAAACCAATTTTTTTATTGTATAACCATTTAAAAAATATATTGATATAGAATTGTGAAAATAGCGCCTAACTCTCTCTCAACCTGACTCCACTTCACAAAAAACCACGATTGTCCTACTTTTACGTTTTTTAAACCACAGATAAAATCTTTCAAGCTTCTTATTTATTTTGTATACGTATAATATAATATTTCTCTTATGTATTAATATGACCTAGATTGACATAGATATCGATATTTTTAAAACTCTATGTCCAGACGTAAAGATTGAACTTTGTATGACAGTTTTTATAAATATATAAGATATTCTTAATTACTGACTCGTTGCTAAGCGTATATTGAGTTTTATCTGAACAACAATTTTGCGCATGTGTACACCCACCATTAAACCTATTTAACTTCTCATTTTTTAAAATTGTTTATCAAAAAAATAAATAGCTTTATAAGAATGAATATTTTGTTTATAATAATACAACATTAATTATTTCGAGAAAGTCCTACGAAACAATACTAATACTATTATTAAAAATATTGTTAGTAATTATGCCCATTATTATGAAAGTGGTCTAAGTCATGTTTCTTTCGTTTCGAAATATTTAAAGGTTTGCGTCCTAATTGATTAAAAAATATTTTTATATCATACAATACAATGTTTCAAAATTGATTTAGTCTACTAGTTTTATAATGTATTTTGACATACAAATTTTGCATGTAACTTATATGGAAATAAAAAAATTTAAGGTTGAAATGACTTACTCTATCATCAAAATAAACTCTAGCGGAATACCGTTGGACGTCGTAATAATACACTGAACATAAATAACCCTTCAAATTTTTCACATTCATTACTATTTGCATCATATTATATTAATTTAAAACAATGTGACGCGAAACAGTTAATCAACTCATTTTTTTCAATTTGACTAGACCACTTTCATAATAATGGGCATAATTATATTACGAGTTTTTTTCATTAACTTGTTTATTTTATAGATCCAATATATCTATTTTAGATACTCCATAGTTCAAGTGAACCAGTGTTTAAAAAACTTGTTAGTCGTTTTTCGATTTTTTTGTTTTGGATATCTAAAAAGACGCTCAAATTACAAGAAGTTTTTTAATATCATGAGCGAACGCCCCGTTTTTTCTCACCGATATCGATATTTACCGAGAGTTCCGTGTCAACAAGTTATTTTTCCAGCATCTTCGGCGAGAAACCCCCGAAATATCAAGTTAAAACTATAAAGAACACAAACAACCCACTTGATCTCTGGTTCTGGGAGCTTTGTGAGGTTAGCAAGCGCATACTGCCGCCTCCGAGTCTTCAAACAAACATCACGCAGGGTTGGCTATAAACGACATTTTATGGATTATATGCTAGTTTTGTAATTCTAATTTAATAATATTTCTGATAATTTATCAATTACGAGGCGCGTTTTTCAAGTAAGTACCGGAATTTTTTTAAAGAAACAAAATATCATTTACATCATTCACAACAATACTTTCTTTGGACACACAGCTTAAACTACTTCTCAACATAGTCTCCACCATTATTAAGACACTTGTCATAACGGGGCATCAATTTATGTAAACTTTCGTCATAGAACGATGCTGCCTGGGATGAAAACCATGTCTGTACTTCGTCTTTGAGTTCATAATCGTTATCAAAACGTTTGCCACCAAGGGAACACTTCAGATAAGGAATATATGGAAATCACTTGGCGCCAAATCAGGATGAAACAGGATATACTTGGCGATGAATGTCAGCTGGTTTCATGTTTCGTGCATTCAATAAATGATTTACGGACCGTATCACACAGTCGGTGGGCTGATCTATGGTATTGAACATTTCAACCCCTCACTACAAATGTTTTTAGGTTTTAAGGCCATTCAAATCTTCTGTGTAAAGTTTTCTGCATAATCAGGGCTGATGGACTCTGCAATGGGATCCGAAACGTCGGCCAGAAAGGTCTGATATACACGGAAGATTAGCCAGAAAACTATACACAGAAGACTCATTACAAGATGGCCACACTATGTGAATGTCTTTAACGTTGCATGTGGTGAGTCAACAGATAAAGAAAACCATTGCGCATGCGCAACACCGCAACCGTAGCGCTACACCGGGAATATCCGGCAACGGTACTTTCTTAAAATGTGCGCCTCGAAAATTTTGTAATTTTTTATTAGATAGCTACAGTGCTATATAATTATATCCTCGTATTATATAAATATTTACCATCACGCTGTTTCTTCACAGGGATAGAACAATAAGATAGAACGCCACACTCTTCTGTTCTCGCATCAATCTTGTTTCGATTACTTTCATGCATTTTCTCGCACGCTTTTCGTAGTTATTTAAGTTTTCAACAGGGCCGTTCTCCATTATAAAATTACTGTACAAATATTTTTTGTTTTAAATAGTGACGGGAACACGGATAACATATCCCATTAATATTCTTATTATTTTCAAACTAAACACTTGCGCTTTGAAAATAGGACTTGCTAACTTGCAAGTTTTCTGGAACGAAACCCCGACTACTAGATCACTAGACCAGCGTTTTAGCCACTAGATCTATGTAATAGAAGAAAACAAATTAATTTTAAAAAATATTGACTATGAAAATTAATTTTAATAATCAATAATTTTCTCATTATATTTTCATATGTTTTCTAATTATTTTGACATACCTACCATCGTTTAGCTAGCAATTTTTTCTCAGTCTATTTTAATATACTGAATGGTGCGCATATTGGTTCGACATCTAATTCGAGTTTACTTTGGTAAGCTGTGTGGTGAAAATGTTTATATAACTATTTTAGTCCTATCATTCAACTCTGCTTTGAGTTCATTATGTCAGATCATATTAAATGGTGTAATCCTAAATTTCAAACACAGGCTTGTGATCAGAATCAGAGCGATACTGAAATCAAGATTAGGTCCCAGCCTGGAGTCAAGATTGAGTTTCGCTTAATGTTCCATCTCTTATCCCTGCCTGGCTCTGGTCCTTCATTTTCCATTTTGGGGTTTTTTGCAATCTATTGATTATGTATGTGTTTATTTTGTATACGTTTATATATATATATAATAGTTTAGATTCATGTTTTAAAGATAATGTTATATCATCATTAGGGTACATTTGTTAAGTAAAAATGTACAAAAACTAAGTCACCTTCCCTAAAACATACATTATGAACAACATTGATTTTAATATGCTATATATTCTTTTGTACTACTACAATATTCTGTCAGCCCTGTTTATGAGTAATGCGATATGCTTGAATATTTCCTACCCAATATACTCTCCTATGGGGAGCCGAGTATTGTGTTCGCAAAGAAAACTTTTCGCGAAATTCGATCTTGTTCTCCAAAGTTAAAAGAAACCTGAAAAATAGTCGAATTTGTTTTAAATATATTTGTGCATCGAGTTTCTGTGAAACGTTGAAATGTTGAAATGAACGGCGCTTTAAAAACAAAACATTGAAATATCCATTGAAAAGTTGGAATTTTTAATGTTTATTATTATCCATGAACGCTGCATCAAATAGGTATATTATATTGTAGAACTGCATAATATTTAATTAAATGTAGGTATTTCGTCGCAAAAAACATATGTGGACAATAAGAAATACCAATAAACTGACCATTGGTATGGGGTGTTAAAAATATATATTTTTTTAAGGAGAACACATTATTATTATAAAATTGCTGTTTTATCAGAACATAGTAGTATTTTAATACTAACTAAATGTATAAATTAGAAATATATACAGATAAAATAAATTTATGTGTATGTCTTTTTAATTGATACATTTAATTTGTACAAAAATATTTATATGGATGTGACATGATCTAATTAAATGTTATTTGATGTTTGTTGGTTTAGATTTACATATATACGTGCATTACTCATAGAGTTAGGTTATACTGTTAGCAATTACACATAAGCAGAGATCATCTTCATCGTCATTTCTAAGAAAAAATTATTCATATTTTACATAACCCTACCTTTATTTTTTATATGAAATTGGTGAGTAATATCCATATACAGAATGTTTAACGTTTACTTTTTAACAAATATCAACGTACAAAGAAATAAAATTAATTTGGGATGATTTCCAGATTTACTGTATTAAAGATAAATGTATTGCTTGATTACGTGAATATTTATTCGGGTTTGTTTTTATTTTTAATAAAAACGATATCTTTGGTGTGTTCATTTTTTCTATTAGATTTGGATTAAAAATATATTTCATACTAAAAATTAAAAAAGTAACGTGTACTATAGTTTTGACGAAAAAAATAATACGCCTTTAATTGACATTTTGGCATAGTTAAGAATTTCGCCCAGATATTATGATTTCAGCGCTTTATACCAAATTAATAATCTTATTAAGGATGAAACATTCATATTGTGAAGTTATAATTATTCAGAACATAGGTCTGTGATGTTTTAAATACTAATTTTAATGTATTAATTATATGTATATATTTATAATTAATACATTAAAATTTGTATTTAATTAATAATCTACCTATTTCCACAGAGAAATTATTGGTGTTAAGTTAATTTGGGAGTCTGCTAAATGATTTTTATGATATAATTTTGATAGGATAGTGATATGTTCAGTAACTTGATTTGAAATGCTGGGTTATATAATATTATTATGCAAAGACATAAGAAGAATTTTATATATTTTAGATGATGATGAGAAATACCTCGTCTCGACATGGCGCCTTTAAAACGGCGCCTCCCGGGCTAGAACATAAAAATAAAATATATAATTTGTCGTCACAAAAATATATATAGTATATTTTAATATACCATACCGGGTAAATATGTAGCATTCTTTGACAAAATTGTAAACAGGTGACTGCACGAATAAAAAGTTAGAATAGCCAAAGTTACCTCAACGTACGCACGCCCTAAACGGGCGTAAAAGTGTTCTCACACTTTATAATTCATGGCCAGCAGATGAGTCCTAAGTGAGAGGCGTGGCTCTCATCACTTCTATATAGGGTTGGCAACAACCATCCCTTGTTTCTTATAAAAACTCACATAAAAAACTAAATAATAAGATGGTTTGACATATGATGAAGATTATTAAAAACATGTACAATATGTAGAGTCAGTCATGAAGTTTCATGATATCGTATTAAAAATATATAATAAAGTGAACTACATTAGATCCGTTTTTCTGAAAGAGTTGAACTTAAATTGTACAAGGTGATTTATAATATTACGCCTCTGTATCTTCAAGATCTTTGCATCCTAACACACTTGAAGTCAAACTCTCAAGTCGGCCAGAAGGGTTATGAAACTGACCAGCTGTTACCAGACGACTAAGTTTAGTGAACCATTATTTGCGATGGCGGGCCCAAATTCGTGGAACTCTTTGCCCTCCGTCAAAAAAAACAATGCATCAGAAACATTATTTATAGAGAAACTAAAAACGCACTTTTTCAACAAATCATTTCCATGAGTTCAAATAACAATTTTTAATTTAAATACAAATATGGTGTAGGATTATAAACAGTTTATGTGTAAAGTGCCCTTGAGCTGAAATTTTTCACGAAAATGGCGCTATTAAAATTATTTTTATTAATAACTAAATTGATAGATGGTCTTAAGAAACGAAACGTTATTCATTAACATGTTGAACATTTTTTTAAATTTGTTGTGTTCACAATACTTTAAATAAATGAGATGGCTTTTTGTTGTAATAAACATGGAAAGATAACAAATAACCTAACAAAAAGAGCCACTGCAGCATGTCAGTGAAGACAATCTCGAGTAAGTCTTATGGATAACTTCCAAGATCGTTAATAATAACCATTTGAATTCATGTGCAGATTATTCGCAAAATGAAATATAGTATCCTTGGCATATTTTAAATTTAGATTTAAATTTAAATATATTCATCCCGTTTATTTTTTTTTTAAATAAATCTGCCAACCCTGAGCAGCACCTCCACGACTTATATTTCAGGTGAAACTGAATCCTCCTCTAAGTAATCTCCCAAATGCTGAGTTTTAGTAGACTGGACCGTTCAAATGCCTGTAACAGCACTGAAAAGCTTTTTACCTGCTATAAATCAGTTCCCTCGTGAAACTACAAACACCGTTGTTTTGAATATACATATTTATATTTTTAATATGATATGCCTTGTACAATAGTCGCAAATTGTGCATTTATATATAGATTACATAGATGAGTAGGTTCCTCTGAAAAATAACTACTAGGAATCGAATCAAAATGATAGCCATTAAAAAAATAAATGGTTTAGTTGTAAATAATTTAAATCTTCTCCTTTGTTATTGCCTTTTCCCGTAATTACTGCCGACGGTAGGTGCAAGCCAAAAATTAAACAACGCAAGGTCATGGTGAAAAGTTATATGTCCCAGACTTGACAAAATATGAAATCACCGAGGTAATTCCAAGACAACGAAGGTCGAGCTTGTACTGTCTGGTGAATTCTAAATTTTCATGTACTAATGTCTCCATTCTGCAGGAACTGAAGGACAGTCAACAATTTTCTTGAGACGAATCCTTCAATTTTTGGGCTTCTTGCGAGAATGAAAGGTAGCTTGGAGAAATTTGTTGTGGTGGGCCACGTCGAATGATGAAGAAGAAGATGAAGATCCCTCACCCGTTGGACCGACCAAGTGAAAAGGCAACAGGCACTTCTGGTAACAGCCCTAAGATCTACAGAATGCCAAGAAAAGTGGGGGAGCATAGTAAAAAGGGCGGGAGTTCATGGAGATCACGATCCTCAGTCACGAGGGACCGACGTAGATGATATCCTGTTCATCTGGATTTGGCTACTCTAGTCATTCTGTTCACTTTTGTTATATTCCAGGCTTAATCTTGATCAAGTTCAAATTTTTAAGATCGCCTCTGACTATTTAGTTATTCGTCTTGTTCGAAGTCTTTCCTGTCTTCTCATATTAGTCTCGATACTCGTAGATTTTTGAATCGCGTGATCTTGCTCCCTTCGCATAACATATTTTCAGGTAGCCGTCTTTTATTTTTTTAGGAATATAGTTCACCCTAAAAGAACCGCGGATATAAATATTCTGATTTTGTTAAATCCTGTGACAAATATCGAATGGTTGAATTAAAATGTTTTTGTAATTAGATATTTAAGAGTATATAATATTTTATTTATTACTTCAAAAAAAGTACAAATAGTTTTAACGATTTTTCAATTAATTCAATTAATTTTCTATTAATTAATTTTTCTACTACTTGAGCTCACACATATCTAAAAAAGTAGTTTCATTTAAAAAAAAACAATAAACCTACCTATCATAAGAAATTTATAACTACGTATAACAAATAAGAAATGGGAAATTCTTTTTCACCCTTCTTTCTTCACTATTTCATCATTATTTGTGTTTTTTATTGTATATTTATATATTATGAATAAATAATAGATATTTGTAACTTTTTAATCACTTTGTATATTTTTTGTTAAAACTCCACTACATTTCAAACGAATTTCTAAATAAATAAATAAAAATGTAATCATAAATTAATTTAAAAGCCTTAGTTATTATCATTTGTCAATATCGCTAAGATACCATCCATCAAAAAGTTTGTGATACTTTTACAACATAAAATATCGTAAATGAATATTTGATAAAGTTAACAAAAAATGAATTATTTATACGAATTTTCAGAAAATATTGTCAATATCAGAAAATTATACAATTGAGGTTGAACTATACCTATCTCACTAAAAAGATCAGTATTGAGACAGGCATAATTTACAAAATTATTAATTAGTTATAAGTATGCAGTTATAATAAAGAACTAACCGTTACCTTCAAATATGAGTTCAAATAAGGTGACGTGTCATATAAATAGCATTTAAAATTAATCTAAATATTTGGATGAGAGCACCTTATGATTAGATCTACCCGTATACAAATTTTTAATCATTAGTTTTATGTTTTCTGGATAATTTATTTGAGATAATCAAAATATCTAAAATTCCTTAGACCGTGTGCTGTATGTGATCGTAAGATTTGTAAGTTATGTTTATTTGTGCATGTGGTAATTATATTTTCACTATGTTATAATATATATGTGAATTATATAGGTAAGTAGGGTAGGGTAGGGATGAATGTGCCACTTTTTACAAATGACAGGATAACGTGGTTATAGAGCTTTTATATTACATAAAACTCAATGTGTTCCGTTCCGTACAGGAAACAAGAACTGTATTGTGGGGGTGATTTGCCGGTTCACTCTGGTATCTCGGATGCGATATCTGCAGCGGCGTGCAGTGAGTGGTCCAGGGGGGTCCAAAATTGTCATCCAGTGTAGCAGCCAAAGTCAAGAAAATTCTAGATGCAGTTTAATGTCGTAGCCAAGAGGTCAAATCGAAGAAAGTCCAGTGAAAATAGCAAGGTCAAACGAGGTGGAGATAAATTAAACACAATTTCAACTTAAAACGTGCAGCTGCTGGATCAGTATTTATTCCGTCAAATCTGGGTCAGGCGTGTGAGGCACCCCGTTTCGCGGTGAACCAATCAGAGTGGGCAGACAGACCCCGCGCCACCCCGATTTGGTCCCACGCAGCCACCCAAAACTTTGACTCATTTTATCTGCCGTCCCATCCGGGCCGGCAGATCTGCGTTTTCTTTTGTTATATTTCTATTTTTTATTCTACAGGCATCGCGAAATTTTCATTTTACAGATTTTAATCTACCTCGCGATGCCTGATAGATTTCAACTGGGGCGATGGCTCGGGAATTTTATGATTGCACCTTAAACTTAAAAAAACATTTTTCTCCCTTTAAATGATTTTTAAGGGCGTAATATTATCTCCGGGCAATCGCCCCTTTCATTTTCTTTTTATTAGTACTACCAAAATATTCAGATTAATACACCAACATCAGTTATGATAAGAAAACTAAATCTAATTTTTCCTCTGTTAAGTGGGCGGAGCCTCGCGTAGAAGACTCACCGGCTCCACCCGGTGGTCCGCCGAGCACAGGGGCGTCGAGTTTCCAGCGGCGCGGGTGACGGGCGAAAAGTGTCCCTGGTGTGAAAAAGATTGGGTCCGCATGAAGCCTTTTCCCGGGCCGTGATTATCGCAGCCCTACTAGCCTGTAGCTATGCGGGACACAATGTGTGTTGAAGAAGATATATTTGGGACTCATTTAATATACCAAAAATAATTGAATGGCATTGAGTTTTCTTTTTATATAAAAATCAATCAGATTAGTCAGATGGAACTCTTAACCCCACTCTCGGGGCTAAAAGTTCCACCAGTACCAAAATCTTTTATTCGTTGTCCTAGAAAACCCAGCGTGCTGATCTAATAACCGATTTATGAATCTCTTCAGTGATATTCTACAAATATTGAATTGTTAAGAAACAGCACACAGAGATTTATTTTTCCACAACACCAAATCAGCAGCTTGTTTCATAACGCTGATGTAAGTCTTCCCCCGCTCGGTTTTTCTCTTGTACGTCCTCATTCTGCAAATAAGAATAAACAAATGTGAGTGAGTACACAAAATGCCACCTCCGCATTTTTAACCCTATACCGAAATATCGAAACAAATATCAAAATGTAAAACAAAGATAATCTATATGGCTAAAAATGCACTATACATTTATAAATAAATATATAAATGAATAGGATAACTTACTTGTTATACACAGTAGATGAAAATGTAGTTACAAAACCAAAAATTGTAATATTTTGAAATTAAACTCGCCAACCATAAAAACAAAGTATAGACGCGTACACCTCCAACTAGCACATTTACTCAACTGACGAAGTGCGAAGCGAGGCAGAGGGAATATTACCACATCACGCGGTGTTCACATGTAACGTTTATGTAACATAATGAAACTTTATTTCCGCGGCACTATCATTTCCACCCAACGCTACTTCGAAATATTGATACAAATATTTGGCGTCTTCAACGGTCCCTAAAAAAAAGATTTTTTTGAAAGTTATTTATTTATTTCTAAAGCTGTCCATCATTTATGTATATCAACAAATTTGGCTAACATTTATTCCGTCCATATTATTTTTCAAGCCCGTAGAGCTTTGTTTTCAGGTGAAAATGTTATTTTAAAATAAAAATCTCATTGAAAAAAGACAACACAATTTAGAAACCTGTTTTATATTCTCATGGCATTCTGAAATGAGTACGGTTGTGGGTTCGAAATTCACCTCCAAAAATTTAAGATAAAAATTTCATATTTTACCGTCCACGTAATTATATTCATAATTATTATTACAACCATTTTAAATTTTTGTGTAAAATTAATAATATATTTTATATATATATATTATTGTACAAAAACAGCCTTCTATATATTTTTTTATTCTTTAATTACTTAAAAATACCTAACTATATGTTTAGTTATTTATAATGAAAAAATAATATAGCTCTCATATAATATTATTTTAAACTAATTTTAATTTAAACGAGATGTATTAAAACTATACTGATTGTTATAAATAGATGAAAAGTAATGAGAACTATCGATGTGAATATTATAATTAGTTAATACAAATGATTTCTTGAAAACTGAAATACATATATAATCCATTTAAGGGAAAATATCCAATCAACCAATCACAGGTATCCCAATATGATGTATTCACACAAGACAAATGTTCTAAAATCGGCGTCCATTGCATTTTAAAACGAGCCTATTGGAAAGGTTTACTTCTTAATGAGGAGTTTTATTTCCAGCACATCCCAACTACGATCGTGATATGAGGACTTATTTTGATGAATATCTTGCCCAATAGTTGAATTGGTCGAAGACATAAAAATCAACGTGCGCCATATTCTCCGGACCTCGCGCATTGCGGGGACACATAAAAGATGACGTTGATGGTACAAAACTGACATAAATTAAAGAATTAAAAACATCTGTCATGGTGCAATGCACCCAAATACAAAATATTTTCCATTTGTATTATCAAAAGTGCCTAGTCAAGTTCGAACATAACATAAGGTAACTGGATTAAATATTTTTTAATTGATTTTAAGTTTAACATAAAAATATTGTATTTACAAAATCTAAATAAAAAAATCAATATGTAAATCTTTGTAATAATGTTTAGATTTAAAAAAAGTTTAATCTAAATATACACTAATAAAAAATAACATTAAATATAAAATATATATAGAAATATTAAATTTAATAAAAAGAGATTATTAATGTTCATTATATTATACAGTAAAGATAAAACAGTTATAAAACTAAAACAAAATAAAAATATATATTTTTAAGTCCTTATTACTTATTTATATCTTAAACATTATTACAATATAACCAAGCATTTCACTCTGAATACACAACACAAAAAATGACTTAACCTTTCCTCTTCGATATTGCCTCTAATTATGTGAATATCTGTAAATATACTAAATAAAGAGTTCATGTTTTAGGTATTCTTCCATAATATATTTATGTATTGGATAAAATAATTCCAATATATAAGTATTTACCATACGCAACAATAAAAAATGTTTTCTCTAAGAACCTGACGTTAATTTGTCAAAACGTATATGTCTACGTGTGGAAGGAGCAGTGCGCGGGGCGCGGGGTGTCGGATGCCGATCGTCACTTTAGTGGCAGAGCATGCGCTAGCCAAGTTAGTTGTATCTGTTTGCTGTCGTTCATGATGGTCAGGGTTTTTTCTCATTTTTAGCACTTTTTCACAATAATTAAATACATATACACTTATATAAATATGAATATTTTACATTTATTACTTATATTAATCATTAAAATAATAGTTGATATATATATATTAATATATATATATATCCTTCAAAGTGTATATAAATTTATTGGGACACCATTTATTTCAAAATTACCTAAATCAGCATTCGTCAGAAAAACTATGTTGAAGTTAAAATGTTGAAAAAAATTTTTTTTTTCACTTTTTTAAATATTAAATTTATGAAGATTATCGAAAGCAGGAACCAGGTTCCTAAATAACCATTTTTATCTTATACCGCAAAATTTTGTAAATGATAAAATTATATAGCTACAACTACCGTGTACGTAACTTTCTCGGATAGTTTACGACTTTGAAGGTAGATCCTGAAAGGATCTGCCTTTTTCCTGTTTACGGAACACTAATACGTCACTAATAATGTAATCTTCAGGAATATAATTAATGATTATTGGATTTGATTTCTCAGTATTTTTAAATAATCTTTACTTACCTTCTGTGTATGGCAATTCCAATTCCAAGAGATATCAGTGTCTTCTTTATAGAAATATGGCACATGTTACATTCCAAGTAAATTATCGTCTGAATTTCTGAATTGATTGACCGGTTAACTTAACCTGAACTCTACTGTTTAGGATGATTGTACACGAAGAATCCTTAAATTCTCAATCCGTCACGAGTAAATGGAACGTTTTATGTCAATATTATATGAGCAATGCCTCCATCACTTAATAACTAATTTGCGTTATTCAAACTTTCCTAGTTACATGCTTCACTTACCAACCACCATTATAGATTAGCTTTTCCGAATGTAAAATGAAGACAATACCAGACACAAGGTGTCCTCGGGGACCCCAGGAGAGCTTAACCCCAACAACCTGAATTATTAATTTTCCAATAAAAGCGTAGGTAAGATACCTACCCTATACGCACTCTGGTTATTTGCAGGTCCAAATTAAAGCGGTTGTTTAAATATTATGTACTGTTATAAAACATACGTTTTATGTACACAATTTTATCAGTCGTGAGGGACATGCATAGACAATTGATTCCTGTTTTATTTGTATGCAATCACGTATAAAATATATTTAATACAAAAAATTATGTTACCATTATTAAAAGAAATAAATAAAGAATATCGAATATTTTTTTACAACACCTTTAAATTCGATGAAATACTAAAATTATATTTCTTGGTTAAAATAAATAAAATCATCATATTAATTTTCTAACCTTGTAATAACAATTTCAAACTCGCATGTACGCTGTTAGGAATCTCTTGTGGTATTTTAATGAGAAGAGTTAAGTGCGAAAACAGAGTTCTTCTCACAGACTACCAAATATATAGACCCGAAATAACGTAAATTTCTTGTTTCAATATTTTCATTTTGGTATCACCCATATAATAACTCTGGTACCATTTACGCAATCAAATAGTTCCGCAACTTTTTTCAAATATATGACTCGATTGGAACGAAAATTTAAATCCTGACAATATAATGTGCATTAATGTAAAAAATATGCATTGTTTACACAAAGATTTAATTTTTGAATAGTGAATACTTTTACTGTCGCGTAAATGTATCATAAACTATCGAATTTATATTTCCACTAAGAATGTGTATATAATGCTCCTCAGCCTAACAAATATTCCAAACCCATCTCCTATATGTACACTTTTTTTCATGTCTATTCATTTACTGGTGTGTGGTTCTTCTGTTTCTGTGACATAGCAAGGATGCTTCGTAATGGTCTTGCGGTACAATACTAAAGGATCTTCCCTTCTGGACTACAGCCTTTTTATGTACATTTATTTAATACTTGCACACTTTGCAATCGTCATCATCCTATTTATTAATGACGCAATATCCAGGTATACGTCTTGTTCTCTTCAAGTAAGTTTCGCCACTTCGATCGGTCCTCTGTTTTCCTTTCCCAGTTCGCAATATTATGTATTGACTGCATGTGCGTTCTGGGTAATGCTATCCAACCATTGTAGCTTGGCTCTTCTAACTCTTCGATTAATAAGTTGAGCATAATACACTTTCTTCGCTAGTCATTCAAACTCCATTCGTTGAATGTGCTATCATGATAACTTGGACATGTTGGGTTCACCAAATTCTGTATTTGATTCGTGGTTGTGGTGTATTTGCCACACCCTGTTTTCATGTTTGGCACCATACATCCTTCTTTTTTTTCATATTTATTCCACGCTGGAAAATTGTTACCGTAGCAAAATCAGTAGATATCTAGCAACGACGGTACGAAATAGTCTTATGCCAACATGCTTACAGATTAGTGATGAGCTCAAAATCGCGAACCGTGAGCCAATCACTGATATGTTTGAGTCACACTCACTATCAGTGATTGAATATCTGGTAATATCGTGATTCGTAATTCATTTTTTTATTTTATTTATTGATTTATAATTTGGCGCATGTACAAATGAAATGAAAATATTCATGAAGAAATGATGTTATAGTTCGTCATAAGCGCCATCTAGTAGATTCTGTCAAAACGTTATACGCATTTGACCCGAAAAATAAACTCACAATTTTTAAGGGTTTTCATTCTCTTTGTGACGATATTAAATAAGATATATATTAATTATGCATGCTAGAATCTGTTTATTCTGTAAATGGAGTTTGAATAATATAAGTAAATGGGCTCAAAATTATGATTTTTTAATTTATTTCGTGTATTGTGATATCGTGCGACGCACGCAAATTTGTAATGAAACTGTGATTACAGTCTCAGTTTTCAATCACTGATATTATCGAATATCAATCACAATCACGCCAGTGAGTCAAGAGTAGCATTTTTTCTCATCAATATTACAAAGCTTTCTTACTGAATAATAGCGTTTTTATGTTCATTTGTCCAATACCTGCAATGTTAAAAGCTCAAAGCGTCATCAATATTTAACCCTGAAACTAAAACAATTATTATTGTATGTTTAAAAACGTTTTACGCGCTTACATGAAAGACATATTTTAAAAACTCACTCTATAGTGGAATAAGAAATTATATAATACAATATTTAAATACATCCAGCCATAAAATATGACGCGGTGCGAAGGGTTGGACCGGAGGGTGGCAGTCAAATTGTTGAAATTTAACTTGAGGGGTTGTAGCGTAGAGTATTGTAACAAGTAGCGTGGCCGAAATAATAGCTAGAATTATTACCAGGCCCCAAGGATGGCGGAAGATAGCATTACGGACAATGAACAAAGTGTAATTTCGCCTCGGCTGGCAATCAGACGAAGCTTACGCCATTATTATACGCGTCGAAATTTGGGATGCTGCGAAGTTGGAAGCGACTGGGATGTGCTCTTAATCGTATTCATCGATGGGAGATGGGAGCTCGCGCAGGGAGCGTTTTGTAATTAATACAATTGGCAAGGAACTGTACAATTATTTATTCATTCTATCGACTCAAAAGTGTTTTATATCAGATTATGTTCCTTTTTAGCAAATACGATTATATTACTTTTAAACAAAAGATAAATTTTCGTTGTTCTCCAAGTTATACACAAAACCATTATTGTTATAAACGCTGTTAATGTGATCGAGTTTAGAAGCATTCATGCTGTCACTCTTTGTGTTTAATTGTAACCTATTTAACTCTGGTCCACCGATGTAGACCAATACTATTATTCTATTAATGTATTAGTATTAATACAAGTACGACCTTCACAACTTGTTTTTCTAGTAGACGATTAAATTAAGTATTTTACTTTATTGTCAAAATCTCAGCAACAATGCTCCCGAGTATCAGCATGTAATGTAACACTATCGAAAAATTCTGGAAACTAAGATATGGTATTATTATTATTATTTACTGAGTATTTGTAATATTTCTGCAATCTCATGAATTCCTAATAAGTATTCCAAATAAAATATAAATATATAAATATTCAAAATTTCATGAATTCCAAATAAGCACGTGGCAAACACTTCCGTAGCCATTGCAAAGAATTAATTTTAATTCAATGCCCAGTCTTGCATTTAAGTTGTGTATTTTCTTCGTTGTTAAATATTCTATTTGATTTATTAAAAATTAGAAATTTATCTCTATTAATGCGAACATGTAGGTACTTACATAGTTTTAAGAGAACACATTCTTATTGTGAAGTTGTAATTATTCAGAACATAGATCTGTGATATTTTAAATATGAATTAAATATATTAATTATAAAGATATACATATAAAATCAATGATGTCAAATCTGTCAAATGATGGAACGATTAAATGTATTAATATCAAAAAGGTAACATATAGGGTCGAAAATTGTCGCTAAAATTAATGTCGCTGTAGCTTAGTTGGATAAAGCACCTTCCCCGGTTAGGAAAGAGATCCAGGTTCGAATCTCGGTGGCGCAACAACAATATTTTTCGATAAAATTGATTTTATATGTATATCTTTATAATTAATATATTTAATTCATATTTAAAACTTACATAGTTCGTTTTGCAGTAATAATTTCGTTGGTTGAATTGCTTTGGTCTGTTAACACTTAGACCCGTACATATGTCAGTACATATATATATATATATATATATATATACAGGATATAACAAATCTAGTCCACAATATTTTATATATAGATACCTGACTAAATTACAAATCGAAAATGTTCAAGGAATATGTGACTAAAATCAATCATGTCAGATATAAGCATTTAAAAAAAAAACGTAATTATGCGATTATTTCGATTACTTGAAAAATTCTATTAATTCAAAAATTATATATTGAATACAATATATTAAAGGTCATTGAAATCCGAATTTCGTAGCTAGACTATTCGGTGATTTGGAGCCTGAAGAAAAGATATATATATTAATAATGGAACAATTTCGCAAATATTTATTTCGAAGTTTATAGACACCAAGTTTAACACGATTTTGTAAAAAGTTCAGACAATAATACTTTCCGTAACAGTGCAGTATTTTCACGTATTCCTTGAACATTTTCAACTCGTAATTTAGTTAGGTATCCATCCACCCATTGAATATTGTGGAATAGATCTGTTACACCCTGTGTATGACTTGATATTTTTGTAGGATTAATAATATATTTTTTTTAGTTTAATATGGTTAACTATAATAAATATATGATAAAATTAGATTGTTTGATAAACCAACAAAAAAGCTGTAAATACGGTTTATAATTTTTTTAATGTGAGAAAGACTGTGTAATAAATTGTTATGTTGTATAGCTGGCCGTTTAGAAGTTCTGAGTGCTTTTATGTGCTTCGTCGTTCCGTTGCTCCGTGTTGAGGAGTTTGTGTCAATGGATTTAATAGTCATTTGTAACTAAAACGAATTTATATAGTAATTCAAACACTTCTTTATCGTTCTTTCAAAAAATTCGAAATGTTTTTCTATTGTAAGTAATTTAGTTCAAATTTAATTTACCGATTAAAACAATTCGTGGGATGTTAACGTCAAATTATATTTAAAGAATCATAGAATAATAAATATACATTAATAAAAGAAAATATTACAAGATACGTATGGTGAATCGATTTTTATGATAAATTATCGTTTAATATCGTGTATCTGCTAAATATATTAAAGGTTGATGACACAGAAACGTTTTTAATAAAAAGCAACATTGTAGAGCATGATTTTTTATTATTGAAGTAAGTACTTTTGCGAGACGTCATTCATCAACGCACGAAGGTTGCGCTTTTGTTTTTTGCATTATAATGGTATATTATTTTATTTGTTTTATCGTGCTTAGTTTAGGTTAGTAGAACCAAATAGTACCATGTAGAATCAAATCAAAAAGAATTTCGTAAGTTGACGCTACTTTTCCCAGCGCTAATATGGACTAATAATTTTTGAAATCCACCTGCAAGAAATGCAGTTATAAAATTTAAAAAATCTTTTTTCAAATGTATTACGAAAATGCATGAAAATAGTATCACTGTATATAGTAATATCTCGCTAATAGGAGCAAGGATTTTTTTCACTCGAGTTTTTCCTTTATATAAGTAAATAAACTCAAAAACACACCTTTACTTTTTTCCTGAAGTGAAGTGACCAATTTTGTTCATACTTTTTAATTAAATAATACCTTCAATTTTCAATTTCGTGGCACCCACGTGATCAAAGAGCTCTGTGACTTATTTTAAAAAATATGACACGATTGGAACGAAAATTTAAACGCTGACAATATAATGAATGCATTAATGTAAAATTACGCCTTGTTCACACAAAGATTTATTTTTCAAAGAGTAAATACTTTTACTGTTGCATAATGTGTAGTAATCTATCGGATTTGTGTTTTGTTTGATATATGTATGTATAATGCCCTTCGCCCCGCAAATAATATTCCAAACCTCTCTCATATATATTATATGAAGGGTCCACTGCAAAACCGCTGAATGTCCATATAAGTCTTTAAGGTGTCTGCATTTAAATGTTTAAAGAGGTTGCAAAAACATGGGGTTCGAGAAGTAAATGAAAGTATATTTTTTTTATAAAGTAAACATATAATAGTACTGCCACCATTAAAAAAATATTAAAAATCTTATATTACATAGCCGATAAAAAATATATTGTTATGCATTCTAGCCGTGTGTCACTTTTAGGAAAGGTAATTTCTCTCGGGACTGTGAGCAATATTGAATATTTTATAAATTAACAAATTTACTCTATAAACCGAGCTATCGAATGGCATTCTTAACTCAAAAAAAAATATTTGTGACATTCAACGGTCTAGCAGTAGTTTTGCTTTGGGGTCCATTTCCCCTTTTACACTGTGTCCCAATTTTTATAGTTACGCCGCTGTCAATCATATCTCATACCTCAAATATTTTTTTATCTTTCACCCATAGACATAGATAGGTGAAGAACTTTTAGACTATGTAGTACAAAAAAATTAACATTACTAAATATAATAGATATGTTGTATTATATGATAAATGGTATTCATTATACGCACTCGTACATACGTTCATCTACCCTAATGCAAATAATATTATGAAATTGGTTAACCATCATATACACACACTCACGTTGTATTTGGTAGAGAAATAAGGGGTACATATTCCTACCCTGATTGAAACATATTTTAGATTTTCCATATCCGAATATTGAGAATACAAATATTATATTTTTACATTACGATTCTATTTCATAATGCGAACACTAATTAAAAGCGAAAATATTTTAAAGTTTCATTAAAATCATTTTATAAACTGTGAACCATATAGAGCCAAAAGCATTGTAAGCAAATAATATTGTTTAAATCTAGTTTGCTTTAATCATTATATTTTCAGGTTAATTTTTTTTACCAATTATTGTTATTAATCATGTAATTTTTTGAAAATAATAACAATGAATACATATTAACTATGTACTACTAGTATTTTAAGTTATTTATTTATTTGTAATTCTATACAACAATTACATTTCATCTGAACCGATTAAGTAAACACCATACAAATTCTAGGATGTACAATTAATACTATGAGTAAATAAGCAGTCAATAAATGATTGTAAATAAATATGTGTACATTTCACTGGTTAGGAAGTAAGGAATTACATTTTATTACAATCGTCTTTGACATTTTATTTGTTGCTTAACTTTTTACTTTGTGTGAGTAGGTACTAGGCATATATTATTTTTTTAATTCATATTTATGTAGGTACCTATTAAGTTTATAAAAAAAAATTTACCTACCTGCTGAGAGGAAAAAACGTGAGTGTTGTGACATGAATTCCTAAAATGTATCAAGTTTGACGTATGTAGGTACAAAATAAAATATGCAGTCACCATGGTATAACGTATTTATATGGTCACTTTCTCCTCACGTGTTTATTTGAGATTATTAAAATACGAAATTTAGGAGCTAAAATGTTGACACATAATTACATGTGAAATTACATTTTTTATATTCTATCTACCTCTTTATGTATATGTAAGTGTACTCTTTTTGTATTTATGGTTAATTTTAAATACGTCTTGACGAAGCTTGAGATAAGCAAAACCGGTTGACGTATAATAAATTTCGTGATTTACTACAAAGTGATTGTATTTAATAATCTAATATGTCAAACCACAAAGTGATTGCTTTCTACGAAAATATAAACATAATAATAAAGATTTTCTAAAAACGCACCATTTTATAGAAAATTTATAAATTTATCCTTCTATTAATTCCAACTCAATCAATTTTAAATTGTCCAGTCTTTTCACTGAAAGCACTGAGCGTGCCGGCGCAACCCGTCCGGGGTGGTACTGACTGAGTCGGCGGCTGCACAAACGCGTCACGACTGCTGTAGATTCGACTTGATGTATTTATTGCCGGGCTTTTGAAATTCCATTTAATCGGTACGCAAATGCCGACAGGCTATAAGCCGACACCACACGCAAAACAAACATTCACAATGCAACCAACAGTGCGCGCTTCGCAAATCACTTCGGCTTGCTAGTTATTCATAGCCGGCGATATGGAATTTCCGAACGCGACACGGAGACAAAACTTATGTATTTGTACTATTTTATGAAGAGTTTCCAATGAGTTGCCATTGTTACATTAAACAACCGTAAAACTAATGTCTGAAAAATTAAAGAGAAATATATAAATTAAAGTTTTTCAATAACTAAATACAGCGTGAACATTATGTTCCAGGCCGATTTTATTTGGCCACCATTTTGGTATTGCAAATACTTGTCAGTTTTTATTTGGTAGTCGTAAAGAATCATCAATTACAATTTAGTTTCAAGTATTAAATATCTCAACAAAGTGTTAAAGTCATTAAAATAATAAAATAAACACAAACCCGACTTTTGGAAAAAATCATCATGAGCGACGAAGCTCATTTTGACTTGGTGGATTTTGTTGTTAAAAAATCAAATGGGTGTTATTGAGACACTAAAAATTCTCAATTTAGTTTTTGTATGGTGCGCTATGTGGGCCAGCATAATCATTGTGCCCTATTTCTTTCAGGATGCAAGAGGCAATGCCGTAAAAACTTTTTGGTGGCCGAATTGGGTCGATTGGGTCTGCAACGTACGTGGTTTCAAAAGGACGATGCCACCTTACACACAGATCGAGCTACGCTTGAAATATTGATGCTTGAAACAATATCGACCTGGAACATAATATTCATCCTGGATAACAATGAACGCGATACAGCTATTATTGTCAGTTTGAGATGACACATCGATGATCCTGATTAAGATGCTGGGATTATACACCAAAATGGGAAACTTTCCAATTGAGTTAAGTATAAAAACTAAGCTGACTGTGTATATATAGGCTAATTTTAATATACAGTTGATATTAACGGAACGTTGCGGTCGTTGCGTAATCAATATTAAATGTGAATCACAAGGAGGAGGCGGGAGGCTAAATTAAATTAAATAGAGTTCTATATACAAATTCACACGTTTATTTACAACACAATAATAATGCAAAAAAAAGGAAAATTCTTATTGCTACTTATATCTAACCTTAATTAACGGGGGCGCACGAATTGTTCAATTGTTTTTCCACTCACTTTAGTCTCTTCCCATTTGTGGCCGCATTCGGTCGTCTCGTAGTGAACAGCGTCCGGTCATCTCGTGGTGGGCGGCAGGAATATCCGCAACTTGCCTCGTGTATAGGCGGGGTCCTCGGACGCCTTCCTGGAGGCACATCGCAGCTTCCTGACGGCTTCGTTCAAGGTAAAATGGCGGTTGGTATGGAGCTAGCTGGCGGCCGGCCGCAAGGCCGGCGGCACCCCGGAGCAGGTCCGGTGCGTTCGACAGGCGTGGAGCGAGAGAGAGTCCTTTCGGCCAGGCAAAACCCACCCGGTGATGCGCGGGGGAGGGGGTAGCGACCCTTCGTCCACTGTGGATACATGTTAAGAGCGGGGTGAGGAGGGGCATGCATTACCCCGGCGCGCGACCCGCACAGCAATATTTAAATAATAGTAAATAGTGATTTAAAATTCGCGCCGAAAATAATATTCGTAATAAGTGAACGTCACACGTGAGATGCGACCATAACACAATCACCAAGTATGGATCCTAACGGAGGGAGTGAGATCGTGAATCCAGGCAGTCGAAATGTGTTACCTTAGGTAAGTAGCAGTATGTGAGCGACCCTTGGCATGAAGCCCCTACTTCTACATGTAGAAAGATCGTAAATAAGGTGGCTTGGATACGTCATGCGTATGTCAGCGATATGATACTGAAATGACATTAGTTAAAACTCAAACATTCCACTGATATTGATCTGATATGATTGTTTAAACCATTTATAATGACTTGCACAATTTTCATAGGCAAAAAATTTAATATTCAAAATTAAATTCATAAACTACAAGATTGCGCACGTCTTTAAAGAAATACCCCTTCCCATCCCTGCTAGCGTCAATGTTACGCTAGAGTACATAATTACAGAGCCGACCAATAAGAATGCTCGATCTTAAGCGCTATCAAACAAAATTTGCATGTATGGCAATATTTTCACTCACAAACCGAACAAAGAATAATTATTATAAAATAATTAAAGTAAGTACAAAAATCATTCGAAATCAATAAGTAATATTCTATTCTCTTAGGAAAAAATGTGCCTGATTTAAAATCGTCGTATCGTAGGTATCTGTACTCTTAATAAATTAAGCCCAGGTCTAGTAAAACCAGGTCATGATTTTGTAAAATAATAATCTTCACTTAACGTTTATGTGTTTATATGATTAATTTATATATATGTTTAAGAAAAATGTAAAAGTTGTTGGAAATCACAGGAAATGAGCATTTTTAAAAGTCCTTTATTTTAATTACATTGTATTTAAATAATTTAAGAAAACGAAGTTAAATGTAGAATCATTAAAAATAAGGAGTCCCGAGTGCCGCAATTGTTTGTAGTAGGTTCAATTTTACTACTTCTGAAGTGATTCTCTGGTGCAGGTCGATTTTTTACTCATGGCACTGTATAGTCGGCCACTAATGAATTTGTTTCTAGTATATTTTTTTTATTAGTATATAGATTTGTTTAATACATTTTATTGTTTTATAGATAAGGAATGAAATAATATTAATCACATATTAATAATAATAATAACTCTGTCGATGCCCTTCATCACCTGTAACTAGTAAAATAAATTTTGGTTAAAGTGCACAGTATATTTTATTATATTAATATAATGAATAACCACCAAGAAATTTCGAAAAGTATTAAAAATGATCCAATAATTATTATTAATGTGTTAAATTAATTTTGTTCTGTATGTCTTAAAGGCGCAATACACTGCGCGCGGTGTACACATCCGATACCATGCGTCAATTGACTCGATCATATAACTTTGTCTCTTTCTCGCTTAGATAGTGCTCACACACACATTAAATTGTATCGGTACATAGGATTCTTTGAATTTTACTCTTGGGTTTCGTTATCCACCGTATACACACCAAGTCTTGAGATGCGAGAGCCACCATTCATCTCACGCCTCACTTCACGCTTATTATTAACATAAAATGACAATTTATTAAGCGTTGATTTTTCGTTCGTCAATTGGGCGAATTATAATGTTCCCTACAGTAGTTGAAACATAATAATTTAATTTTTTCGGTTTATCCAACTTTATAATGTATTACTTTTAGTTTGTCCAACTTTTTAGAATACAAACATGGTTGTAGGATCACGTGGAAGGTCACCAACCGGTCATGAACCGACCTGGTTAAAACTTCGATGGAATTGAATTGACGAGGAAGAAGAAGAAGAATTGTAGTTTCCTATGTGTGTACGTGAGTTTTGGTGTCAAATGTAATCCGTGTATACGGATTAGTCCTATGAATCTCAAACAGTGATATCTGATTTTATTTCCACATCAAAATCTCAGCACAATACTGATATTTATCTCAACCGTGAGAATCTTTTCATCATGTCTCAGTCCGTGGATACCTGCCATTACTATCAACAATCGGTCAAATTTAAAAATATTTTCTCACTGTAATACATTTTATCATAAACTATTTAAATTCTTACTGTTATATAGAAAAATAATATACGCGTGAAAAATTGTTGATTTTGTTATTCTAATAAATTATTTAATAATTGCCCAATAGTTAAAACGCGTTAATTTCATAATTTTACCCAAAAATTGTAGAGAAGTATTGCATAAAATTGAAGGGAATAAATAGTATGGATTTTACATATTTGTCACATATTTCATGTAATGTCAAGCACAACCCGCGGCCCGTGTAAGGTCTAAACACTAATGCTTTGTTAGCCTACCCGCGTTCACCACCCCTGTCAACTCTCCCTAAATTATGAATGGGCATTCAGTCAGTCTAGTTTCACAGCCACCCGTACTCCGCAAGACTAGATTATGGTTATTAATTATAGTTCTCTCGACCATTCAAACACATTTAGTTATAAATATTTCACATGGAAATAAAATAGCGGAATATATCTATGATATGAATTAAGTGAATAATGAGACAGTATGCGTGATACTATGATATTAATGTAATATTATAAATATGAATTAAATATATTAATTAGAAAGATGCACCTTCTCCGGTTGGGAAAGAGATCCAGGTTCGAATCCCGGTGGCGCAACAACAATATTTTTCGATAAAATTGATTTTATATGTATATCTTTCTAATTAATATATTTAATTCATATTTAAAATATCACAGACCGTCTGTTCTGAATAATTACAACTTCACAATAAGAATGTGTTCTCCTAATAATGTAATATTAATTATCTGAATAATTTTAAATAAATTAATGTATGTTAAATAAGTTAAACTATGTTAAATTCATACTTTACAATCTATCAAATAAAATTATCTATAATTATTATTATTAATGCAAAATTCGTACCATTAAAAACTTGATTTCCAAAAAAATCACTCGTGTGGTTTTATTTTGCTCAACTCACTTTCGGTGAAAACAATACGCAATAAGTGCTGAGTGATTCATTATTTTTATTATTGCAATTGTCATTATCGGAGTATTGAACCAACCAATGTGGATCGACTTGTACCGATGCTTTCGGTTTATATATATATATTTATATATAGTTTATATATAAACTTACGTAATAGCTTGCCTAATGAGCTCGGTCAAAAATATCGTATACAACAATTTTATCTTGGTCAATAAATAACACAGATCACATTATGGTCTCAGTCTAGATAATAAAACAAGTGAGAAATTATTGTTATTGTTTTCATTATTATAGTAGGGAGAAAAGACGCCCTCATTCACATTTGTACAAATTTTCACGCATTTTTGTCGACTATTGAAGCATCTAATTTCACGCAATTTTGTCGATTATTGAAGCACCTACCATATTTCAATGTTTTGTTTACCTGACGGAGCCAAGTCAGGTAAACTATATATTAATGTCGCAAATAGACAGTCGCGGATACGAATCCATCAACATCACTCATATAGTATATCTTCATATTAGTATGTTTGATAGAAATGGAAAGGCTGAGAGAATGATATCTAAAGGAGGGGACTGCAGGGAAGAAGAATAAAGTGAACAGCGCTTTGAACGGAAATTTGTCAACCGATTCAAGACTAGCGGTTCACAATGGAGTCCTGGTACCGACACTGATGTATGGAAGAGAGGCCTGGAGCTGGCAGAAGAAGAACGAACGTAGACCAAATGCAGCGGAAATGAGATCACTTAGGTGTGACAAATGACATGTGGCAAATATATTTACGACAGTGTAAAGAATGAATAAATAAGGAAATAATGTAAAACTGATGTTATTATAATGAGTAAGATTAAGAAAGGATCACATAGGTGGTTTGGTCATATGGAACGGATGAATGAGGAGAGAATGGTAAGAAAGATATATGACGCAAGTGTTGTGATGGCACCATAAATAGAGGACGTCTACGAAAGACTTCGCACGCCAGGTAAACCAGATAATGGAGGATGGTTCTGTTAGAAGCCTCAACAATCGGTGAGCTTGTTTGAGAAGATTTAAGATTGTGGATGAGGTGAGAATTGTGCGTCAGGACAGAGGAGTGTGGCGTTCTATCCTGGTGATGGTGAGTTAGTTAGTTAGTTTTACATTAATAAAACAATATTTACACAATCATGTAAACTTACTTTGATAAACTTGCTCGTTTTCAGTTTATATGCGATGATGCATGTAGACGTATTGCACCAGGATCGCCATGTGGGAATGAGATTTTACTGGCTAACAGTCCTGGAAATTGAAGAATTGTACTTCGAAATACATCTCAAAATGCAAATACTGATTGGAAGTGATTTATGCACGTCTGCTCTTGAGCGAGCATCGGTAGCAGAGCTATTCCCACATATAACACAATTGTCACTGCAGTATGGCTTCCTCATAATTCTACATGAATGAGAAACTACCAGTAAATGGTAAATATATTAGGGACATATCACAATCATCATTTTAAAAATATTGAACAAAAAATATACATAGATTTATCCTAAATCTAATGTTTTAGTGAATGATAAGAATGATTGCATCACACTAATTAACTTATAATATAAATTTCTTACACCACCAGAACATTTATATATAATTATGGTATGTAGTGTATGCAACATCTTCTTCTTTTAAATAGGCAATCCAACCTTTAAGGGTGATTTGTGCCATTAATCAAGTTAAAACATTATTTTATACAAACAAGTACTATAATATTATCAAATAGTAAATAATACATTACAATACAATACAATTGTCATTCATAATTAAATGTGGGTAGTTAAGGAAAAGAAGATGACACAAGTTAACCGGGAGTTGAAAATTACCATTGACGAGATTACTGTAAAAAAAAACCTGTGATCCACAATGGACAGGAAAAAAGATATGGTCAAGGGTTTCCTCCTCGGCACCACACTCACACATTGGGAAATCTATTAAATTCAATCTGAATAAATGTGAGGCTACCTTCCAATGCCCAATTCTCATTCTAGAGATATTTGATATTGTTCTTTTGGAGACTTTCCTTTTGGAGAACCAGGGTGTGCGGGGAATAGATCTTTGAATTATTTTAAGCCGATTACCCTTATGATTATTTGGATCTATCCATTGTGCAGTCCAGATAGAATTTGTACATTTTTTTTACCATATTGAGTCTGTCATACATCGGAATATGAAATTGAAGGGGGAAAACTCCGGAAAGAGTGGCCTTCTTGGCTAATTTATTAATTCCCTTATGTGCAGGAAGCCAAACGAATGACACCTGTTTATTGTTGCTGTACAAATTAAATAATTAATAATAATAATATTATACTTTTAAAATCAGCAATGTTATCTTTGTGGTTAAGATTCATATTTTTATTTTTTATCTTTGTTTAATTAACCACTAAAATGAGTTTAAATACATCTACCGGTTTCGAAAAAGTTATGACATCCTGAAGAAGAAAATGGTATTTTTCGAAACCGGTAGATGTATTTAAACTCATTTTAGTGGTTAATTAAACAAAGATAAAAAATATAAATAATAATAATATTAACGGAAAATATACCCAATGAGACAGATTTAAATAATAATGTAATTTACCGTTCCGGTGATATGCCCCCTAGCAACAGATTATTTTCCATGTTTCGCCTGCAACAATGCGATTCGTATCTATATACGGATATATACTATATATATAATGAATTATTTTTCTGGAGAAATCGGCGTCAAATAGTCCTCAGAAGAACTTTTATACTCTCGACGTTTCGATTAAATATCATTACTCATTTTCAAGAGTTTTTTATCCTGAATCCTGCTCTAAACTGACGAGTAAACTCGATCCGTTTGAAGTGAATGCTAGAATGAAATTAAAGTGAGTTAAAACTTTTGTAGGTACTTAATATTATTAGCTAACGTCGCTATTAACTGTAACTAATGCCAACGAGAGGTGACTTGTAATTTAGCGATTTGTTTAATAGCCGGCTTTATGCACTCGTTATTACCTTGCTAAGTGGTTCGTTGATTATTATAGGGAGATTTTGTTGGTTTATTATACTGTTCGGATTGGCGCGTTATTGCAGCGCATCTACAATGTTTACCGAAGGCCGTATACATGGATTCGTTCCGCTTCTGAGACATCGAGTTGCGGGCGTAAAGCTGGGGCTGGAGCTTAGCACCAACTCCCTGGTGCAAGCGGCGCTCTCATGGAAAGCTGGTTCCCTGACCAGAGAATGGTAACGTCTACAGAATAGCTACATATACAATAATGGCCGTAACTGAAGTAGTTATATATGTAATATTTATATTTTGTGTGTATATATGTGTGAACTTTTTACTTTTTATTAACTTTTTTATTTTATTTGTTAATATTTCCTTTGGTTTTCTTTTTCATAGCATTATATTTATTTCATAACCTTAATGTATAACATAATATGTATTATTTCTATGGCGAATCGGGTTTAAAAAAAAACTTGATCACGCTGGAATAAACACATTATTATTAATGATGGTTTTTTTTGGATTGATATACATATTTTCGTGGACGGCTGTATCTAAGATATTTGTTCAGGTGTATGAAATTCTTATGGAGTCGTTTCTACCATTCATGTTATTTTTATATTTGAAAATTTCTATTGCTTCTCTATATATACGGAATGATTATAAGTTAAGGTTTTCTACAGTCTGTACATTATCAAAATCTATTCTATGAACCTCGTTCACAACATGCTGCACTACGAAATGATACGAAATCTTTTTATTTTGTCATCTATCCTACATGTTCGGCTACCCACGATGAAATCTTCTGATTTGAACGGCCGATATATATTTTGTCATATGAAGAGCAGGGAATTTTATACATCTCCCAAAGATAGTGCTCTTTAAACAACCATATTAAATAATACAAACGTTTTCAAATCTAAAATATTTTTTCTCTGAATGTGTCAATCACTTTACACATCCTCTGTGGTGGTGGGTTAGATCTGACCCAGGTGTTTGTAAAAATATAAATTACGTTTAAAATTAGCAATATTAACTTTGTGGTTAAAATTCATATTTGTATGTGTTATTTTTGTTTTATTAACCACTTAATTGAGTTTAAATACATCTACCGGTTTCTAAAAATACAATTTTCTTCATAACTAATAGGATGTTATGATATCCTGAAGAAGAAACTGGTATTTTTCGAAACCGGT
Organism: Eubasilissa splendida; assembly: GCA_031772225.1. Taxonomy (NCBI): domain Eukaryota; kingdom Metazoa; phylum Arthropoda; class Insecta; order Trichoptera; family Phryganeidae; genus Eubasilissa; species Eubasilissa splendida. The sequence continues at coordinate 32,411,794 of CM062846.1, read as the reverse complement.
AGATGTATTTAAACTAAATTAAGTGGTTAATAAAACAATGATAACAAATAAAAATATATAAATTACGCTATAAATATTCATTTAATACCATTTTCCTTCTGGCTAATTTTTTATTATTTTTTTCAAAATAATTTTAGATATAAATTAATGTTATATGATGACATTTAAATTAGTTATTGACTAAAATGTGAAAAAACGCCCAAAAACTGATCTAGGACAGTCATTTTTACGGAATAGTCTATCACTGTTTGCGTCTCATCGTATATTGTCAATCTTTTGGATAGGAGATACAAAGGATGCTGCTCCACTCCAACCATTATGCGTACTATTAATCCAGTCAAGTTATTTTACACATATTTTATTACTATTTATTTTGACATCTTTTTGCTGGCGCCCCCAACCCTAACGAACCCCAATAAAATATGTATAAAGTTAGTTTTGTGACGCACCGACCCTACCTGGCTTTGTCTGGTTTTGCCCTTGTAAAAATGACAAAGATTCTAAATTTTTCTGTGCAGTGTATCGCAAGACAGTTTGTAAGACTCACAAGTATGAAACAATTTACTGCTCGAATCGTAAAGACAATCAATTTTGATTGGTTGTGTCTATTTTGTGTATATGTTGTGATTTATTTTTAAAATTATGTCAGTTCAAATTTTTTTATAATTTGATTTAATTTCGAATTAAATAGGATGTTGAAAAGAAAACATAAATCCTCCGCCGATAGGATCTACCTGACGAATTGCGCGATCTCCGGGTCGCGCGTCCCACAGATTGGATTACGACGATTCCGGTCGTAAATCCGAATCGCCGTAGGGGTAAGGGGGAAAGGAAGGAAGGAAAATAAGGGACTTATAATAACGGATAAGGGTCTGATCTCGGAGAATCAGGAATCTGAAGAACTACTCGCCTTACCTCGTGTATGACGCCTCTGTCACTCCCTCAGTCGCAGCCGAGATCACACAAACGGCACGCGGTGGGCAGATCTCCGCTTCCAATCGAAGACGGCGATATCACAAACTTCACCGCGGCACACAAAAACAACAATTCATATCACTATGCACACAATTCACAGGATATCCAAAACAATACAGTGCTGATCCACAAGAGCTGAATAACTCCACACCACTAATGCTATCGCGGTGTTACCATCGAACAAGTATCGCATCGCGTTAACGTCTGCTGACGTCAAGGTTACTATTCACACTGACAAGACAAGCATGAGGAAAGGTTATAGGTGTGAATCAGGACGCGGAAAGGTGACAATAATATAGGTCGATACCGATTCGCAAGACCCGCCAAAAATGTGTTCTATGAATACGGAACAGACGTGTATATATATTTTTACATAGGTATATTTTCAAAAATTATTTTCATTATGACAATAACAAACAATTTACTGGCCTGATTTTCCTTACAAAAGACAATATTATACCAAATTTAAAATTAAAAATACAGTTTAACAAGTTTTTCTTTATATTTTTTAACGGCCTTAAGAACTCGGAAATACACGGCCGCAGTTACTATAGATAGCCATTTATCCCTTAACATTATTCTTGTGGTCAAGTTGGTTGGACACTCGCCTACATTAGCAGGTCCGCCTTGACATTATCCTCCCATCTATCGGTCATGACATTATCTCCTCGGTCTTGATTCTGTTGGCTTGTGTAAGGAGGCTTTATACGTGTTACGGGACTCATTTATTTTCGCTACATGTCCCGCCCACTGCACCCTTCATGCTTTTACCTTTCTCAGGGAATCATACCGTTCCCAAGTTCCAAAATCTTTAACCTTCTCTATTATGTCAGCAGTTTTTAGGTTATGTGACAACCAGTGGCGTAACTATGCCAATGCAGCCAATGCAATGAATTAGGGTCCACGTTAGGGACCCAAAAAGTTCGCACCCTACAATCCATTTGGCATTGATATTTTTGCGATTATCGATACCTTTGTCATCGATAATAGTAATCCACAGCAAGAAATTGAATAATAAAATTTTAAATATCGTTTCTCATATGTATTAGAAAACACGTAAAAAATATCTATGTACACAGTAGTCCCCGCTAATTAAGTCAAATTAAGGACCAGACATCTTATACATCTTATGTGCAATACTCATTTAAAGGGCTCTTTTTTGCATTCTGCACTATGGCCCAATTTTTTTTTGTTACGGCTCTGGTGACAACCCCAATAACAGTAATTTCTGTAGAGAAAAGTAACAAGCATTCGCATTAATTCATTGTAACTTGCCACATTCATCTTGACAACACCTTCATCTCTTCAATTTCATCCCTGTCCTCCATTGCACTGCACGCCCTCCCCCAGGCTCCACCACGACGCATCATGCAGTGCTATGAGCGCATATTAACGATGCTATTAAAACTAATTATTTTACAGCCTCCCGTCAGGTAATAGCACTGCACTGGATGATGGAACTTATATTTTACTCATTTAAAGGTTTTGTGCTGGAATTTTTGGTTTAACATTCAAAGCATATTTTTTTGATATTTTTAGTTTTACTTAGGTACTAGTTTAAATATGTATTTATAACTCGAATAAACACTAATAATATATTTTGCTTTAACATAATTCAATTACATATCTTCATGAATTGTTTTTGACCTATTATTTTATATGATAAATATTTTCGCTAATACATACTGCGTTATTAATTTATATTCCGATATTTTAAATTAATATTAAAAAACGCAGTAGTCTTATAGTAAAAGAATACTTACAATAGATGAAAGAGTTTATTTATTTAAGTTATGGAATTTTGATATATTTGATAGGAATGACAATAAACTTAGAAAGGCATCGGAAGAATAAAGTGAATGGTGTTTTCAATGCAGTAATTACTAATAGTAAAAATAATTATCTACCAATTGAAGTCTGGAGATGGCAAAATATATATCTAAGTAGACTGAATTCACTGAAAATGAGGCATATGAGTTGGAATATGTGAAAATCCATTTATAATAGTGGGACTGAACAAATTTGGAATCGCAGAGATGGTTGGTTATACGAAACGAATAAGTATGGGGAAAATTAAAAAAATATGTGTTTAATGACACCAGAAATATGAGAATATTGTGATCGGATTAACCAGGATACAGGACTACAGTCTTCTAAGAAGATTTCTAAATGTAAACGAGGCAAGTTTACGTACCAGGGAATAATATTGTTGCCATATTTTCTCTCTGTCTGCCGGAAAAATACGTGATGAGATAATAATTATTTACGTATATTTTTGTATATTTTACCACTGCATATAAAAACAATGACTGGCCATGTTAAAAGAATATCAGATGACAGGGCACCAAAGATAATGACAAATTGAACACCCCAATGGAAGTGACCTATAGGCAGACCGATGAAAAGGTAGGCTGACTGCGTGGAAGAAGACTGGATCAGGATGGGAGAGTCCAGTAACTGGAGAAGAATGGCCAAGGATAGTCGTGGTCGATGGAGAGCACTTTTGGAGGAGGCCAAATCCCATCCTAGGATCTAAAGCCGTGAAAGAAGAAAAATATGAAATAAAAAACAATATCTTTATTTGTTATCGTTGTTTTATTAACCACTTAATTGAGTTTAAATACATCTACCGGTTTTGAAAAATACCATTTTCTTCTTCAGGATGTCATAACATCCTATTAGTTATGATGAAAATTATATTTTTCGAAACTGGTAGATGTATTTAAACTCAATTAAGTGGTTAATAAAACAAAGATAACACATACAAATATGAATTTTAACCACAAAGTTAATATTGCTAATTTAAAAAAAAACAATAATCTACTTAAGCCACTGATTAAAATTTGCGTTACCTTATTATCCCCTTAATACGTATTGTCCCCTTAATAATAATATATATATATTGTTATATTTCAAACTGGTGTCGCCTTCAAAATTACCCCGTTACTTGTTTTAATGCCAACTAACTCTTAATCACAAATAATTACCCTTACGTTGATATCGCAATCTATTTTGAAGGTTATAAAAATGGTCACCATCTATGGTTCTTTTTTAATTCATCGAGTAGAGCTATCAAAATTACGCGGGTCATTGCTGCGGCCAGCGTTTCTAAGATGTAATAGTGATCATCCAACGAAACCAAAAGGTAAATGCTTTTATGTTATTCAATCACTAGTATATAATTTGTTAATCTAATCGCATGGCGAATAATCTTTACAGAAAATGAGACGTTTCCTTTTGGTTACTTTCACTACTTCGGTTTTGGAGTCATTATTACCACTTACATCTTATTTTCTACAATTATGCATACGAATCATATTGCGTCGACCTAGATGCTGAGAATCAACTACGATGAAGGGTCGTGGAGATGGGATGCTCGGACGAGCATGGACCGGAGTGATGCCATCTATTGTAACACCTTGTCACCTGCCTGCATGAAGAACGTCGAACTCGCACCCAACCCGACGAAATTAGGATTTGTTAAAGTGAATTGTATTTTGATTTTAATTTCATTAAGTTCTTTTTTTATGATTAGACTCCATTTTATAACGAATAAAACCTTTTCATTTAGTTTTGGTTTAGGATGAAGACAGAATGTGACAAATTTGGTGGGTATGCATTTGTGAGGTGAATAACCCGCGGAACTTGTGTTCATCACTGACTAGCCGGTGAGAAGGTAGAACGCTGACCTTCATCCTCAAAATATATATAAATACACTACGTTGTCAATATATAAATAATACAAGAAAATAATTCGTTATAAAAATAAGTCCTTAACGAAGAAAGTATTATCATTTTGGATTCGACTGAAGAATGAATCTAAACATTTATATTATCACAACCGACTGGTAGGAAGTATCAAACAATCCCAATGGAATAAGCTTTCTCTCACATTACGAGATCCTAGATTCATTTAAAGACAACACCATTTCCAACGACGGTTTCGTTAAAGTCCTTCGTAGAACATCTCAAGGTCATCACATCGACCTTAAACCTACACGAACTTTGTAGAATGACCTCTGTTGCTTCTCAGTATCGATTCTTAACTCAGTGACCTGTTGTTTAACGGTCATTACCACACGATACCTTACAATTCTAATATGTTCTTTACTATTTAAATTTTTTATACACTTAAATAAAAAGTAACTTTAAACAAATACTATTTTGGCCTTAATAATGACATCGATCTTATTGCAAAACTAAGAGTTTAGAAAAGTTATCTAAAATATTAATTAAAAATATTTTTTAAATGAGATTTGAATTACTAATGAGGTCCATAAGTTTCCGGCCTGAAAACGTTAGAGCGTGTATGTATAATATATATTCTTGAGCAGGAAACTTTTGGACCTTACTAACTATAGATAAAATTTACAGTTTGGATCTTACAACGCATGTATAAAAGATGGGTACTATATATTAATTAAAAATATACATTATATTGTCTGTAGCGAATCTTCCAATCCTACAAAATATAAGATACGCATTTGTTTTAAAATCTATTCCAAAAAAAAAATTAATAAAATAATATTAATCCAATAAAATAATTAAAACAAATAATAAAAATAATAATAAATATATTTTTTTTTTTTTTAGGAGAACACATTCTTATTGTGAAGTTGTAATTATTCAGAACATAGGTCTGTGATATTTTATATATGAATTAAATATATTAATTATAAAGATACACACATAAAATCAATTTTATCGAAAAATATTGTTGTTGCGCTACCGGGATTCGAACCTGGATCTCTTCCCTAACCGGGGGAGGTGCTTTATCCAACTAAGCTACAGCGGCACTATTTTTAGCGACAATTTTTCGACCTTATATGTTACCTTTTTTGAAATCAATACATTTAATCGATCCATCATTTGATAGAGCCACCTTATTTTTACAGAATCTCAAATACCTTTAAGTAAATCTGATAGTAGACGCCAGAATTATCAATTCATTTTTATTAAATTTTGGACACATTGATACAACTTTATTATTTTTTTTAGGAGAACACATTCTTATTGTGAAGTTGTAATTATTCAGAACATAGGTCTGTGATCCAGGTTCGAATCCCGGTAGCGCAACAACAATATTTTTCGATAAAATTGATTTTATATGTGTATCTTTATAATTAATATATTTAATTCATATTTAAAATATCACAGACCTATGTTCTGAATAATTACAACTTCACAATAAGAATGTGTTCTCCTAAAAAAAAATAATAAAGTTGTATCAATGTGTCCAAAATTTAATAAAAATGAATTGATAATTCTGGCGTCTACTATCAGATTTACTTAAAGGTATTTGAGATTCTGTAAAAATAAGGTAGATGGCTCTATCAAATGATGGAACGATTAAATGTATTAATATCAAAAAGGTAACATATAGGTTCGAAAAATTGTCGCTAAAAATAGTGCCGCTGTAGCTTAGTTGGATAAAGCACCTCCCCCGGTTAGGGAAGAGATCCAGGTTCAAATCCCGGTAGCGCTACAACAATATTTTTCGATAAAATTGATCTTATATGTGTTACTTTATAATTAATATATTTAATAATAAATATGATTATTTTGTTTGATTTGATCAATCTAGATCTTCTGTGATCGCACTCGAGTTTTTGTATCATCTGCACTCCTACATCATCAGTAATCCTATCCTATCCTACCCTCATACCTGAAACATATATTGCACATTAAATGATGTTCTGGTGGTTTAATTCATAATCAAAGAAAAATTATTTTAAAATATTTCTGAACTTATTCGAATAGGTACGTTATATTTTATTTTTCTAGTACCTTATATTTTATTTTTCATGGTGTAGGTATAATGCCCACTAATTTATATATGTATTCGTTTTCATTATATCAATATTTTCTTTATTACGTATCTTCTTTGTTTTTATTAAATATATATCTTGGAATTATATATATATTTTTAAGATTAGCAAAATCAACTTTCAAATGCTCCTTTTATTTTTATATTAAAATTTCGACATGTTTTACCAATATATTTGAGATGTTCAAATAATAGTTGTTCGGAGTTTGTTATAAAATGATAATACTTTTGATAAAAATTGAGATTGTCTGTTTTACATGTAAACGGTATTGGTCTTAAATTAAATAATTTAGAATCATTAAAAATAAATAAAGCATGTAAAACTAACCAAAATATTATGTGCAACCAACTAAATTTAACCATAAATCCCATTCTAAAATTTTTTTCCTAAAAATTATTATAATAATTTTGCATCACTAAGTAACAATTTAAGTTAAGTACTAAATGTATTTTTTAAATAATTGTTATTTTTTAAAAATAGATTCTGTTAAAGAAACAATATAACATATGTTTTTGATTAGTTAATAAATATTCCTGAAGAAGAAAATGATATTTTTCGAAACCGGTAGATGTATTTAATTCATTAAGTGATTAATAAAACAAAGTTAAGAATCTAAAATAATAATAGCACATTTGGCATTATATTATCACTTATGTAATACATTATAAAACAAATTTATTTTTAGATTTTATTAATGGAATTTGCTTTTCATTTCTAAACTACTACTTGCAAAATTCGATTATTTTTTACATTTCAAATGCCTAAATGCTGGGTACAATTAAATTAAATAAATTATATTTCTTACGAATTTGTTTCATAAATATATTTTTTTTATATGAAAAGAACAAAGGAATTCAAGTTTACCAAATTTATGTTTTTAATAACTCGTACAAAATTAAAATTTATAATTGTGATATCTCCATAAATTAAATATTGTAATAAAGTTTCATCTCGTTAGAAGAACTGCCGCACTTGTAAATTAGTATGCTGGATCTCTAATAAAAAATCTGGGTATTAAAAGTTTTATGAAAACTAGCTTTAACGGAACGCTGCGGTATGCTTTAGTATTTATTGCTAGCCGGTCGTCAGGAGGAAATGGTAATGAAACTCATGGTTGAAAATATCATGCCAGCCTTTGTTATAGAAGTGCCAGCTAACTAAAACTCTTTGTGTACATTAAAGGGGTGTCAAATAATGTATCATCGCATTGTCCCGTGACGTATACCTTAACGAATTTCCATGCACACATTTCAGTTAAACAGATTCACCAGATTGTTGTAAATTTATAAATTTTTTTCATTCCATCAAATTTATCATTATTTTATGGATTTTTATAGATAGATTGTTTCAGCTTTCCAGACATGCGTTAATTGACAGCTTATTTACAATTGATAGCTAACACTATTTTTTATATATATTTTTGAGAACGTCTTTATTCAAATTGTTTTTTTAACCTTTCATGTACATTACATGTAGATTTTTGTGATTTTTAAGTTAGATAAATATGAACATTTTACATTTATTACTTATATAAATCATTAAAATAATAGTTGATATACATATACATATTGTAACATTACAAACTGATGTCACGTTCGAAATTGCCTCGTCACTTGTTTTAATACCAAGTTCCTCGTAATCACAAATAATATCCTCACGTTGGTATCGCAATCTGTTTTGAAGATCATAAAAATGGTCACCATCTATGGTTCTTTTTCAATTCATCGCGCAGAGCTGTCAAAATTACGCGGTTCATTGCGACCAACAGATCTAAGATGTAACCATGAGCATCCGACGTAACCAAAACGTAAATACTTTTATGTTATTCAATTACTAGTGCATAATTGACTATAATTTGTTAATCTAATCGCATGGTGAATAATCTTTACAGGAAACAAGACGTTTCCCTTTCATTATATTTAATACTTCGGTTTCGGATTTTGAAATGGTGTGGATACTGAGAACCAACTACGATGATGGGTCATGGAGATGGGATGCTACGAATGCGCATGGACGAGCATGGACTGGAGTTATTCCATCTATTGTAGCATCTTGTTTTCACCAACCTGCATGAAAAACATCAAACTCGCCCCCAACCCGAAGAAATTTGGATTTGTTAATATGAATAGTATTTTGATTCTAACATTATTTGTATTTTTTTAAGATTAGATTCCATTATATAACGAATAACACCTACTAACTAACATTACTCTCAGGTATTATAAATAATTTTTCCCAGTTTAGGATGAAGGCAGAATGTGACAAACTAAGGCGAGTATGCGTTTATGAGGTGAAAAACCTGCGGTTCTCGTGTTCACCACTGATTAGTCGGAGAGAGGGAAGAACGCCGTTCTTCACCTTCACAATATATATATATATCAATTATTATGTAAAAATGAGAGAAAACATTGATCATCATGAACAACAGCATAAAGATGCATTATACACGTCTAACTCCGTCAGTACACGCTCTCCCACTAAATTGACAATCGGCATCCGGTACCACACGCCTCGCCCAAATATTTATATTTATATAAATGAATATGTATTCAATTATTGTGAAAAAGTGCTAAAAATGAGAAAAAACATTGACCATCACGAACAACAGCATACAGACGTACAAGATACATCTAACTTGGCTAGCGCACGCTCTGCCACTAAAGTGACGATCGGCATCCGGCACCTCGCGCCTCGCGCACTGCTCCTTCCGCACGTAGACATATACGTTTTGACAAATTAACGTCAGGTTCTTAGAGAAAATATTTTTTATTGTTGTGTATGGTAAATACTTATATATTGGAATTATTTTATCCAATACATAAATATATCCTGAAGGAATACCTAAAACTTGAACTCTTTATTTAGTATATTTAGAGATATTCACATAATTAGAGGAAATATCGGAGAGGAAAAGTTAAGTTATTTTTTGTGTTGTGTATTCAGGGTGAAATGCTTTGTTATATTGTAATAATGTTTAAGATATAAAGAAGTAATACGAACTTAATAATATATATTTTTATTTTGTTTTAGTTTTATAACTGTATTATCTTTACTGTAAAACATAACGAACATTAATAATCCCTTTTTATTATATTTAATATTTCTATATATATTTTATATTTAATGTTATTTTTTATTAGTGTATATTAAGATTATTTTTTTTTTTAAATTTAAACTTTATTACAAAGATGTACATATTGATTTTTTAATTTAGATTTTGCACATACAAAATTTTTATGTTAAACTTAAAATCAATTCAAAAATGTTTATATCCAGTTATCTACTAGCACGAAAGAAGGATCATTAACATTGTAACTTACATAGTATAAATACTGAACTTAAAACATAAATTAAGGAAGCATAAATTTAAGAGTATATATTGTATATTTTTTAAAGGAGATACGTACACAGAATATGTATCACATCAATATTATTACTATTTTCAAACCAAGCTAAACGCTAATGTTATGAAAAGAATACTTACTTGAAACAGATGGAACAAGGCTCGAACCTCCGACTACTAGATCTTAACCACTAGACAAATAAGCACTTCAAACAATGTTGTATAAGAATTTTAAATCAGCCAAGTAGTCAATTATTGCCATGAAAAACATAGTACAGGTTTTCTGTTGTAAATATTGACAAAATAACAACAAAACTTTGAAATTGTAAGATAGCATGAACTAAAAATTAGTTGTGTTGAATAATATATTTTAGTTAAAACATTAGTTGGTAATGTTTGCATATCATATTCATCTCTCATATGCTTATCATCAGTTAAATTATATGTAAGTCTCAATTCGGAAAAATTTAATTGAAGGATGCATTAAAAATTATGGAATTCATATATATAACAAGAAAAGTTATAATAAAGAATAAAAAAATAGATCAGTCTATTGCCTTGTTATATAATATTATGTAAATAAATGGTAGATGTTTTTCCATCAAAACATCGTGGATTTTCATTTCTCAGTTACTCAGCACTTTTACAATATAGTTATCAGCACCCACCCCTGTTTTCGTTTGAAGGGGATGAAAGTAGACATTTTAATGCATCACCATACGATTTACTTTAAGGGATAAAATATTTGCGGTATACGCCACAATGAAAGAATGAAATATTAATTTAATTTCGCTACCCACGTGGTCGGGAAGTAAGAAATCGATGCGGGAGCCCTTTTATTGTAAAGGCCCCTCTAGTTAAGCCCTATTGACACAATAATGAAATAATAAATGTGCACACCGCATCACAATTATTACATTTCTCCTCCGTGAAGATGACGTCTTTGACACTTTGAAAAGTGTGATTTTTTTAAACTTTAATTAATGAAATGTTAATTTTAAATTATATCAGTGCATAATTAATTCATAATATAACATATTTTAAATGTATCAGATCTATATAAAACACCTTATATAGATCTATATATCCAAGAGTGATCATAATTATTAATAAATAAATATCATTGAAAATTTTATCACATTTTTTCAAATTTAAAATGAACACAGAAGATCAAGAAGACAAACATATTACGTTGTTTTTATTTAGGTGTAGAGGTTTCTGTGATTTAGTTTTATTGTTTATGAACAAATTTTGAAATTATGAATAAAAAACATCCACAGATTAGCCAAATAAATCAATAATAATAGCTTGTAGTGATCATCTTAATAATGGTGAATTAGTTAGAAGATTTATTTTTATTAAATATATTATTTCACTATTCGTACCGACTGTTTATATATATATAACCCACAAACCCAAAAAATTCACAGAAATTTAATCACACTCATATTTCACTTCAATAAATCACATCTCCACTTCAAATAGCGTTTCTTCAAAACGTTTTTTAAATAAAATAAGGGTAGCGAAATCTTTGTTTGCGTTTCCTTACCACCCAGAGGCGAACCCACCCTTTCATGTTAGGGCAAACCATTAGTCCCGCTCATGCCACCTTCGTACGTTTTACAGTGGTTTGTAACTAGTGATACAAAAAGTGTGTGTATGTAATATGTAACTATAATGATGTAAATAACTTTTATACGTACTCGTGATATTTTATTTAAATTATAATACAGTACGAACTTATTAATAGTAAAAATAATAGTAAAATGTCTTCTAAACGATAATATTGACGTATTTATTGATTTTGTGATTAAGACACTCACCTAGTTATTTAGTAATCGACGGTTTGAGTCTCATTCCACCACCATTCCATTCCAGACCGGGAAGTTAGTCTTTATTTCATAGCATAAGCATTTTAGCTTAGTTTTAAGAATACTATTTCTGTTATTCGATATTTGTAAGAATACTGATAGGAGATGTATTTCGTGTTTGCACATCTATTTTTATTGTAATTAAAAATATGTTTTTGAGAAAATTCAAGTACAACTACAAGTTACATATGCTACATATTATCCGGAGAATTTTGTTTTTGAATACTTAGATAATCTTTTATTGTTTCTTCATGATAATACAATTTTCACATCCATATATCACTATTAGCTTAACGATCACATTATAAGTGCTTGGTCTGAACAGGCTTTTAAAGCAAAAATGACCGCATTTCCATCAGACATTTTTCGACGTTTTAATGTTAAAAGTTAGTAACCCCTGGCGCACCCGAAGAGTCGTGTTTAATGCAACCCCAGAAAGCGTAAGCTACCCCCAATTGCGTCAATTGTCAATTCCGTTCCTACCCCCGCCTTATTCCGCCCCGCCCGCTACTTTTTCATCCCTCCCCATAGGCTTTAGCATTAGGGGAATTCCCCAGTTGCACTTACGGAATCTATCGAATAAAATTACGCGTACAAGCAAGCTATGCTGCATATTGCTTCCGCTTTTAGTCATAAAGGCTGCAGAGACGAAATAATAATATCTCCTAACTCGGAAAACCTGAAATAATTTAACAATTTTTATAACAGTGCAAAAACTTACAATCACTTATGAAATCTTTTTATGTTTCCCATATATCTGTTATCCGAGATATTAATGATATAATTTAGAGAAGATAGTGAAAATATATCAAGAAAACAACCAATTTTAAAATATGATTATATATTTAAGTAAAATCGAAATCTACTTCAAAACCCTTCCTTCATTTTAGAACTAGTGACTATCATACTCCATTTTAATTCCAATTATATTCCATCAAAATGTTGCTCTATAAATTATTGGAAGCACTTCAAATCAGTTCAAAAATACACGCAAAGGACACGCGTTACACGTGAAATTTCTTTGCACTCATTATGAATTATAATTTTTGAATTTTTTTTATGTAATTTTTGGTTAGTATAACAATTTTATTTTTCTATAAATGGGATATCATAATTAAATCTTAGTGTTAAGTGTTAGATAGGCGGTTAAGTAAAACAATATTCAATGATCTATGTAGATATAATTTTTTTTATTCATTCTTAATATCTGACATACCTACTAGATAATTGAGGAAATCTGACAAAATTATTAACGACTAGTTACATACATATATTGTAGCACCAAATTCCAAAACCTCCTAAAACGTATTTTGGATAATTATAGTTAAATATGCAGTTTTGTAGATTTTTTGTCAGCTACATGCAGAATAAATTGTTTCCCGCAAAAGCTACTTAAACCCATTGCATTGCATGTTAAAAATCAGGGTTATTTCCAAAATAACCCAAAGTAGACAGTATTAGTTGTTATTCCCATTAAAATGAAATCAATCAATCATAACACTTGTTGATGATCACGTGATCTTAAATCCAGTATGGCTGCCAGAACGATATATACAGAAAAAAAACTTTAACATTACAGAATTGTATCTTTAAAAAATGCTAATGAAAAAACAAACATTTTGTACATTTTCTTTCAAAATATACGTTTTCATCCATAATTTAGGGGATTTTGGAATTAGGCACTATATATGTTTAACCTATAAATTATATCAAATATGTAATATATTTCAAGAAATAAATAAAATTTGAGTGTTGAGTTAAATGTTACAATGTGGGATTATCTTAGTAGGTTAACCACTCTTTATAAATGAGGACTTCAGACTGGAAACATCTTACACTCCATCAAGTTGTCAAGTGTGCGTCTGTTTCTTCAAATGGTCCTCCTACCAATCCCCTGCTTGTTCGTTACGCACGTCCGTGAAATTCGTTTTAGTACGAATTACGTCTTCTTCGGTGGTCATCCCTTTTTTGTGGATCCATTGAAATCAAGTCCAGGGAAGGCTTGCCTTGTCATTCGGGAAGAATACTCTCTTCCTCCCTTCCGCAGCGGCCTCCCCTCGGCGAGTGACAGATAAAAGCGAGCCACAGCCAACACGAATTAATGAACATCGCTGATTAATTACAAATTGTGAGAAATTTCAGCTTCAGAGTGAGTTTCTTTGTTTTCCGATCCCGAGAATTCTTATAAAACTTTATTTGATTGTATTAGAACAAAGTAACTCCAGTTATTTGTACCCTCGACGTTACGACACATTTTTTTGTATTCAAAAAATATATTTTACATTCAAGAAAAGTTACTTATTATTAGCAAAACTCACAGACTACCAAATACATAGACTAACTCAAATTCCTTGTTTCAATATTTGCATTTTGGTGTCACTCACGCGATTACTTTGGTACCACTTACGCAATCAAATGGCTGCGCGACTTTTTTTAAAAATATGACTCGTTTAATTTTAACGCTGACAATATAATATGCGTACATGTAAAAATACGTCTGGTTTTCACAAACGTTTAATTTTTGAACGGTAAATACTTTTATTGTCACATAAATGTGTCATAAACTATTGGATTTATGTTTCCTTCAAAAATGTGTGTAGAATGCCCCTCGTACCACGACTAATGTTTCAAATCCCTCTTTTATATGTACACTTTATTTCATGTCTATGTATTTACTGGTCACAATTTATTTTTTATTTAAAAAATATTTTAACAATTATCGGTAATGGGCCGTCTCACCTTTTCTACTAGGCAGTAAAAATAGAACACCATACTCTTCGCTACAGAATTCTAGACTCATTCTCATTCAAACATTTCTCAATTGTTGAGCTTTCCAATAGGACCATTTTCCAGTAACTATCTGTTTAGTTTATCAGGTAATGATAGAACTTTTACGGTAACGCGGATGTTCTATATTTATGTAGCTATCAACACTCGTTTCTTAAGCTCATTAAATGTTCAACGTGGTAACTATTTCTAATCTATGTTATTATTCTTAATCCTATTTATAATGTTACAATCAGATTTCTGTATTCACTACTAATTTATAACTTTTAAGTACGGATTAATCCCATGTACGCCTCAGCAACCACATTTTCATTTCTATGCATCAATCTGAATACCAGATACAGGGTGAATATTACGTACCAGGCTGATGTTGTTTCATTCATCAAAATTTCAAGCAATACAATTTTAAAAAATAGCAGTTAATAACGGGTTAATACAGGTTTAATAGACACTATTTTAAAAAAATTATTAAAAGAATATAATAATCAATTTTTATATAAATCACAGATAAAACATAATGATAATAATGATTATTGGCATAGAATTTTATACATAAATAACTTTTAGAATCAAATATCTAAACACCTACCACGAAACATTAGACCGGTATTTTATACAAATAATAATATAGAAAATTGAATCATGAATTCTAAAGACAAACATGGTAAATTTAATAATAAGTATAAACTTAGTTGCAAGGATTGTGCTGCATTTTATATTGGTAAAATGGGTAGAAATTTTAATATAAGAGAAAAGGAGCATTTGAGATGTTTGAACAATAGTGGGTTTTCAGAAACAGAATGGTCATGGTTTTGATACAAAATTGAGATTGTCAATTTTGCATATAAACAGTGTTGGTCACAAATTAAATAATTTGGAATCGTTGGAGATAAATAAAGCGTGTAAAACTAATCAAAAAATTATAAACAACCAACTAAATTTAGCTACGAGTCGCATTCTAATAATTTCAAGCTGTGTATGAGGTTGCACCGTTTTGTTAAAATCACATGAGTTGCAGACCCAATCGACTTAACTCGGCCACCAATAAGTTTCTACATCATTGCCTCTTGCATCCTGAAAGAACTAGAGCCCAATGATTCCGCTGGCCCACAGAGCGCACCACACAGTAAATTAGCGTGGGTGTAAAGGTAGTTGGTATACCAATTGAGAATTTTCAGTGCCCTAATAACGGCTATTTTGTTTACTAATAAAACACGCCAATTTGAAACGAGCTTCGTCGCTCATGATGATTTTTTTTGCAAAAAGTCGGGTTTTTGTTTGTTTTTATAACTTCAACACGTTGTAGAGACAATAAATGTAACAATAAATTGTAATCAATGATTCTCTATGACTACTAAATACGAACGGACAAATATTTACCAGACCAAAATGGTGGCTAAACAAAATCGGTCCTAAACATAATATTCAACCTGTATATATTGTGGACCAGCATCTTGCTTCAAAAATCAGATTCCGTTAGCAATTACTGCGTTCAAAGCATTATTTACATATTTTCTGACTTCAATGTATTCTTGAAGATAATTAATAAGCAATGAATCATAAAATAAACTGCAATAAATTAAAGAAATCGGAAGACACTTTAGTTAATTACTGCATTATCCCTGTGCCAATAAATCATTTATAAAATTTTCTATGTGGCTTTATTCGAGTTATACGTTTTATACATCATTTTTGACATATATTTCAAATTATATTTCAGATCTCTTTCACTGTACGTTTCATAAATGTTAATCCTGATAATAATATACATTAGAATAGTCCTCACTCTACATTTTTAATCCCGGTACCAACTATAATATTTTTTCGATTAACAGATTTTTTCTTTTTAGTTGATTCATTTAATTTATATTAACTTAATCTATCGTTAAATAATGTTGGATATCGTGAGGTAACTTATATTAATCTACCTATGTATGTAATTGTCTATGCAGTTGTCTACATGCACGTCTTACGGGTGCAGTTATTCGGTTTCCTTCATAAATATATTATTTCCTTTTCATAATTTTATTAATCTAGCATTTAATACAATCCAATACAATTACAATACATTTACTAGAATTTTTTCCTTGATTCAATTTAAAATATTGAAAACGGGATAATATCCCATTTTTATGACTTAACCTAACTACATTAAATCACGTAACAGGATATATAGAATTGAAAGACGAATCTCCTTTTGATGTATAAATATTTAATACTTCTGGCAAAATTTCAGTTTCATCAATTTAGAGATATCCGGTGAATATTTTATGTAAAAACAAATAATAATTTACACTACTTATTTTGAACCACCTCGAAAAAGAAAAAGAGTTGAAATAAATTCCAGTAACAACACAAAAATGATAAAGTTCTGTAATTTATAAAATATTATATTGAATAAAAAATGGTTGACCAAAGGAAAACGTTAATATAAAAACACTTTATTAATGAGAGTAATAAATTTGAGTCTTGCAAGACATCGCTGTTGGGTAAGACCGCTTCTTGGAGTGTCTGCGCGTAGACTCTGGACCGAGTGCCCGTATATCATCCCCACGCTTCTTGTTTTGGTTACACTAGGTGTCATCAATAATAAATGACTTTCCCTTTTTAGCGTGGGGGGTTCTGCGTTCAAGGGATTAGGGTTTAGGGTTCGAAGCCAATGAAGGACGGTTACTACCAGTCCTCTGTGCACAGGAATTAAGAGAAGTGCAATATTATGGAGTGTCTGCGTAGGTAATAATTTATATTTTTTGTGTACATCATCCCCCAGTAAGAAGACTTGCCATAAAAATATTTAATATATACAGTAATACAGAGCGGTATGCAATATATTCCACACACTTTTATTAACAATTCTTTATATGTGACGACTAAAACCGATGTATTAAATAATTAATGACATGTGTCAAAGAATCGCAGAACTATAGAATTTTAATTTAAAAAATTACACTAATTACTATTTATTAGTATATTTAATTACATGATGCATATGAATGTGAATATTATGTTCTAGGCCGATTTTGTTTGGCCGCCATTTTGGTTTGGCAGACAATTATCAGTTTGCATTTAGTAGTCGTAATACTAGTTGATTACAATTAATTATGGAGCATCTAAGGCCTCATCAACGTGAACAACATAAAACATTTTATGTGAATAATATTGGCAATACTGTAACTATTAATGGTGATCGCTATCGTCACATGTTGAAAAACTTTTTGGTGGCGAATTAAGCCTGCAACACATATGGTTTCAATAGGACGGTGCCACCTCACACACATCTTGAGCTACGTTTGAAATTTTGAGAGATTTTTTCCCGGCCGCATAATGTTAAAAAGTTGTGATTTGACTGGCCTCCTCGATCACCTGATTTGACGGCTCTCGACTATTTTATGTAGGGGTACTTGAATGGTAAAGTATACGCCAACAACAATTCCGATGCTACAGGATAATATTCGAAATGAAATTACTGAAATAACACGCGAAGTGTGCGTTAATTTTATGAAAAATATGGTTAAAAGAGTACGCATTTGTGCTATTGCCGGAGGCGGCCACTTGGCCGATGTCATATTCCATACATCATTTTAATAAACCAAATAATAAACTAAGCTAAACGCTTATGCTATAAAGGACAAACTGTGTGGTCCTCTAGAATGAGGCTTAAACCTTCGACCGCTGAATCGCTAAGCTCTCCAAGGAGGGTCGGGGATACAAAGACTCGACAAGGCGCTTCCATCTATTCCTGTCTTGCGCCGCTTCGGTGTTGGTTTCCAGTGAAGCCCCAATCTGCCTTTATATATTTATTTTTGTTGTTTATCCCAGCTTATTCTGGGATGATCCACCGGCCACTTTCCTACAGAATTGTCAAAAAGGTACACCATGTAATATATGTAGTCGTTCCTCTAACATTATTAGAAGTAGGGGCTCCATACCGAGAGTCTCTCTTATGTCAGTATTTCTCACTCGGTCCAATAATGTAACTTTTATGAAATATAATATATTTTTTATATTTGCATACTATATAGAAGTCAACGCATAATTCAGGAATCAATATCTGCGTATACTAAATCTGTAGTTAAGTTATTAGGTGTGCACATTGATTCAGATCTTTCCACTATCAGTACATGCTTTTATCAACTGAGACAGATTAAAAATATTTGAAGACATCTGTTTACGCGCCTTGTTACTTCAATTGGCACCACCGGTTTTCTGATTTATAATAATGTAAATGTGTGTATGTGAGTATTTCCGCCTTTTTCGGAGAGCCAAAAAGACGGTAAACGACAGGCGGTTCAATTATATCGCATGCTTCGACCAGTCCAGAGGTCCAAATAAACCACCGTGTGCGCTTCGGTCGGTCGAAATCAACCCAGCTAAAAGAACAACAACATCGGACCAAAAAGACAGCAAATACAATAAAAAGGTTAGTGCAGTTCATATATCATACGTGTGCTTGTTGTCAATCAGAAACCAGGGAACCAGCTAACGAAGGCCTTTACATAAACAACATCTTTCCCTTATGGAAGCCCGTCAATTCATAAATGCATTTGTGGTGTCACGTATGGACTATTGTAACAGCATTTATGCTAGCAGGCTAATATATAATATATGGAGTTTGTAAATTCTCTCACATAACATAATTTTTACATGAGCTACATTGACTCCCCTAAAATGGTTGAATTTAAATTGTACTGGTTAATGCACAAAGCGACGCATAATACGGCGTCTCTGTATCTTCAAGAATTTTGCATCCCAGACAATTTGAATCCAACCTCTACTTCAGCTGAAGGAAGGGTTGTAAAACCGACCAGCCGTTGCCAGAAGTCTTAGTCTTAAACAAACATTTGTAATGGCCCAAAAGCATGGAACTCATAAGCAAAAGCATGCCTTCCGTCATAAGAAACAGTGCATCAGAGACTTTTAAAAATAACTAAAAATGAACCTTTTCAAAAAATCATTTTCATAAGTTCAAATAACAATTTTTAATTTTAAATACAAAGATAGTGTAGGACTATAAACAGTTTATGTGTAAAGTGCCCTTGAGGTGAAATTTTTTATAAAAATGGCGCTATAAAAATTATCCAATGTTATTATTATTATTATTATTTGTATATTATGTATACTTGTATAGAAGTCTTGGATTTTAATGCATTACAAGGTACGATTTATTTATTTAGAATATCTATCATAAATACTAAAGTCTGAGCTATATGAAATAATTATATTAATAGATTTTTTACACTGATACAAGAAATAACATAAAAAATCTGTTTAAATAAAGCAACGAGACCCAGAAATAATACGCAGATGTGAGATATAATAATAAATAATAAAATAATCATAACGATGTGGTGTATTAATATAATATTGTAATTAATATAAAATTTTAAGAGGATTGTGTTGTGAAACTTCGTGCCTCTATGTGTTTTGTTTGATCTTTACAGATTTTCTTTAAATTTTGCGAATTTATTTTTATAAAGTTTTAATCTGATACTTCACCACGAACGATTCATTTGGAATATTTTCTGAAACAATCGATGCTAAGACTTTTGTGACAACATTATTAATTCATTGTAGGGGTAAATTAGGGTATGCGTGCGGCGTGATGATTTCAAAAGCAGAACAAATATCTACATTTCAAAATATCCACATTTAAAGTGCTCGCGGTGCTTACGCTCAATTCACAGATGTGACATAAAAACGTCATCCCCAATACGCATTCGCGAGGCCAGCGTAACGAGGGTGCCACTGCGCGTGTTCCCATATAGAAAACTTTAGACACTAAACCTTCTTGATGTTTAGACTTCGTTCTTTTCCAAACGTGCGACAATATTTTATTCAGTCGCAAGCCACGGTACCTACCTACTTTATTTACTATAAATGATAAAATAAAAATGATCTTTCTTTTTTTTTCCTATCATCAACATTTGCACTTTATTGCAATTATTTCATTGCTTAATTTGCAATTTAATCATATATACAAAAAATATTTAAACAAATTGTATCATGAAATTTTTGTACTTAGTATATAAATAATACATTTTTTATTAAACAAGTATACTATACCTTGACTTAATCATAGCTCCCACTCTTCCGTCATAGCGTGAAATAGCTTTATAAACTACAGGGTGCATCATAAAGAACTTCCCGATTTTGAAATGATAAAATAAACCAAACCAAAAAAGATACAACAAAAAATCTTTCATTTTGATATGAAGGAAACCCCATAGGCTCCCACCCTATCCTGGAATCATTATGAGAGTCGTTTACTATCGCTTCGATTCTACTTAACATCTTTAATGATTTTAAAGTTAGAACAGTTCCGGCAGTTAGTTACTAAAACCACGTGGCTTTCCTTTATAGTTAACTTTCATTTATGTTTAGTACATATAATGCAGTTTTTTAAACAACACGTTATTAAGTGACGGCAAACATTACTAATGTATTCGCTGAGCCTCTCTCAGAAGTTTTCTATAACTCTGCGAGTCATTTTGAGCAGAATGGCAGCATCTTTCTGGATGATCGCCTCTTTGATAACATCTCAACTGTATATTGGAATACCTTGAATTTGAGGTAGCCTCACAGAAAAAAATCACAGTTTGTCAAATATGGCGAGCATGGAGGCCAGCCGACATCACCATGTAAAGACACAACGTGTCCAGGAAACATTTCTTTGATGACTTCAAGAGAAAGACGAGGCCGTTACACCATCTTGTTGAAACCAAACATTTTGAAAGTGGGTGCGCGTGTTCATTAAAAGTGGGTGCGCTAAGTGGATGCGAAATGCACGCTGTGTTGCTATCGGCGACCCATCATTTCTAATAAACTACTCGATAACAAAAGCGCGATGCTCACCAGAATAAGCCATAACCGGTACTAAAAACGGCACGACTGTTCAATATGATCACTCTCAACACTCTACTCCCTCCCGACTAGCTGTGCCTCTTCAAAATTGAGAACTTCTTTATGCCGCACCCTGCATATATTCTATCACGTGATCGATTGAGTAATCTAAGAAGCCTTAACAACGAGAGCGTGTGGGACGGAATACAGAAATGTATATATTTTATTTACTTTGCTTATAACTCTGAAATAATTATTGATTGTATCTAATGAAACAATTTAATTCAACAACAATAATAGACTAACAATGTTCAATAACAACGATAGATCAACAACGTTCAACAAGAATGGTAGATCAACAATGTTCAACAACAACGATATATCAACAACGTTCAACAAGAACGGTAGATCAACAATATTCAACAACAACGATAGATCAACAACGTTCAACAAGAATGGTAGATCAACAATGTTCAACAACAACGATATATCAACAACGTTCAACAAGAACGGTAGATCAACAATATTCAACAACAACGATAGATCAACAACGTTCAACAAGAATGGTAGATCAACAATGATATATCAACAACGTTCAACAAGATTGGTAGATCAACAATGTTCAATAACAACGATAGATCAACAACGTTCAACAAGAATGGTAGATCAACAATGATATATCAACAACGTTCAACAAGAAAGGTAGATCAACAATGTTCAATAACAACGATAGATGAACAACGTTCAACAAAAACGGTAGATCAAAAATGTTCAACAATAATAAATCAAAAACAATAGATTAATCAACAACGATCAATGTACTTAAATACGTCACAGTCATACAAGTTAAATGCGGCAGTCAAAAAAATAATGTTATTTGAAGAGTTTTATTTAAGAAGTTAAATAAGACATTTATTTTTTTAAATTTGTGTCTTCAGTGGCGACAATATTTGAATGAAAATTATAACTAGTGAGTATACGTAATATATTAATTTGAGCAAGTAAATTGACTGAATTAAAAATAGACAAAATTAAAAAAAAACTTTGATTGTGCGATACACATGCATCCACTGTTAAAATTCTAAATTATATTTTTTTTAATTACTTCTTTACTTACCATAACGCCACCAGATGTAGGTAGAGAAAATAGAACGCCACATTCTGCTGTCCTGGCACACCACTCTATATACACCTTATTGTGCACGCTCTTCGGTTGTTAAAGTTTATAACAAGACCGTTCTCCAGTACTTAATTTATCTGGTCATGCTAGCGTTCTATGTTCTTGATATTTCCAACACACCTCTCATATATCTTCTATACCATCCTCTTCTCGTTCATAGTAAAGTCCGATTCCAGTAAAAAATGCACAAAAACTTGAAATGTTAAAAATAATGATTTTTTTTGTAGAATTCAAAGTACCAACATTTTGTAATCTATTTGAAAAAAATTATTTTCTAAAAATATTAAAAGAAAAAAGAAAAAGAGAATTTTATTACTGAAAATCATACTAGGATACATTTGTATTTTCATGCTCAAAAATCAACACATCATTTGCACAACACCACTATACGCACATAGGAAAAAAAATTAACAGCTTACCCGAAAACATCAGGAAGATTAATGATAATAAATAAATAATCATTGCTATCAAAAGACACATTAAAGATAAACATGTACCCCGAAACTAATAATACTTTTTTATCATTATTGCTATTAACTTATTATATTTTATTTTATTTTAAGCTAGTTATTTTAAACAATAATTACTAATATACATTCCACTTCTCTGCTTAAGTATATGCTTTTTAGAGAAGTGTAGCACGAAAAAAATATTTATTGTGTTGTTAAAAAAAAATATATATATATATATGTTCTACATGACAAAACCATCTCTTTATTGTTATGTATGCACTATTGTGCTTGAGATTATGTTCTCTTAGTGTACAGGATTGGGTCGATGGAATAATAATCGTTCTCAATAGTATTTATTCCTTGATGCTTCTATACAATTTAGCACAAGTCAATATTATGTTCTCTGTCGGTGTGGCCTCTCTCGTAGGTTCGTAGACGAGAGCGGCGCAATCCTTTATCTCTTCTACGCGCGTCATCTTACCAACCTGCACGCGTCACGCATTCGTGCCATACAAATACATCACATTTATATATTCTATCAACTATTCTACAAATCTTAAATAATTTTCAAATTATGCTAGGAAGTTATAAGTAATCTATTATGATTTTATAAAAATGATCGATCTAACGAACAAATAAATTTGTAAAATCTAGTTTTAAAATATTTCGCCAGGCCCACGACTCCCTATCCGTCGGCGCTCTATCACAAGTGGATGCCGGTTGCCTCCTAATGTCTTCGGGAATGTGGATGTCTCCCCTTATTGAGGGTGACGGCAGACATATGCGGCGGGCGAGCGACGCGCCCTCGGCGAACCCCGCCGCGACGCAACCGCCCCACCAGCGCCGGCGCCGCCCGCGCCGAGAGCATTTGTTACATTTCCCTCAAGCCGATTCACACGCGTGTCGGTATTTATTAAAGAACTTTTCATTTGAAAAAGTACCTAATGATATTATTTTGCTGTGCGAAAAATGAACGTAATTTATTTTGCAGCAGACGAATTTATAAACTTTATTACACTATAACATAAATTTAAAATTTTGAGTAAATATTTAAAAAGTACCAATATTTTTCATCTAAGCAAATAATAATCAAAAATATAACTATTTTAATTTTTATAAACTTTGCGCATACAATATACTTGACGCTATCTAACTATTATAATTTATATTTAAAAAATCAAATCAATAATTAACCGGATAGCAGATTAAT
Organism: Eubasilissa splendida; assembly: GCA_031772225.1. Lineage (NCBI taxonomy): Eukaryota > Metazoa > Arthropoda > Insecta > Trichoptera > Phryganeidae > Eubasilissa > Eubasilissa splendida. Next base: position 32,387,308 of record CM062846.1, on the reverse strand, counting down.
CGAGGCAATAAAAAACATTTTTTTAAATATCAGACCAAAATATTATTATAAATTTAAAATAGTTTTTCAATCAACCTCATAATAATAATAATAATTACGGATAATTTGTAAGGTGCCATTTTCGTAAAATCTTTCACCTGAAGAGCGCTTAACATATTTATTTATAGTCTTACATTATCTCTGTTTTTAAAATTAAAAATTGTTATTTTAACGTATGAAAATGATTTTTTGAAAATGTGCGTTTTTAGTCTCCTCTTAAATAAAGTCCCTGATGCACTATTTCTCATGACGAATGGCAAAAAGTTTCACGCTTTTGGCCCTACCACCGCAAATTCCCGTTCACTAAATTTAAACTTCTGACAACAGTTAATCGGTTCCATAACCCTTACTGTGGCTGAAGTAGATACTGACCTGAGAGTTTGGCGTCTACCATTCAAATTCTCTGGTATACAAAGTTCTTCGGAACGACTTCGGTCACGTGTGTAGAATTTGATCCCAATAGCGTCATTTTCCTTCCTGCTATTATAGTGTAAACATGTCTGCTCCGCTAGCAGTTTGCACCAAGGAGGAACAACAAGCAGTGATCAGATTTCTATGGTCGAAGGGTATGAAAGGGGCTGAAATTCATCGTAGACTTTTATGACAATATGCAGACAGTGCTTTATCACGTAAAAGTATTTTTTTTTGTGGATTGAGAAGTTTAAAAGTGGCCGGACGAGTGTGATGCACGAAGTGGGAGTAGAACACGCGTCAACAGGACGACAATGGTAAGCTCGAGAGATGGTTCTAGCGAATAGTCAAGTTTCCATTGGTGAGGTAGCGTCTTCTTTGAACATCGTTATGGTTCTTCCCATCAAGTCATCGAACTTGGCTTCCGTAAAATCAGTGTAAATAAATTGTAGAACGAAAAATGTACATAATTTTTTTACTTAATTTATATAATATTATAATATAAAGTGTGTTCCGGACATTCGAAAGTCTACTGTAATTTGTACATAAAATCTTAAACAGTCAATAAAACAAATTTTAATAAATAATAACGAAATGATAGAGAGCACGTAAAATATTAAAAATTCAATAAATAAAATAAAATATAAAACACCGAAGAGGTTCTATTAAAAATCTCATAACACTTGTATAGCATTTTATTATTTCATAATAACTGGACATTATTATATTATATTATCTTTGTTTAAAAATATAGAGCCAACTTAAAAGTTTTAAAGACATTCACAATTTTAATAAAGATTTTTATTATTCTTTATTCATTATTTTAATAAAAAAAATTAAGACAATGATGACGTCTTAGTTAGTAGTCGAGTTAGTAATGTGCTCACTTACGTACCTTTAGTCAAAGGTTGAAATCCGAGCTCTGCTATCAATCAACTCAAGTGTAATAATTATCCTCATCAATTTTAATGACATGTTGATCATTTAGTTTAAAAATAAAACCATATCCGGTTCAGTGGATAATTTTCCGGCCTTTCTCTTACCCTTCTTCATCCTTAACTAGATATACAGAGAGATCATGTTTCCGTTTTATAAAATGAGTATGTATGCAGCTTTGAACGATTTTTACATATCGTTGCAGTAGACATGACAACCAAGCATCGCTATGAGAACAGTCCTCGACAATAAGAATAATTCTTACATATGTACTGAAACGTTCACGAAAATGTGCACGTTTGAGGAACATCTCAAAGCATTTAACCTTCATAGAGAAAAATGTTCGCTTAAACTTTAATATACTCTTTTGCAAATTGTTAAAACGTTTTAAATTGACATTAATTTTCTTTAAATATGTGGCATTCTGATTTACCGTCCTGTTTAAAGAGATTTATTATTTTTATTGTAATGATTTTACTGCTGTTATCTTTAAAATAACATACCATCATATAAATATGTTAACAATACTATTTTTTTATTAAAAAAATAATTTAATATTTTAATAATATGGTTTAAATTCTATTGTTTATGATTTCGTTATTTTATGAACTATTTTGTTCTAAACTACTGTCAAGAAAAAATTAATTTCGCATTTACCGTGTGACAGGTAAGCCAATATAGAGATGTGAAATCTAGAATCTTACGGAGAAGCAGTTAAAGATCATCCAAGAATCAAAAACAAAATTCTACTGAGAATTTAGATCAGTTAAAAATAATCGCCAACGGCACAAACGCCGAGTTCGTCGAAAGCTTTCCAGCAATATAGAAGTCGAGAAGTCTAAGATGGGCAAAGATGGGATGTGATGACTCCAAAGCACAGCAGAAGGTCTATGAACTTAGCCCCTGCGAAGCCAGGAATGAGATGAGAAAGAATACAAATTCCTTGTTTGGAAAACCACAACTTAAGACAGAGATGCTTGAAGAACAGTGTTCTCTCTAATTTTGGACTACGGTGTGCGCATAAAAAAACCTTTATGCAATTTTAAGGACCAATGCTATTATTTGTGCGCTTGGTAAAATAATAATAATATTACCATACCCAGTATACGGATACTGGTAGGGCCTGGATTGACCACATTACTAATGAAGATGATTAAGACGCATGAAGAAATCAAGAAAACTAATCACTACTATCAAAGAAAGCTGAATACTCTTGTCATATTCTCCACAATGAAAAGTGTGATCTTTTACAACGCATTATGTGGGGAATAATGCATAAGGCAGCAGAGGCTTAGGTAGAAGAAAGTTTTCTTAGCTACGTAACTTCAAAAAGTGATTTAATGTCCAAAATGTTGGTGATCTGATACTGGATAAATCAACATATTACAACAGGGTCGCCAACCTTCGATAAAAGGCGGCACATGAAGAAGATGCCTTGATAAAAATTGTGTGCACGTTATAGTTTTTCGTGTGCGCTACGATGCCAAATCATATGCGCGCGCACTCCCGCACACCTTAGAGGGAATATTGCAGAAGAATGGATGTGCGTTCGGCCCATAAACCTGAAAGGTTCATAGAGCCAACTATTTTAATAAAAATAATCTTATCGAGGCAAGTTCTTCAATTTATACAATGCAAAATCTGCTAACAAAGAATGAATAATTTTAGACAGTAAAAAAACTGTTGATCTGAATTGAGAGTAAATCCGAAATACGTATTACCAAGAAGAAGTGGATAAAAATGCTTTTATTCAATAAACTAATCTCATAAATAAAATATGGATTATGTTCCCCGAACTGGAAGCTTTAGGAAAAAATAACATGAAGTTTACTAAAAAAATATACTAAATAAATATTATCTAGACAAAAATGGTTCAGATCACGCATAATGTGTATTCTGAAATGGTCTCAGATAAAGCATAATACAAAATAAAGACAATTACAAAAAAAAAATTCATAAAATTATTGAAAATGAACAAAGTAAATTTGCTCACCAGTAAGATTACTTTGAAAATAAAAATTCCTTAACCATTTTAAAAATGTTTTTTTTTTGCATAATAATAGTTTGTCCGCGAATAAATCTAAAAATTAAGTATATGCACTACGCATGTATACTACATGATTCGACGTGTCGATATCTAGAGAATAAGGTGTGTTACATAATTTTAAAAGCAATGCACGTTACATTTAAATAGTAACAAACTAACTTTTGACAGTTTACAGATATTGCCATAGATTAAGGCGTATAGTAGATTAGATATTACTTAAGATAACCTTAACTTACTTAACTTATACGAACGTGGCAGAAAAATTTCAAATGTAAGTTGGTACCTTTAAAGGCAAATTATTATGTTCTTAACGAAAAAAAATTAAATATTATAACCATAGCTAAATCAGGAAAAATACCGGGCTTAGACCGATAATAAATATTAAAGTAATTGAGTTATAAATTAAGATTAGTTTAAATTGGCACTTAAACTAAACATGTAACATAGTTGAATTGTAGCAAAAATCTTTATTTTGAACCAGAGAAATTCTTAAGGGGGTCGCTGGGAATCGAGGAATGAGGTTAGGGGTGGCAATTTATTTTACCAATACGCTTCAAAGTGCACTAAGGGATGCATCCCTTACCGATTGAGGGGAGACGGGGTAACACGCAGATCGCTTTTAGATTAAAACCGTCATAGTCGACTTAACATTTCTTCACGTGGAAAATTTAAAACCTTTTTACCTTACCAATTGTCGATTAACAGGTTGCTGTTAATAATATTGTTTCATATTTATCGTTGCTTTCAATTTGAAAACAATTTGTTTGATTTTACTTTGAGCAAAAGATAATATCAGTACTGTATCTACTATTTTAATCATAAAGCCTACATATTAATATTGCAGCATAAACGTAAAACTTTTTATAATTTTATAGAAAGCATTTTGTGGTTTTATATATTATATTAAATAAAATAACAATTACTTTCTATGAAACCACGAAATTAATTATACGTCAACCGGTTTCGCTTATCTCAAGCTTCATCAGGACGTATTTAAAACTGATTATAAATACAAAAAGAGTGCAATTATATATACATAAATAGGGAGTTAGAATATAAAATTACATGAAAAGAGAGAGACAGAATACATATATCGTTAAATAGAATATAAAGGTAAATAGAATTCCTTTGATATTCAACTTAACGATACTCATACACAATACATATGTAATGTTTTTAAAGAATATGTTGAATTTCTAGATCACGAGATTGACTAAAACTGGGTTAAACCGTTAAAAAGCAAAATTAATGCTATTTCAAAGGCAGATTAGGCTATAAATATAACATCAAGGTAAATAGAACTTCCTTGAGATATTATTTAACTATATGTACTCGTATACTTATTCTGTTTCTCTCTTTCACATGTCATTTTATATTCTATCTCCCTCTTTATGAATATATATGTGCACTCTTTTTGTATTTATGATTAGTTTTAAATACGTCCCGATGAAGCTTGAAATAAGCGAAACCGGTTGAAGTATAATAAAAACAAAGTGATTGTTATTTTATTGAATATAAAACTTATTTTTCCATATGTTAAATATATTTAAAAAAACATTAATATTTAGTTTTACTAACATAATATCTACTTTAAATAATCTTAGAGTAAAAATATATAAGTTGGATTGAATAATTTTAAAGAAGAATTCCTAGAAGACTAGGTGAACATATATCTCTAGACTGGCTTTGTGAACGTAAATAATAATAATATACGCTAATATATTATTAATTATTATATATATATGTAAAAGAGGCCAAACATTTTATTTTGTTGCATGTACGTATTTGAAGATAGATTAGAATGAAGAATATTTAAATGTTCCTAATTTAGTACTGAAATTATGATATCATTACCTTAATTTCTGATTGTCTAAATATTGAGTAATATTCTTTAGCGTAACTAACTGTATTTTTATAAACTTCTTATTCATTTTAGTATCTCGTATCAAATAATTATTTAAATACATGCAGACGCCAGAATTGTCGATTCATTTTTATTAAATTTTGCAAAAACAATATTTTTCGACAAAATTGATTTTATATGTATACATTTATAATTAATACATTAAATTAGTATTTAAAACATCATATACCAATGTTCTGAATAATTACAACTTCACAATAAGAATGTGTTCTCTTTAAAAATAATAATTCCATAGAAAATGTAAAAAAATGACAGACTTTATGTTTCATATTAAGTTTAGTAAATTTATTATTTATGCTATTTCTGGTGCCACGTTTCTGACAAATTTTTCGAGAACGCCTAAGCGCGCCGTATAGCATTCACCGCGTATCATTCTGACAAAATAGAAAAACATAAGAAATCTCGCGGCGTAATGTTGAAAATAAGTAAAATATGATAGTGATAATGGTAAAATTGTAATACTGGTGAATTTGTTATGGTGATAAAATTATTTTTTATTTTGTCATTTACAATCAATAATTCCTTGTTTGTTAAGACGCAGAATCTTAAAAAGTCATATATCATCATATTTTCCAGCATTTTTCATATTTTGCTTAGCTCACTTTTACCCCATCCGCACGCGCTTTTGTGTGAATATCATTTTTCAAAACGTCATCCCTCCCCCTTTCCTCTCCCCCCGCGCCGCACTCCTCGAGCCTTGATGTAAACGCTCAAATAAAATTCAAAATAAGACAGCTATTTTACTCGACTTGGGTTTTTGTTTTCATTATTCATGTAAATTAATATAAGCCCGAGTTGAGGCGTTCGCTTTTCATATTCATGAAGATTTTAGCGAGTAAGTTCGAATAGGTAAGAAAATGTTGACGGGTTAATAAAACATGTCTCGGGATTCTCTCGCCAATTTTGATCTCTGATAGTAATTGAGTAAATATTCCAAGCATTACAGACTTTTTACAACTATTTTTGAAACAATAACATAAATTACTTATATTGAAATTTTTTTAATAGATTATTTAACTTCTTTTATAATAATCACTTAATGAGTAATTTTAAAACACCAACCGGTTTCGGAAAATATGCTTTTTTTTTTTTTAATGACTTAGTTATTCAATTTAAGATCAACATTATTCATATGTAAAATAAAAAATCTCTAATTTATATAAAATGTATGATCATTTTATAATAAATTATTGGAAAATTCTGATAAACTATTTCCATTACTTAATGCTCTTTGACTCTTTTGTTAAAATTTCGACATGTTTTACCAATATAAAAAACTGTACAATCTTTACAACTCTGTTTTTACACTGGAATTATTAAATTTATCATGTTAGTCTTTCGAATTTATGAGCAATTTTCCTATATTATTTTTTGTATAAAATACCGGTCTAATGTTAAGTGGTGGGTGTTTAGATATTTGATTCGAAAATATATTTATGAATAAAATCCTAGGATAATAATTAATATAATTATTATGTTTTATCTGTAGGCTATATAAAAAATGACTAGTAAAATATTATAATAATTTATTTTTTTAAATCGTGTCTATTAATTCTGTATTGTGCCCGTTATTAAGAGATATTTATTTAATGATATTTAATTCAATATTGAATTTAGATAATGACAAGAATATTGACTAGACGAAGCAAAGTGAACATACTCGTATTAAACCACAAAGTTCAATTTGCAAATATTAAAAATACTTATATGGATGATCAGTCTGACGAAGATATGAAGAAATTGGTTCTTTATAAAAATAAAAACAATCAGACATTCCCATCTTTATCACATGACGCGTCACCAATATAAGCGATCACCAGATCTTTTTCAATTAGATTGAATTTGAAGTTAAAACGAGAAAGAACTCAAAAGTCTATTCGTTTCGATACATTTCCACGAATTTATTATTTGTAGGTATACTTGAATTTAATACACATAATTACTTTAACCGCCAAGTCTTCATATTTAAAATATTTCTTGCTGGCATATAGCAGATGCTGCGTATTTCGTAGACTGTGAGACACACAAATATCTCAATCCAAGATAAATCCTCCCAGAGTATCGATTATGCAAAGACTTTCAACGACATGTTTTACGGCCCTCGTAGTCCAATGGGTATTACACTGGCTTCTCTTACCGGGGGCTCCGGGTTCGATTTTTGATGAGGACACAATACACCGTATAATTTTCTCAAATCTGGGTATTTTTGGTATGTGATTCACTTCAGACGTAGTGTTAAAACAATGAAAATAAAATTAAAAACATGTAGAAGGACTTTACATGCGTTGGACTTGTTGTCAGGAGAAACGATGAGTCTCGAGAAGTTCGTGAGGAAAAGAACACTTGATCTGAAGATCTTCTTTAAACATTGGGATCAACATGATTCTAGACCGGGAGAAATATTAATTCTATTTATTATACTTTGTTAATATACATGTTTTTATTATAACAGAGGTAAATATAAAATATTATAATATATCATAATAAACATAAGATACAATTATATTGCAATTAAGTATAATACTCGTAGTTTATTGTATAAGATGGAGAAGACTCCACTGATATATACAGCATTGTCCTGGCTACTTTACTAAACTCCTGTCTGTGTTAAAGTAGACAATTTTTTTCGTGCTATTGTGGTATTATTTAATTCAAATTTAAATAAAAACAGGCATAAAAAAAATTGAGAAAAAAAAGTAGTGAGAGTGTTGGAATGTTGGACAGCGATAGAGAAATATTATATCCCAAAATCCAAATATTTCAGGGGACCATGACACTCAGTGGTGAGTGTACGATGAAGAAGAAAAAAAGAAGAGCTATATGTAAAATCAAAGGCAAAAATATGTTTATAATTCATCTTGAATACCACGTCTACCTTATTTAAATATTTCGTTTACAACTTTTCATACTGTCAAAGAATCTTAATTTTTAATGAGAAAATCTGTATGTATTGCCCATAGTAAATTAATCATTTCCAGCCATGAAAATAATTAACTTTAAAATGTAATATTAAATGAGTTTTTAATAATATTTAGACATGTACTTACATTTCTTTTTCATTATTTTTTTTATCAAATATAAACCCTCCCAGTGAATATTTTAACATGGTCCATGTGATCTCGGGAAGATGAGAATTTTGCAGTTGATATATATATTTTTGTTTAAATTTATTTTATTATACATATATTGTATATACATAACTTTATTAATCTTTTTTTTTACACATAATTACCCAACTCAATAAAGAAATCAATTCTCATCAAATTGGGGAGTATTTAAGTTTTAAAATAATGTAAAGATAGGTATAGAAGTAAGATATAAATATAGAATTGAAATATAAAATAAATATGCATAAACAAAATCAATTAGAACTTGTAATTGCTGACGGAGTTTTCTAATACTTGTATGATTTGCGATTTGAAGGCTTAATTTTTTTTTCTGTTTTTATTTTATATGAGAGGGCATTAAAATTTGTATACCTTGGTAAGCGTAATGGCGTTGAGAAGCGCTAGTTTTAAATTTTGAGATTTCTAAGTTGTCACGCAATCTTGGTCGATTACTTATTTTTGTGGAAGTTGTTGAATTGAAATGGTCTTTGTGAATTTGTAGCGATGCGTTCTTTTTGAAGATTTTATTTAAACTGAGAACCTTTAAAGAGTTAAACAGCTGTGAAGTTGGAAATATTGATGGTTTTCGAAGGATGACTTTCAAAACCAGCCTCTGAACCTTTTCTACAGGTAAAAGGTTAGCCTTGAAAGTTCCTCCCCAACCGATTATACCGTATTGTTGCGTTGCGTTATTTTTTATTCACACACTGCAATGTATCTTGATCATATTGTTTTCGAAATTTATTTATTTCAAAGAAAATGGGATATAGTATGTTTCATCAGTGTTTAGTGACAAGACAATTTTATCATTAAAAAGAACACATACTTATTGTGAAGTTGTAATTATTCAGAACATATGTCTGTGATATTTTAAATACTAATGAAATGTATTAATTATAAAAATAAACATATGAAATTGATTTTTATCTTATTTTATTTTATTGATTTAACAGACAATTTTGGTCGAGCCATGTTTTAAGTATTATAAGTACATTGCTATTAGCTATCCCCCTAGTATCCGGCCACAATTTTTCATCTGTGGTAATATCTGGATTGTAAGAAAATAAAGCACCCGAGTCGACCAATCGTTCCATAAGCGAACGGTCGCATACGTGACTGATTCAGAGAATCAGTTCGTTTTATTCACAAACTTCGTCATATGTTTAAGGAATTTCCTGATGAATGTTATAAGATGAAGTAAATTCAAAAGTAGAATAACAACTCAAACGATATAAGTTGTTGCCCGCAATTTGGTGTTATTTTTCATCCCCGAATGATTTAAAATTTTAAATCATCATTAACTAATTGAAGAACCTTGTGTGAGAAGATATATAAATGTGGATAATGCGAGAATTGTGTCTGGACAGCAAACTGAGCACTCTATCCCCTCTGCCTACTTTTTAAATATATTTTTTTAATTAAATAATCAGTAAGATATGTAAATATTTCTTTCAACATTTATTTATTCGCTATGAGAGTAAAATTCGTGCATAGAGGAGTATATACGAGAGTGTATAATTTATGTTTCAGTTAGTCTGTGACCATTTTGCTTTACTTCAGATGCATATTTATAGTAGTCTGTAATTTTTCTAATTATGATGGGAAGATTGTTTAAAAATTTGATGCCTTGATAAATATAGTGATTTTGGGTTGCGGTATATTTTAGTTTTGGAATATGAATTTGGACTCTAAATCTTGTAGATCGGAATTCGCTTCTAAAATTTAATTGATTTTTAATTTTAAATATTTGGATTATTGATTTTTTTTTGTATATGTCTATTATTTTTAGTACGTTAAAATCTGTGAGTTGTTGATTTCTAATTGTAACATTGAAGATTTATATGCTTCTTCTCATCCAATAATACCGTATTGCAAATATACAGACGCGTTACATATTATTTTCAGATTTGTAAGTGATAAGATGTTTCTGAGTATTAAAAATATGTAGGCAGTTTTCTTTATTTTATTTGTAAGATTAGTAATATGTTCTTTTCATTTGAGTTTGTTATATATTATGATTCCTAGGTACTTGATACTCTCTTAGGAAAACGGCACGATGGTAAGTTAATTAGTTAGTATTGTGTACTGCGCCAGCTACATTCTGCTGCGCAGTTATTGTGACTCTTCCTCGAAGAATATTGCTTGTGATGGTGCAGGTAACAATTTGGTATTTATTCATGATCACAACATTACAGATATAATAAGTTATTAGTTATATTTGCGTTTAAAGACGTGGAGCGAAAGAGCGCGTTCTCTCGCGGTCCGTCATACTTAAAGCATTCCCCATACTTTATACACACATACACAGACTCTTTAGTCCCAAACACACGTGCGTCTGTCACATCCTCAATCCATTTATATCATAGTTAGTTAGTTACTTACTTAATTAATTAGCAAATTTAAAAGTTATCAGCGAAATTATTACTTTTAAGATGTGAAAAGCGGGCTGATAGAAAAAATATCTGATCTTACATCTCATATTTTACGGCAAAAGGAGGGCTTAAAAGATCACTGAAGAATCTAAGACAACGGTTCGGAAAGTTCATACTCCAAGAATTTCGAGCTGCTGATAATAAAATAATTATCACCAACATAATTGCTATCATTCGTAAAGCGTATGAGCACTAGAAGAAAAAGCATTTGTTAGGTCACTGTTTGAAGGTTATGTAATTCGGATCAAAAGGTTTTATATAATACATGGTGTGACTGAAGGCCCTATTCTCCTCAGTTCTCACGCGTGTTGATGTATGTCACAGTTTATATGAATATGAAATATACGAGTGGGTATTATGCTGAGAACAGAGCAAGGTATTTAATTAAAACAGGACTTACAAAAGTGGCGTTGATTGCGGGAGATTCACAATTTAAAGTACAACGATTAGAAAGTTAATTTGCACAAATAAAGCTTGTAACTAGAGATGTGAGAAATGAAAAAAAGTGATAAGTGGGCACGATGTATTGTTATCCATATTGGGTCGGTACTAGTGATGAGAAAAAATGTCACTCATGACTCACAGGTGATTGTGTAATTGGTATTCGATAATATCAGTGATTGATAACTGCGAATGTGATAAATGAAATAAATAAAAAACACAATTTTGAGCATATTAATTTATATTATTAAAACTTTATTTGCATGAAAAACATATTGTAGCATAAATAATTAACGTATATCTTATTTAATATCATTACAAAGAGAATTAAATCGTTTACAAAATGTAAGCTTATTTTTCGGGTCAAATTCTCAGCGTTTCGGATCAAATTTCGAATCTGCTAGATGACGCTAATCACGAATTATAACGTCATTTCTTCATGAATATTTTCATCTCAAATGGGCAAATGCCTAATCACGGTTCACAACTAAATATAAATAAAATAAAAAAATGAATCACGATATTTCCAGATATTAAATCACTGATTGTAACTGTGACTCAAAGATATCAGTGATTGATTCACGGATCGTGATTTTGAGCTCATCACCTGTTGGTACGCTTTGGCACTAAATGGCTGTAGAGCGCTTGGATAAAACAACCAGGAATTATGCGGCTCGCTCAGTCCCAATATGGCAGAAAGTTCAAAAATTTAATAGAAATAATATGTTGGTACATTTCCACGTGTTGCTTTTCTTGTAGATAGATACTAATATGAACATTTTTCTTAATCTCTTAATCTAAATTACACAACGTTCGCTATTACTGTCCCGTTCCACCGGGAGCCAGGACTTCCTGAGCCGCTTACGAAACCTTTATTATTATTTACAACATTTATTTACAAGGCTCTCCCGCCTGAGCGGCTCCTTTGTCAGCTCCGGAACACTAAGTGGAAGGAAAATGGCGACAGGAGTCATCGCTTCTTTTCAGAGCGGGTCCGGACAGGGAAAACTCCACAATTATCCCCTGGTTAAAAAGCCCACCCCGGCCCGGACACCGATTACATCAAATTTATTCTGTTTTGTTTTTTTCATTCTGGCGGTAGCCCCACTCGGTCAGCTCGCGTTTCATTTATGTTTCCAACATTTTTATTCCTATTTTTTTGCTTTTCTTTTCCCACTGGACTACAGGCTGTTCAGTAATAGGCTGTTTTTATTTTACTTACCATCTTAACAATAAAAAAAACAAACAATAAATATGTTCCAAAAAAATTTACTAGAATAATACTATTTAATGTTTAATTATTGTTACAATCTATTTTTAAAGTTTTAAATTCTACTACATTAAAATATCATGGAATATAGAATCATGGACCCTAAAGGTAAGAGAGAGAAGACGGATTGATGTTTTTGAGATGTGGTACTAAAGACATATGTTGCACATATCATGGACGATGAAACGCACGAATGTCTCCATTCTGCAGGAACATACATCAAGGATAGACTCTCAACTATTTGCCTGAGATGAATCCTTTAATCGTGGTGGGCCACATCGAAGGACTAATAAAAAGAAGAAGACCCCCACCCGTTGGACCGACCAAGTGAAAAGGTAACAGCCTTCAGCCTTAAAGTGGAGAAGCTTAGTCAAAAGGGCTCGAGTTCATGGAGATCACGATCTTCTGTCATGAGGGACTGACGTGGATACCACGTGACAGCTAATTGATTATTTTATATCACTTCCAAACAATGAATGAGTTAAAAATCAAAAGATTAAAGGATATATTCATTGTATTGTAACATTTAAAGTAGTGTAAATGTAATGATAGTTTATTATTATTAATTACATAATTATACGTACATGTTTATGTTTTGATACAAAATTATGTCTGGTTTCAAGAGATTTGAAATAATACCATTGATTTGGCAGTTACTTCATGGTATAACATTTTAATTTTAAAAATATATAATTTTTATGTTGACTTTTTACTATACACGCACAATATCTGCCACGATTTAAAATTACTCCACTCGGTACCATAGAGGGGAATAATAATGAATAATCTTGAAATGATTGAAATCCAGAAAAATTTGAATTCGGAGAAAACATTAATGAATAATGAATAATATAATTTTCAAATACTTCACCGCTATTATCGATATTTCCAAGAAACAATAAAGCCACTCCCTCCATTACGTACCCCCACTGCTCCATAACCAACTGTATTTAATTTAGTTCAATTTACACCTGTAGATGGAAAGAACTGTTCTTCCCGAAACTAGTTGTGAAATTAACTCAAAAATTATGTGTAGTACAAACTCAACATATGAATAATATATTTTTGTTTTAAGGAGAACACATTCTTATTGTGATGTTGCTATTTTTCAGAACAAGATTATTTTTGTTGCTACCGGGATTCGAACCTGGATCTTTTCATATCAACAACTTACTATGTTGGTGTAGCATAATCGGATAGGATAAGATCCAGGTTTGAATTCCGGTAGCAACAAAAATATTTTTTCGATAAATAGATTTTATATGTCTTTCTAATTTATACATTTAATTTGTATTAAATTAATATATTTTTTGATTTGAAAGAAGTTTTAAAATGGCAAAAAATATTGAAACAAATGTTATAATTGACCTTTTCAAAAAGTCCGTGCAATAATAACATCTATTGAATAAATCACACATACGTTGACGACGTCATGCATTTGGTGCTTCTGTAATAAATCGAAAATTTAAATTTATAAAAATATGTGATATAAATGTTTCAAGTTTTTTTCATAAAAGTCATTGACTAAATTGTGACATAACATAAAACCAAAATTACACACACCACATTATTACCATATTAGGAGATTGATTTTCATCCTCAGAGAACTTCTATATTTCATAGCACAAGCGATTACCTTAAATTGAAAATACGACTGAAAAATAATTTAATGATGTTGAGATATTTTTGTTAATTATAACATTATAATTATGTTTTTAAAAGATCGATAAGTATCAATTTTGTTAAATTATAGTGTAATTATAAATATTGCTATTTTCTTCAATTGTAATATATCTCAGCTTACTTCACATTCTAGCTTACAAAAAAAGAAAAATTTACGGTGGAAAAAAACTGAGCTAATATTTTTATACATCTCACTGAAATACAAGCCGCTTGTTATTCCGATCTCGCATAAAACAGCTTGAACCAGAATGCACCTGTCGGAGAAGTGTTAAATGACTAGCCCATGCAATTTTATTCTTCTTCCGTGCATACCTCGTCAAATGACACGCGACCTGTCCCAGAACACATTTACCCAAAAACGACAGCGAAAAATATGTTAAATGTAACCAAGACACGCACCATATTACTCTAATTCATAGTGTTACTCGAAAATATCTATCGCATTATTAACAATTTCTCAACTAAGGATCATTTCTAGCATTTTGTTCTATTATTGATGATGTTTTTAGCGTTGACTATATGGTTAGCCCTAATTAAAAATTGTATTTATATTTAACATTGTATATACTACTGTGAGTTAGTTTTACGTCAGGTTGTATGCCAATCTTGACTAAGATACGTTTGTATTGAAATCAGTTAATGTAAAAATAACTCACAAAGTTAAATATATTGTAGATTTTTTGTTTGTTTCGACAATTTTTTTTCTATTTTTATGTACTAGTAACCCAAGGGCACCATTAAACTTCACGTTTTTTTCGTGTAATTATTTTTGGATACATATTTCAATAGTATTTAAAACTAGTCTTAGGACCAGCGAAAGACAGATACATGTACGTGCGTATGCTACTTCCGACACATAAAAAAAAATCACTGATAACCGTGGGATTTTTCAAGAAGATGCATACCATACATCTAAAAAAATGCAAGCATTTTTT
Organism: Eubasilissa splendida; assembly: GCA_031772225.1. Lineage (NCBI taxonomy): Eukaryota > Metazoa > Arthropoda > Insecta > Trichoptera > Phryganeidae > Eubasilissa > Eubasilissa splendida. The sequence continues at coordinate 32,372,083 of CM062846.1, read as the reverse complement.
AATTCAGCCAAATGAAGGTTACTTAATGATCAAGAAGTCTCCTGATCTCAATCCCACTGAAAATGTATGGGCAAATAGTGAAGCTGATGTTCAGAAAAAAAAAATTATGTTGGGTTTCTTAACGAATACTTTAAAAACACATGTAATAAATTAATTTTATTTATATCAAAACTAACTAAAGTTGTAATAATATAGTGATCATATTATGTATTAGTTTTATGTAAAATTTAGAAATTTTTTCTATTGTATTAATATGAATGATGCACGTGAGATCATGATTGTGGGATTAGAAGGAATGAGTCATCGAATCCCTCGGAACGATGACCTATTAAGAAATGAAAGGAATTTCGGATATTTCCGGGTATTTATTAGGGTGTGAGTCTCCCGCTGGCGGTTTCTGGAATAAACGATGCCGAGAAAAGCAGTGGCTAGAGAGACCTAATAGAACATTCTACTAGCTCTCGCTCGCACCTCTTGCGACCTGGACAGGGACTCCTTTTTGGAAGTGTATGATTTCTATAGCTTCTCTCTGGCTGCCTTCTAAATTTAATCTAATAACGAGTCTCACGTCAAAGTGTACAGGTATGGCTCTAATACGATGATACCGGAGCTAAGCTATGATGGTATTAAGATGTTAATATCTGAATGTAATAAAAAAAACATAAAATATTAACAAATCAAAACAAGAGTAAACACATCTCAAAACGATTCGGGATAGGGTGTAAATAAATAAATAAATATTGTATTAATAAATGTCTTCAGATATCTAAAACTGATGCATCTTATTTGAACATTAAATTTGAATTTATTGAACGACTTGAATCAAACAATATTACCATGCTTATGCCATGATATTCCATCAGCGTTTGACTTTTAAGTCTGAAAAACAATATTTAAATATAGAACGGTATTTCTTTAAAAAAAACTATAAATCGTATATATAGGTAGGCAATTAATAAATAAAATCACTTGTCTTTATAATATTCACATTAGAAATATTACCATTATAAATTATTGCTCGATCAATTCTATTAGAAATCAATTATATTATAAATCATAGTAAGTATTCCTACACCAGAAAAAATAAACCATAAACATGATATGCGAACGACGCTAAAAACCATATTTGAAGGTTAAAAATATATTTAAAAAAAATAAGTCTCTCATTTTTGCAAAATATTGGACGCAGATCTGTAGAAGAAGAAAATTAAAAAGTGCTTTGGAATGATTTTAAATTCACAATATAAAAGATCTTTCGTAGCTTAAAAAAATCCTTTCAAATTTGCTCAAACATTTAGAAAGGGATTTTATTTATATTCAATATACCTATGCCTAATTATTATTTTGTTTAAAGTAGAAAAATTTCCATTTACCAATAAAAATAAACAGTGAATAAAGTGAACAACGTCCAAAGAAAAAGGTCAGCGCTACCACTCAACAATGTTCGTTTACAGCTCTTCCAAAGTTAGCTAATAAAAATGATCGTTATGTTATTTTTCTTCAGGAATCATTACTCATACACATTTAATCCCCCCTTTTGCTAAAGGACCGCTATCTTTCTAGTGAGATCAACAAAACTATAATGCGAATCGTACAATACGTCAGAGAAGAAAGTAAGTTCTTTCACCAAAATGTGTTTTTCTTCTGACCCAGCTAAGTAAATAAAAGAGCCAACGATTCAACGCCTTTCACGAGAAAATAAAGAACACAGACTCGATACCTACATTATACAATGGCAAATACATGCTTATTTTATGCGCCTCGGGATCGCATTAAAAGTCAACTTTTGCGATGTCAGTAAAATAGGATATTTTTTCGGAGTTTCTTCAAAAGGTTATATGTAATATAAAATATAATTAAATTAGCCTGTTAGGGGGTGGAAAGAAGAGAATTCCTCGTTTTGCACAGGTTATAAAGAGTAACGATGTATGCAAAATTTGGTCCAAGCAGAGAGAGGGTGAGATGTATGAGGGAAGAAAGTTTTTTTAGAGTTTGGTTTTTCGAATTGGTAACACTTTTTTCAGCGGCAGCCAATTTGACAGCTGATAGCTTATTTGTGCTCAGTTTGGTTTGCCATTTCACAATGAATAGATTTACGCCAGAATAACGCTTGGAAATTGTGGAAATTTATTTCGAAAATCGTGGTTCAGTTCACGAAACTTACCGTGCACTACGTCCATTTTACAGTCGACATAACTGTCCATCCGAGCAAGTAATTCGAATAACCATTGATTGTTTTTGCCCCACGCATACCAAAATTGATAATATGCATCTGCAGAGACGTCTTACAGTGCGCATTGAAGAAGCTGTTGCTGCAGAGGAGCGTAGTATTGAGGAGGACCCGAATGAGTTGATTCGCCATCGTGTACAGCAATAGATCCATGATTACTAACCTGGGTAGCCTATTTTGCCGACTTATGATGATTGTCCATCTAAATGGATGAATCAAGGGCGGAAATCTGACTCTGGCGGGCAGCTGAGCAAGACATGGTGGGAACGCTCAAAAATGAGCGCGTCGGCGGAGCCGCGTTCCGCAGAAATATGGCGGCGGGAGATAGCGGAGATTAAGAGTAAGATCACCGCGATGGACCCAGAGATGGATAGTCCTGGTCCACCCGCGGGTTGAGAAGAGACCCTGCTGTAACGAGCAAGGAGACGGCTTGCGAGCGATGGCCGGTGGATGGACGTTATGGACAAGGCTGAGACGAGATGGTGTCCGGTCTATCTCCTGGCGTGGGCATGTGGCGACCCAAGACCTCAGCTACGTCGACACCCCACGGCCGCGTTGACTGATATTGACATTAGATAAACTCAGATAAAAGATGACCTAAATAAGGAAATCTAAAGAACATTTTACGTCCATCTAATGTCGGGATTAATTATGTTTTGTGAATAAATGTGTAATGTGAAAATCATAATGCCTTTGAATCAATTATACAGTACACACACACTTGAGGATTTAGACTGAGCTGGATCGGTGAGGGCCCAAAGACACCGTAACAAAAAAGTAATGAAATAACATACATAAAATGTATTAAAAGCATGTGTCTTTTTATCTCGAGGTCTCTATTTTCCTCTCTTTTTGACCGAATATTAGTTTAATTAATTCCACACATGGATCAAGCGCAAAAAAGCTGTAAAGCCCCCAAATCTGCCGGTGGCGTAAGTGATTTTTTTCACTTATCTACTTTCTTCTGAGGTTTTCATTGAATTACAATGGCAGGAGATTTCAGAGGTCGTCTTAAGTGTGTCCAGTCTCTGACAACCTTGAAGAGCTGATTGATGATGCTCTCTACTTATCCCTGCTAGAGGTCACATGGTGCTTCCCCCAACAGAGTATTTAATTAATAGATACTTGCTACATTCAAAAACAAATGTTGGAAGACAATTTATGAGTTTATGATTTAATAAGTTTGTGAAGGTAATTTAACATTTCACTGTGTGGAAAAGAATAAAAATAAATAGCACAATCGCTAAAATTTATTTCCGCACCATTACGCCGTCTCCCCGTGAATATAGGCAGAGAGGATAAAATTATTAAAATTAAAACTATAATGATATTATATTTATTAAACCTATTCGTCGAGGTATTAAGGCAAGGCATAATTTGGGGCTATATTACACACCATATGGAAACTTTAACAACGTCCCATAACTTATTGGTTTCATATGAATAAACCACGATATGGCCCTTTATTAGTACTATTAATTATGCTACAACTACCTTTGCGTTCACTCAAATTATTACTTTCTCTATCTTAAAATACTGATCTTATCTCCGGTGTACTCAGACTCCTTTTATTATTTTTTCCCAATCCAGACTCGATCAATTGTGCTAGAATAAAGTCTTCTAATTATATATTATTAGAATTAAAAAGTATATTTTACAATTCATATCTCATCGATCACGCTCATATTTTACACTAAATCTAAATTCAAAATTGTTTCTTCTTCAATATCAGCAAAACTACTATGTGGCAACATATTAAATAAATAGTTATAAAAAATACATATTATATAAATAATTGTTTAAACCACTATTTATTGATAAATCAACATGTTTCGATACCTATGGTATCTTCTTCAGGAAACAATATATGTACTTAAATTTTAAATTCAGGCATAGATAAAAACAAAACTATATACTAACTAATCAGGGTAACTAATTAGGAACTAGGAAGACCAATTTAAAGGGTGACTATTTGCTAAAAGGATTTGATTATTTCTAATATTTAATTTGATAATAAAAGTTTTTCTTATTTATAATTTATCTAACTTTAAGCCCCTAGTGTTGGTATGTAAAATATCTAAACCCTTGATAATGGTTTATTTCAAACAGATGATTAGCGAATTCAGAATATTAGTTACTATTTAGACATAATAAATAGTGGATTAAACACAGTGTTTTTTCTTATTATTTATCAAAATAGTTTGATTCAGTTTAGTTGGGATCAGAATTATTATTGATTTTCTCAATCTTGATATATTTATCTTCATATATTGTGACCAGTTGCATTTATAATATTAAGATAAAATGTATACTCAGCTAGAAAATAAAAGCGATTTTAAAAACCTAGGAATAATCCTCCATAGCAAACTTCTTTTCAAGAATCACATTGACCAAATTAACTCCAAGACCTGTAAAATGCTAGGATTCATACTTCGAAACCATATTGCTTCAAAACACTGTATTACGTATTCGTTCGTAGTCACTTAGAGTACGCATCTCAAATCTGGAACCCATGGTAGGTTACATATATTGCGAGACTAGAACGAATACAAAATAGGTTTCTTCGACATGTAATGTTAAATCAAATCTGTAATTCAACTCATATTTAGATGCAGCAAACTTCAAAAATATGAAAACCCTACAATATCGAAGAACACCTGCTGACCAAATACATATCTTTAAACTACTGCAAAGCCATATTGATTTTCCCAGCCAATCATAATTAATATCTATCTACATACCATCTAGATCGACCCGGTAGTCCGCACTTTTCCACATTCCCAGAAGTATACAAACATATCTTACATACAAAATTCATTCATTCACCGGTCATGCAAATACCATAATAAGGAATTAACAAAAATTGACTTTTTCAACATTAGCTTTACTATGCTTAAATAGTTATTTCTATGAACCAACACAATCTCAATTTTGGCCAATTATTCTACCTAAAACACATCTTGCTCTCCCTTTATCGCAACCAACTTTTTTCTTTTTATTTATCTTCTGTGCTTAAACATACTACATGTACCTAAAAATTTCTGTGGATTTTCATAAATATTATCATATGTTAAATATTTATTATGTTAGTTAATATAATACGCGCTCCAGTGACAAGAGCCTGGTACAGAGTAGTATAAGAACCAGATTCAGCGGTAAATGCGGATGTATGTGAAAGTTTTACATCTAAAACATATGAGGTTTCTTTCTTCTTTTCATGGGACATTGCCTTATATAATAGTTATAGATTTTTCTTATTCGTCAGAAGCTTTTGCATCCACATACATATAGCATGTATCTTTGCCATTAACTTCCGAAGCTTGCAAGGCTTCGATGCATGTATATTCGATTAGTCATGTTTAATTCTCGTGTCTGACTGCAACCTATAAAAAGATGGATCCCGGACCAAATTACTGCTTATCATTTTGATATTAACAATAGGCATCCGAATATCTCATACCCTTTAAATTCTTATTTGAATACATATTTCGGGAGGGCATAAGTATAGGGTGGTGCGTATTACAATTGATTGGTTCCACGCTCACTCGGACGTGAGCATCCCGGAGATGTGGCGTGACGAACCTCTGTAATTTTTTTTACCTTAAAGAGAGCTTCACAAACTATGGTGCGTGTACCATAAAAAAAAGTTTTTAATTTTTCTGTAATATTAATTATGTCGTACAAAATATAATACATAAATATATAAATTTATTTTAAAATCTGCGTAAAATAGCTTAGTCCCTTCAGAACTTAATTAATTCCCTTGGAATAAAAAATTTTTTTGTACCCAAATTTTGTTAAGGAGCATTAAAAAAGCAGGAAATATTTTTTAGAAGTTACATGTCTGTGACAACTTCTACTCAAACTTAGTAACGTTATAATGTGCACCAGGTTTGAAGGGGTTAAAGAAAGAACCGTGTTCAATAAAAATAAGTTATTTATGATTCAGAGAACATCTTTTAAGGTATATCCCCTAGATGCTGAGTATCTCTCGGTAGCTTTTACATCTGCTCCAATACAGTAACTGGCTTATGACTGTTCCTCAGTTGTATTCTTCTTCTTTCTTATATATTTACTTCTATCACTACGGTTTTAAATATGTTGTGTCAGAGGATTTGTTACAAACATTTTTTGCGTCTGTTTGTTATCATCCTAGTGATAGATTATAATTCTCAATTTATTTCACAAAGTCGTAATTTCATATTTATTCAAATAATAAATCAAGCTAATTCATATTTAATTAAGAAATAAGATTCATTATTAAGAAAACATGTCACATCAATATTATTATTATAACTATTTTCAAACATTTTAAGGCTAACTATTGTACACTAGGCGACAAACCCATCCCTTAACTAAATAAACACGTCTTCGTATGAATATAAGGAATGACAATATTGATTGATATACATGGTTCGCATTTAGTAGTCGTAGAGAGAATTTGATTACAATTTATTATGAAGCATCTAACACCTCAACAAGTTGTTGACGTCAATAAAATATTTTATCTAAATAATCATTAGACTTATGCAAAAAAAAACATCATGAGCGACGAAGCTCATTTCGACTTGACGGGCTTTGTTAATAAACAAAACAGCACTGGAAATCCTTAATTGACACACCGACGACCTTCACACCCATGCAAAGTTATTACGGTATCATTAGGCCTTATTTATTTCAGGATACAAGAGGCAATGCTGTAACCATGATTGGTGATCGCTATCATCGCATGTTGAAAAACTTATTGGTGGCCGAATTGAGTCAATTGGGCCTGCAACATATGTGGTTTCAACAGAACGATGTCACCTCATACAAAATTTTGTCGAATGAAACAATAGTGATGAGCTCAAAAATCACGAACCGTGAGTCAATCACTGATATATTTGAGTCACACTCACTATCAGTGATTGAATATCTGGGAATATCGTGATTCGTAAATCATATTTTTATTTTATTTATTGATATATCATTTGGCGCACGTTATAGTTCGTCATAAGCGCCATCTAGTAGATTCTGTCAAAACGTTATACGCATTTGACCCGAATAAAAAACTCACATTTTCTAAGGGTTTTCATTCTCTTTGTGACGATATTAAATAAGATATATATTAATCTGTTTTTTCTGTAAATTAAGTTTGAATAATATAAGTAAATACGCTCAAAATTATGTTTTTTTATTTATTTAGTGTATTGTGATATCGTGCGACGCACGCGTATTAGTAATGAAACTGTGATCACAGTCACAGTTTTCAATCACTGATATTATCGAATGTCAATCACAATCACGCTAGTGAGTCAAGAGTAGCATTTTTTCTCATCACTATGAAACAACATCGGCCAGGAATATAATATTCACTTTTATATCATCATACAATTCGGCAGAATGTCGCACACAACGACCTTATTTGAAATTTAAATAACGACCACAATATAGGGGTGGCCGGCATTTAAAATAGTCTAGTTTATTATATTATTATATTATATTACATTTATTTAAATTTTGATTAAAAAATTGGAATAAGATATTTATTTACTTATATTTAGTGTTTTTATACCGAATTATTTAAATTACATGTGGCTATATTACATGTAAAAAGTTTAAAAATATTATTGATGGTTCAATTCACGACTATCCTATTAAAGGAGCTCCCACTAGTGCCAGATAATATATATATATATGAGTATTACTTACTTACTATCACACTGTTTCCCCGCAGTGGTAGGCAGAGAGGATAGAGCACCACATTCCTCTGTCCTGACACACAATTCTCGCCTCATCCACATCTTCCCATCTTCCCTTACAAGCTAGCCAATTCTTGAGATTTCTTACAGAACCATCCTCCATTATCTGGTTTACCTGGTCGTGCCAAGTCTTCCGCGGACGTTTTCTATTTTTGGTGCCATCAACACTTTCGTCATATATATTTCTTACCATTTTTTCCTCATTCATCTGTTCCATATGATGAAACCACCTAAGTGATCCTTTCGTAATTTTACTCACTATACTAATACCAGATTTACATTATTTCCTTATTTATTCATTCTTTACTGTCATAAATAGATTTGCCAAATATACGCCTAAGTGATCTGATTTCCACTGCATTTAGTCTACTTTCGTTCGTCTTCTTCCAGGCCTCAATTCTATACATCAGTGTCGGTACCAGGACTCCATTTTGCACTGCTAGCCTTGCCTCGGTTGACAAATTCCTGTTAAATACAATTACATTAAAAGCGCCGTTCACTTTATTCCCTGCAGTCACCCTCCTTTAGATATCATTCTCAACCTTTCCGTTTCTATCAAATATACTTCCCAAATACACAAACTCATCTACTTGTTCTAAACATTCATTACCTACAAGTATTTTGCACGGTGTCTCGCTTTCCTTCTTCTCGAATACCATCACTTTCGACTTGTTAACGTTCATAATACATACATCGTACATTCTACTTATTAGACTCTGTAGTTCTTATTCTTTATTCGCCATTAGTACTGCATCATCGGCGTATATATACTTACTTATAAATTTATTTCATTAAACTGCATACATTTTTATTTGATTAATTTACGATTTTTAGATAAGTTTACGGTACCGACACGAATGGAAAATATTTGTCTTCTTATTAACATTGTATGATTATTATATTATTAGATTTGATAAGAATGCAATCCTTGATTGTATTTTGTCACTACCTACTCTACTTACAACTTTTTTAAATTGTAAGAATAATTTATTCACGGATACAATTAGGAAAAATGTTTCGAATCCCTGTCATAAAGGATATGAAGGCGTTACAAACTTATATATACCTGGTAGGTACTCCACTGGGCAGTTTTATGTTCCATTATTCAAAAAGGATTTATTACCATACATAGTAGGCAGATGAGACGACGCCGATAAACTAAACAGATGATTTTAAAATTCTCATTCATTGTGTATTTCGTTCAGCGTAAATGTAAAATTTATAATAAAATTCTCTTTATTTACCGATTTGTAAATTCTTAAATTCCAATGGTACGTATATTGATAACATTTTTGTATAATTTAATCTCAAAGATAATACATAGATACATTAAAATAACATAGTGATTTGAAAAGTTACATCACATAAATAAAATTTAAATTATGAGAGTTATTTAGTCGAGTATGGTACTTGGTATTGAATACAGCATTAGGAAAATAAATATCGTAAAATTTGCACACATCAAAATATCAAATAACAAAATCACTTTCACATCGTCACACATGAAAAAAAAGTTAACAATTATCATTATCTAACTATATGAACCACTTATTATTAGACACTCTTTCTTACTTACTTACCATCGCGCTGTTTCCCCGCGGGGGTAGGCGGAGATAATAGAGCGCCACACTCTTATGTCTTGACACACAATTCTCGCCTCATCCACATTCATACATCTTCTCACACAAGCTCGCCGATTATTGTGGCTTTTAACACTACCATCCTCCAGTATCTGGTTTACCTGGTCGTGTCAAGTCTTTCGCGGAAGTCCTCTATTCCTGGTGCCTATAACACTTGCGTCATATATCATTCTTACAATTCTCTCCTCATTAATCAGTTCCGTATGACCAAACCAACTAAGTGATGCTTTATTAATTTTGTTCACTATACTAAAATCAACTTTACATTCTTTCCACATTTCTTCATTCTTTACTCTATCATAAAAAGATTTGCCACTTATAAACAAAGTAATCTCCTCCTCTGCCAGCTCCAGGCCTTACTTCCATACATCAGTATCGGTACCAGGACTCCACTGTGAACCGCTAGTCTTGCCTCGGTTTACAAGTTCCTATTAGCTATAATTCTATTCAATGCGCCGTTCACTTTATTCCCTGCAGTCACCGTCCTTTCGATATCTTTCGCAGTCTTAATGTTTCTATCAAACTTACTTCCCAAATACACAAACTCTTCTACTTGTTCCAAACATTTATTACCTACATGTTTTTGCATGTTGCCTTGCTTTCTTTTTTCTCGGATACCATCACTTTTGACTTATTGACATTCATAATAAGGTCACTTTCCTTGCATATATCGTACATTCTACTCACGAGACTGTAATTCTTGTTCATTATTCGGCATTAGTATTGCATCGTCGGCGTACAACAGCATACAATCAAATCGTGTGCTGTTTATTGTAATTGATAGTATGCATAAAATGTATCAGAAATATTTGTATTTACAATTGATAACATACATTAGTAATAAAAAAAACGCTCATAAAACAAATGCGAAAAAAAAAAGAAAAACAAAGTGAACATAAATGACATCAATTTATCGTTGCCAGAATAGAAATTTAACATTCCGCAATGAAAAGTAAGAAGAATTTAAATACTGTAATTAATATTTTTTAAATATTTTATCTTAACTTTATATCAATGCTCTAAATAATAATACAGTTATCTGATTTCGATTATTAAGTTTTAATTACCAAATCAAGAAAAGTTTTTTTACAAACAAATGAATCTCTCAATGAAATTATAATGATTACATCTTCCAAATAACTTCTAGACATCCAAAGGTAGACAAAATTAAATCAAAGCCGAACATTCGTGGACTCGCTAATGCTCTTAATGACAAGTCTGATTCGTAAATTAGTCTCATAATTCTCAAGAAGCCTCCTCAGAAGTAATAGCCACCAGCAGATGTCGCAAAACCTTTCCATTTTGAGGGCGGCTAAATTCTGAACAAACTTTAAAATGCCGAGTCTTAGCAGTGATATTGGTAAACTAACGTTTTTATGGGGGTCACCTTCATTTAATGCAATGTGCTTTGTCTAATGTTAGTCTATTTGTTAAAACATTCGCTTATAGATTTCAGGGGTTTGAGCCTCGTTCCAAGAGATCAGGAAACTAGTCCTATCTTAGTTTGAAAATAGTAAGATTTTTTAAAATTAAAATACTGAGTGGTTGCAATTTTAGAACATAGTTTTATGCTTTGATACAAATTTAATGAATTAATTAAAAATAATCATAAAAAATCTATTAATCCAAAAAATATACGTTTACCAATAGAAAAAAAACTGGGTTTGTATCCCGGTAACCAAACTTTTTTTGGAATATTTGAATATGTACAAGAACACACAATTACTGGATTTTCACCAATAAAGATACTGTTGGCTGGCTTAAGTGATCACTTTATACAAATATAACGTTCACCATTCTCATGCATAAATCAAAATCCATATCTATCTGATTAATGGGTGAGAATGGTGAACGTTATATTTGTATAAATTGATCACTTAAGCTAGCCGAAGACAAGTCGTAAGCCCTGTAATAATTACAAATACTTCCATATCTTTCCATTAAATATAATAAAAAGTAGCTTCGTCTCTATGATATATCTATTATTTGTTTATTAATCAACTTTAATTTGGTTTTTTTTAATGTATATCTTTCTATTTGATTAATTCAATTAGTAATATTGATATTGGAGTTTTGGTCGTGGGTATACATTTTCAATTTATTAATAACGACCAACTGAAGGCATTAGTTGAAATCATGTATGAAAATACGAGATTTTGCATAAATCTAGGCGTTAGTCATCAAATAGTTCTAAAGCGCCTAAAGAAGAAAATCAACAAAGCTTAACAAATGGGTGCCGCACGAATTGAATCAAATAATAATAAAAAAAACAACGTAACTTTTATTCTATGCTCTGGATACTTATTGAGCTATGAAACATTGCTTTATCTACAGAATTCACCATAAATCTAGCCAAAAGAATATCACTCATATTTCAATAATTTCTTACAAGATAAGGTCTTCAATAACCAATATGTTGGCGAAAGCGCTTTTCGAGGTTTTATCAACTCCAGAAATCGATAATTTTAAACTACCGGAATAAATAAACTTGTAATTAATTAGAAAAAATGTGTTGATTATATCAGTGCTTATTTTGATTAATAAATTTAATCATTAGCTGAGGAAAGTGTATTATAATTTTCAACATATCTATTACATACATAAAATCAATAGATATTTTTCCCTCAGACTACTGAAACACAACGGTAACCGAACCTGTTATCCCTGTGTTATACAGACTGCGGCCAAATTGATTAAACTGTTAGGAGGGGTTAATGCTCAAGCGGTGGTGGGTAGAGGCAGGTGCACGTGGTCTCCCTTTGTTCCGTCTGTGACTATTGCAGTAGCCAACATGGTTTGGACCGAAGCGCATCGGGGCTTTGCCGTGCGAGCGTATTTTGAAAACAACCAATACAAAGAGCTTTTCAGCGACAGTTAAAATTTTCAAATTTTGACAAATTTCGTTCTTTGGGGATATCTGGAGGAAAATGGGAGAAGATTATTGAAGAAGTTAACCCCATACCCCGCAATGTGTTTGAACAATCTGTATAAAACTTCAGAGATCGTCTCCAACAGTGTGTTGCTGCTAACGGCCGCCATCTTGAGGACATTATTTTCAAAACTTGATGATTATAAATGGTGTGACCTGCCAACTTCGATAATATTTTTTTCTCTATATAACCCCATTCCTTTTTTATAACTCCTCAAAACTGTTTAATCAGTTCTGCCGCACCCTGTATAAAGAAAAATTCTGACCGTTAAACTATCGAGGCTGCCAAGTTTTAACATATTATATACATAATGTAAGCTTCATTCGATGTATATTTCTGTCTCACTATAATGTACATTTTTCATTTGCATAAATTTGTTAATCAAAAGTAATTTATTAACTTCGACTAAAGAATAGAGAAATATAAGAAAAGAACAAAATTTACATTATAACTTTGAATGCGGTCAAGGTCGGTAATAAAACATTTGTAAATTTGAACCTAAAATGTAAAACCTCGAATATTTTATAATTTACAGGTATTTTAACGTTACATTTGTTTATACAACTTTCGTAGCTTTTTACTTTGTGATTTATTTTCACCGATACCGGGATAGATACTTGGCGCATCCAAAGTCTTTTTGATATCAATATCCCGTAACTTAATTGCCATAAGATTATTTTTTTGTTTTTCGGTACTGGTTTGTACTTTATTATTTATATATTCTTAATATCAAATTTTAATACGTAAGTACATACGCCTAGTGAACTCTGTAGCAAGCTTAATTATTAAAATATTTAAAAAATTGATTAACGTTTATTTTCATGTCTCATAATTCGTTCGTGCATAGCGTGCACGCCTGTCATCGGGGTTCCGTCCGGAGAAATTTTTAATTTATATATTTAATTTTTTTTTTCAAAATACAAAAGCATATTCTACACGGAAGTAATACAATACATGTTATTTTTTAAAAATTAATAATTTTATTTTATTATAGGTTTAATACGCCTGATTTTAAAGCCAGGTTGCCCAATTAAGAGTCCATTATATTTTAGCCCTTCTTCTTCCCTGGCCTTATTACCTCCCCTCCAATTCTCTTTCTGCCCTTAAAAAACAAGATACTTAAATGCTTCACCTGTCAGCATAAATGCTGTCCCAACGTGTTAATTAAAAGCCTTTTGCAACTCGGCGAGATGGGATCGCTGCAATGAGAACTATTAAAAATCGGGTACTGGTTAATGTACCAGAAGACAAATGCTGCTATCGTATCTGGTCTGTTTATCATATCAGGATTGTTTTCTCGATAAAAACACGTTTTGGCTTGCAAAAATGTTAACGTCTCGTGCAGCTTTTGATTCTCCATTGACAAATAAATCATCGGAGAATATTTTTAATAACGAGTAGCAACTAATCTATTAAAATTTTTATCGATAATTTATTTTTATTCTCTCTCAAATTCTATTAACATGTAATATAAGTATTTCAAAAGATACATCCATATGCGCTATTTCAAAAAAAACTGTTTTATCGTAATCATATTTTAGCACTATATTATGTTTTTTGAATCAATTATATAACATAGGTACATACATTACATATATTATTGAATTTATTTTGAAACTTTTGATTCAGTGTGGCCCTACTTAAATTTATTATTATTAAAATAGTAACAAATTCGAATATATTTATTTCATAACGGAAAAATAGATGTTGGTATCAATTTTAAAGAGCTGCCGAATATAAGTTAATGTACTTGATTAAAATAGGGGATTTGGTTGGCATTTCCCCGGATAAGAAAAGGTTCAAATTCGAATCTCGGTAGTAAGTAAAATATTTTTTCGGTAAATAGATTGTTTATATATATCTTTCTAGTTGATTAATTTAATTTGCATTATATTTATTAAACGATAAATAGATTTAAATCGGTTTAAACAAAAACTAGTTAACTGGTTATATAGACAATTTTAAAATAACCGAAAACCTTAATTAATAATATGTACCAATTTTTACCGCCAAACTTTCAGAGCCTCGAATTTTTTTTATTTATTTATGTACACACACTAACTTATATATTTTCTATGAGAACACTAGTAGTCTAATTAAAATTTTAATTTAAAGTGTTTGTTGAAAATCAGAGTTTTTTTTGTACACAATATTATAATGAATTACAGTACATTGAAAATCTTCATGGCACTGTGCATCACCGATTTATGAGATTTAGCCTTCTTCCTGAATGGCAGTCTCAGTCTATCTCTTCCTCTTGTAAAATATTCGTTCTCATGTTGATTTGCATAAATTTTTCTTATAAATTCTGTCGATGTTTTTTAGTGAGATTTTTGAAATAAATACCATACATTGAAATATATTTGCTGCTTAAAGGTGATCATATTAAGATCCGAATATATTTATTTTTTCTGAGTAGATATTATTCTGAGCTTTATTTTGCAGTACTGATAATTTATGCATTTCTTCTTCATTAGCCAAAAATGAATGAAGATGCGTATGGATTAATTGTTATTTATTTTTTATTAATTTCGGAACATCAGGGGTGGTGAAATATTACACTTATTTAATTGGTATATATTTAACTATTCGATTATTGAAAAGCAGCTGTATCCTAACTATGATTGCTGTAAAGAATTAGTGGTAGGTGCACGACCACTATTTTGTGGTCTGATTACAAATTGTAAGAAGGGTCGGCTAACCGCAAACAACAAAGAGCCTATAAACCCTCATACAGCCGCCATCTACGGTCTATCAAGGAATAAATTGTGGCCTTCGTAATCATATAAACCATTGTGGCTTTGATCGTCCTTAAAATATTATACAGGACACGATGACCTCAATCCGCTATAATTAGTCGGTAAAGGAGAAAATTTTAAATTTTTATATTTTTGCGTTAGTTTTCAGAAATCTGTTTTTTTATTATTAAAACTATTTAATAATTCAATGTCTGCTTTCAGTTAAAAATAGAAAATGATAATCATACTCTCTGGTGGACATTGTATTGTGTTTTAATTTAAAGGCTATTAATTATTTTTATTTAAACTTTAATACGCCAGAAAATCATTCATCTTGATACCATGAGCGAAATTTTTTCTTTGACTGATGATATACTTTCAATCATTTGCTTCGATACACGGTCATATGATAAATTATTATAATTTATTTTTTTAATGTTTCAGGGTGCATATTTTTAAGGAGCCATGCAATTTTAAAATATGATTGATCACTGTCTTATCAACATATTATATCTGACGGCAAAATTAATTACCAATGAGGATCTGAAGATCTACTGATTGCTATAGTAATGGAATTTACGAAACCTCCCCCTTTAAATCTTTTAAAATTTAACATAATTTTTAATCTTTCAATTTAATTGTTCTGTGGATTTCAGAACAATAAAATTAATGAGAAGAAAATACTAAGGGAGAAAGAATTTTTTACTCCCTCGGTATTTTCTTCTCTTTTTTTCTCACAGTCGAAGTGCTCATGACATTAGTTTTCTTCTACAAAGCAAACTGCTTATCTCCACTTTACATGATTCTGTGCTCGTGTGAGGTGTAGCTAAACTAAGTGTCTTGGATTATCCGCCTTGTACAATCAACCTCTTTCCCTACGTTTTTATACATTCCTAGTGGTCACCAATTTCATCTCATCATAGTTTCTAGCGATATGCCTAAAGTACTAAATAATTATTTTCCACTTATGGAGACTTTCTTAGTATGAAGTTATTTAAGAATAGAAATATTCGTTCGTCTCGCAGTCCATGGTACATTTAATTTAATTGGTTTCATACTTAACGTAATACGTTCCATGACAACTGCACGCAGTCAGTTTTACTGCCTTGTCTTTATATTAAATAACCTAACCTAACATAACTTAACATAGCCTGCATTAAAGGAATGTAAGCTATCGCGAGGTAACTTACATTAATCTACCTAATATTCTACTACTTTGTGTGCAGTTTTTTATATGTCACTGTGTGTAGTTGTTTATTTGTCACAATGTGCAGTTGTCTATGTATGACTGTGTACAGTTATCACCAACATGGTTAACACCGTATTTTTATATCGTTGTATTTTTTAAAATTATTATAAATAAATATCTTCATTTGAATTACATTCAGATTGTTGGCATTAGACTGCATGTATTGTGGTGCATGGTACTCCGTAGTAATAATTATTTTAAAAATAATCGATCATTATTGTGCGTCACGAGTTTGTTAATTTCGTAGACCTTCCTACAAACACTCCGTACCGCGTATCATGCGGTTACATGTCCACAATAGCTATTGATTGAAGCGAAATAAATTATCAATTATGCTCGGCCAGGAAACAAGTGGATACACTGCCTTTAATGGTTTATCGATGGGCTGCAGTTTATAGGGGTTGACAATCGTCACACGACATTAAACCAAGTGTACAAAGGGTGTTATCACAAATGGCCCGAAACTAATTTAATGGAGATGAATATCATATGCATTAAAAGCTTCAAGTTGAAAATCTAACAATCCATCTCTACATGTCGTACTGTTATACTTTATATGAATTATTTTCATAGCATAATGGATTTAAATCAATAAATAAATATATTTTTTGACATGTTTAAAATTGTATTATTGTCAGTAAGTGAGTTGGACATACACATGTCGGTGGTCAGTATTTTCCGGTACATACTTTACTACATTCATATGTATTATGCTTTCGTACATATACAGGATGTAACAGACCTAGTATACAATATTTTATGGGTGGATACCTGACTAAATAACAAGTCGAAAATGCTCAAGAAATATGTCACATGAACCGTTACGGAAAATATTATTAAACAATTAATAGATCTCATAGAGACGAATCTATTTTTTATTATATTTAATATACACATATTGAAGTATGGGTAATTACAAGGCTTACGACCTGTCTTTGGCTGGCTTAAGTGATCACATTATATAAATATAACGTTCACCATTCTCACCCATTCATCAATATCCATATTATTAAATATAATAAAAATTAGCTTCGTCTCTATGAGACATCTATTATTTGTTTAATAATAATGCCTTTGTAGGTGAAAATCCAAGAATTGTGTGTTCTTGGACATATTCAAATATTGCTAATAATACACTAGTTAAAATAATAAAATATATATATATAAAAATTGAAAAATATTTATATTTCAGGCGTACTCTAGTATAACGTGTTAAAAACCTTTTACAGATAAAGAATATTGCTTTAAATGATTAAAAAAATAATTATATTCTCATTGTGATATATATGCTGATTCAGAGAAATGAATTATTAAATTTATTCCATAGACGATCTCGTAGTGGTATTCGAAGTGTTTCCACATATTAACATATATGCAACTTCAAATAATTTGATAAATATGGAGATTGATTAATGGGTGAGAATCTTGAATGTTATATTTATATAAAGTGATCACTTAAGCCAGCCGAAGACAGGTCATAAGCCCTGTAATTACCCATACTTCCATATATTTTCATTAAATAAAATAAAAAATAGCTTTGTCTCTATGAGATATTTATTATTTGTTTAATAACAGTGTCTTGTGGGTGAAAATGCAGTAATTGTGTGTTCATGGACATATTCAAGTATTGAAAATATTACTGTTTAAAATTTTTACCTAATCACGTGAGCTTTATTTCTACGTAATATT
The DNA here is from genome assembly GCA_031772225.1 of Eubasilissa splendida. Taxonomy (NCBI): domain Eukaryota; kingdom Metazoa; phylum Arthropoda; class Insecta; order Trichoptera; family Phryganeidae; genus Eubasilissa; species Eubasilissa splendida. The sequence continues at coordinate 32,353,866 of CM062846.1, read as the reverse complement.
TACAAAATTTATCAAATATTAATCTACATCTTTGATTCAGGCCCTAAATCATTTAACAAAAAATAGTCTGGCTGGTCGAAATTCAATGACCTTTAATTTTTTATATTCTATATATAGTTTGAAATCAATAAAATATTTCAGTTAATCTAAATAGCCGCATTACAACGGTTTGTTTGAAATTCTTATATCTCTGTCGTGGTTGAGATTAGTCACATATTCTTTAAACATTTTCGACTGGTAATTTAGTCAGGCATCCATCCACCCATAAAATATTGTGGATTATATTTGTTACACTCTATATTATATATTTCGTTTTCAAGGCACAATTCATATCTACTGTAATATCTGCAGACTACAGTGGGTAGTCATATTTAATGAACTCATGTGATGAGGATTTGTAAGAGATTTGATGACCATATTTGTATTGAAACTCGTTTATCTATGTTTTTCTATAATATAACTTGCAAGTACGCAAGTATATATAGTCGTGAGGAAAAAGGGCAGGCTAAAAAATTCGTAGCTTAAAAAGAATACACTAGCCGGTCTCCAATTAATTTTATTATCACGTTATTGACGATTTATTATTGACGTTACTTGGAATTTTCAATAGTTGTTTTTGAATTCAGTGTGTTTGACATTTATGTGAAAATTGATAATATTCAGCTGCGCTCCGCGATTAAATACTTTTTATATTAGATACGGTCGGAGTATGCACCATAAAATGCATACCATTATATGAGATATGGTTGTATGGAGTATGCACCATCATATGTTAAAAAGTGGTCAACTGAGTTTAATCGCGAGCGGCAGGATATTGAAGACGAACCTGCTGAAAGAAAACGAAACATCGAGAAGGTCATGAACTTGGTTTTATACATCAATGAATTAGTTCAAGCGCATACCGACGACTTTCTATCGTGCAATAGTTCTGTCGTGATGGTGAGAGCTATAAGAATGTATAGCAGAAAACACATTGACGACTAAATTGTCAAACGATAGAACATTTGTTGTCGAACTGTTGTTCGACTGTTTGGGCCTCGGACCTCAGTAAGGATATTGCAAAGGTCCGAAAGATCTCTTGCGAACAAGTGGAATTCATCTTAACTTCGGAAATGCATTTCTAGAAGCTGTCTGCATGGTCAACGTTAAGGCTTCCAACGCCGAAACAATGAAGTTTTCCTGTCTGAACTTCACGCGAGTATTTAGCTATTACCCTAATGCTAACCGTCTCGGTATGCTTTGCAACTATGGATGTTTACTGAATTTGCAACTACTGACCAGAGTTCAAACAGCAGTCGATACAGTGGCAATAGAAGACCACGGCGGTTTTGTCACTAGCAATATGATGGCATCAGTTATCTGGGATTGTCAAGATAAATATGACGTTCTTGTTGATCTAATGGTTAAGATACTCGCCTAGTAATCCAGTGGTCGGGATTTAAGCCTCTTTTCAGGAGACTAACAAACTAGTTTTATTTTCTTAGCACAATCGTTTAGCTTTGTTTGAAAATAGTTAAAATATTGACAAGTCACTAAAATACTAATTAAATGTAATAATTAGAAAGATATACATATAAAATCAATTGTATCGAAAAATATTGTTGTTGCTACTGTACTACTGTTGAAATTCGAACCTAGATTTCTTGCAATCTGGGAAAAGTGCATTATCCGATTATATTATACCAACACAGTGGATTGACGACAAATTTTCCAACCCATATGTTACATTTTTTCAAATGAATACATCTATTTTCAGCCTACCCTAGTGGTTTACTTCTACTAAGGGGTGATATTGCAAAACACACTAGCTTAAGGCACAAAAAAGTAATTATGTACCTAATCTATTTACCAAAAATAGTACTATTTAAATATAATATACTTTCATGTCAAATTGTGCACAAATATATTTTACTTGATAGTTGATGCGAATAAAGATATTATGAAAGTTTAAAGGTTATTTATAGTCGATAATTTAATTAAGATTATATTCATATTGTGACAAATGTGGAAGCGTACAAAATATTTACAAAAAAAAAAGGAAATGTCAAACTGGCGAAATCTTTTTTAAGAAACTGACCTTGCGGGCCCAACATTAGGTCGATAAGAACGTATAAAGGAAATTGCTTTTCCATTTGATTTTATTGTACGCATCCCATAGTCCGTCGCCTACCCGCTTGACGATCATTCTTTTCATTCTATTGCTTAAAGAATATTTGAAATGCTTTTATTGAGAAAATTCAATTTAATCACCCGTTAAAGATTACAATCTCCAGCGGAGCAGAAGAAAGGTTTCAAATTTCAAATGAAGATATCAAAGAAAATTAATACACTCAAATGGAGGATGTAATCTGCCTTATCTGTATTGTGTCGTATCCAGACAAGCCACTTTTCCTTTTTTAACTTAATTAATAAGTTTGTATCAAAAATGATTCAATAAAACGTAATAGGGGTGACAAAAAAATTACTTATGTAAAATAATTTTTTGGTGTTTATTTGAAGTGGAATATTTAATTTACACAAGATTTTAATCTTATAAATTAATATCATGTTTATCAATAATAATTTTAATACAAAAGTAAAAATATATTCAAATAGATTGTAAAGTGACTGTAACTAATTTAAAATATTGTTTATTAAATATAATTTTCATTGCATATTATACATTTGCTCTGATGGATGACCATTAGAGAAATTATTATAATTGAGTTTTTCATGTTCATAATTGAAATTGCATTTTAGCAAACTATAGTAATAATATTTTTAAAAGCATTTTACTTTCTATCAATCAAATATTTTTCTAGCAATATTTGAATATGTTCAAGAACACACAAATACTGGATTTTTATCTACAAATGCACCGTTACTAAACAAATAATAGATATTTCATAAACATTAAATATAATTTTTAAAAATTACTTCGTCTCTATGAGATATGTATTATTTGTTTAGTGATAGTGCATTTGTATGTGAAAATCCAAGAATTTTGTGTTCTTGGACATATTCAAATATTTCTAATAATACACTGGTTAAAATATTAAAATATATAAAAACTGAAAAATGTTGATTTTTCAATTTCAGATTCAGACGTATTCTAGTATAATGTGATAAAAACATTTTACAAATAAAGAATATTGTTAAAAAAATAATAATTAGATTCTCATTGTGACATATATGCTGTTTCAAGGAAATGAATTATGAAATTTAGACCATAGATGGCGATAGTGTAGTTGTTGGTACTTGAAGTGTTTCCATATATTAATACAACTTTCAAAAATTTGATAGATATGGAGATAGATTAATGGGTGAGAATCTTGAACGTTATATTTATATAAAGTGATCACTTAAGCAAGCCGAAGACAGGTCGTAAGCCCATACCCATACTTCCATATATTTTACATTAAATATAATGTTTAAAAAATAGCTTCGTCTCTATTATTTGTTAAATATTTTTTTAGTAAAGTTGTATCCAACGTTAAATTTAATATTAAAATAATGAACCTTTTTTAAATAAAAATATTACATATATCAATCATATTTACGTAACTATATTTTTTAATCAAAATATTTTTCAACCCATTCCTAATATATATATATTATTTGAAACATACATAATGCCATCAAAAATAATGAAATATTGTAAAAAAAACAATCGCTATGAAAATATATATGAAAGATATTTTCTTATTAGTTTTTATGTACGTAATGCGACATTTATTTTATTTATGATATAAAATATATAACTATGTTCATATTTTTATTAAATATTTTATTCAATGAAAACAGGAATAAATAACTTATGACGCACACGAGTGCCTGTGGCGCCACGAGTAGGCTGACTGGGTATCTCATCGGGCGTTCCTTTCGGTGCAGCACTTCTCCACCGTACTTCATCCGAACGACAGCATCTCTCACACAGCGCTACTGTTTAACTTAATTTTTATTTAGAGTCACGTATTGTAACCATTAAGCGATTAAATCTGTGATGTAATCGTAAGTACTTATTTTGCCTATGTACAGTATTGTCTTAATCCTTCATTCCTCACTGTAAACCAAACCGAATGATAGTCCGAGTTATGAAGGTGGACCGCTATTACTTTTTTGTATGATACAAATATTCTTATCGTCACTAACCTCCATAGTTGTGCTTTAAATATCTATAAAATATCGAGTATTTATCATACAAATTTGTTAGAAAACCTAGGCAACATATATATATATATATATATGCATGTTCCTGCGGCAATGGGTTGTACATATCTATCGCAGAGATGATAGCTGGTCGGGAAAAAAGATTCTGGGGTGAAGTTCGCACACGTAGGAAAAGTATTGGCTATCCCCAAACTTGATGGAACAATGACGTCAGAAGGATAACAGGCAACAGATATATGAGAAGGGTTGAAGACAGAAAGATATTTGGGGAGGTCTACAATGGCGAGATATAGACTGATGATGAGCATGACGATGATGATGATGAACTTTTTTAACAATCACTTTAGTTTCATATGTATTATATCATAGGTTTTTTTTTATATAATTAAAAAGTATGTTTATTTATTAGGATAGAATAAAACTGTCAGTTCACCAGCAGTTACAAATTATACATTGAATTCAAAAATATAAAGTTTGTTGTTAGATGGTTTAGGACCTGAAGCAAACATATATTTCGCAAATATTTAGACTAAATCGTTAACATTATTTTGTAAAAATTTCAAACAATAATATTTTCCGTAATGGTACAGAATTTGTACAAAGTTAAAGTTATTAACAGAGGTCGCTTCAAAATCTTCTGGTCATGTTCATTTACATTTTTCGGAAGTCATGACATATCGTGTATTAAATAATATTTCTATCGAAATGCACTTAAAACTGTTACTTCTAAATTTCACATTTTCATGCTGAACCCTTTATAAATAAATAACCATATACCGATTAAAGAAAAGATATTTATAAAAAACTAAAATCAAACAAGAAATAGGAAAGGAGCCAATCTGAAGCTTATTTATTATTACAAGTACTCCACATTAATGATAAAGGTAAACGCTAAGATAACTTAGAGGCCCTAGAAATCTAGAAGTCCATAAATAATAATGAATGTATAATTAACAACCAAAAAAAATTTAACCTATAGTCCTATCTTTAATATGTTGCCATTCACCATTTGTCTCTTGTCTCCTCCCACCCCAGTCACCCACCACCACTTTAATACCTGACACTAATGTATAATTGCCCATATTTCGTAACACTAAGTTAGTATCTTGTACACCCTGAAAAAGGAACGATGGTTCCAAAACCGGTTGGTGTTAGCAAAAATAAAGTGGTGTTTAAACAAAGTGGATTGTTTTAAATTATATTTATTATTACAAGTTATAAACTACGGTACCTGTTTTAAAAGACGCTAACTAAAATAATATGAAATACTGATAGATGTCTTTAAATATAGTGCACTGTTTTTAGTCGAATCCTATTTGGTATCCGAGACTTAAGACGAGAGAATTAAGCTGTGTATAAAAAAAAATAATTATGTAAATATTCGTACTCTTTTCATGGCGTGTTTGCATTAATATAGTATACAGTCACAATATACGTATATTTGTGCAACATGATATAATAATAAATCTTTATTAGATAGTTCTACACGGTCGTTTAAGATAAATTAAAATACATATTCAGATAAAATACATTTTTTTACAATTTTTAATGAATGTATGAAACGCGTCTATTTATAAAATCTTTTTATTTATTTTTATCTTTATTGTCAGAGTAGATGGCGCTTTAGTTGGTTTTTAGTTTGTGTCCATGGTGAAAAGGGTTGATTTATATTTCTAAAAGGAGATAAGGGATTTCTAATTTAAAAATTTAATTAAAAATGGAATGGTGCATTGAAAAACGCATGTGGTTATTTACGAAGTTAATTTATTTTAATCACTACAATTTAATTGCAAAGATTTTAACTATCTAAATGAATAATTTTTATTATTTTAAATTTATGTTTTTTATGTTCATTTAATGTTGAATATCTTATATTCAAGTCTTAATTTACAGTTTGGAACCCCAGAGCTGAGACGCCTGAGAATCCGGGGGAGTGAAAATCGATTGCGACTCAACACAGACTATTAGTTCCCACCGATCTGGCCGTTATAGTTTTCCAAGATAAAAAGCCGCGGTATTTTGACTTCGTAACGGCTTCTTTATGGTTCCGCCGCCAAAACATTTCCATCTAGCTGTGGAAAATTTCTTAAAACCGGCCGTTACCAACCCAGTTATCCAGTTGATAATGTACTCTGAATACATAATTTACAAAACATTATCTTTTATTATGCTTCCCGTGACACATTTTCTAAATCAAAACACCAAATTCTTAATCTTTTCGACATCTCATTGTGTTCCAGAATGTTGGGCTATGATCTTATTTTAGAATGTGGATTCAAGAATATCGTGAGGCGCGTTTTCGAATCTATTTCAAAAATGTATACAACAGATATTGAAAGTTTTTTACTGAACCTTTTATATTTTTTACATAACTAAACATTTAAAGCTTTTAATTAATTTATTAGTGAACTTGTCTGCCTTGAATAAAACCTGTCTAACTGAAAGTATTTGTGGTAATGCAGGTAAGTTTACAATTATTTATTATGATTAGATCTTGATTAGATGACATTAAAAAAAAATGAAAATAATTACATGATTTTAACAAAGCGAATTATTTTTTAAAATTTGGACTACTTTGGTTTTAATAAATAATATTGCAATAATAAGAAATAATTGACAAAAAAATAACGTTAAAAAAAATCTTAAATACATTTTAGTATGTTTCTATGATTATTCAATGTATATGAACCTTTTTTTCTTAGAATCTTGACATATAAAATGGCAACGCATGTTTGAGTTAACATATTAAAATAATGCATTATTCAGTATGTTTCGCTAAGTACTTTTTTATTATAAAAGAAAAGAAAAGCCTAGACATGTCTACCATTTTTATAAAAAAATCAATGTTTTATTTTAACGAAAGTATTAAATTTTTATTTTTTATCTTTGTTTAATTAACCACTAAAATGAGTTTAAATACATCTACCGGTTTCGAAAAATACCATTTTCTTCTTCAGGATGTCATAACTAACTAAAACATACATTGTTTCTTTGACAGAATCTATTTTTAAAAATCAATTTTTAAAAGAAAAATTTTTTTTTAAAAACCGGTAGATGTATTTAAACTCATTTTAGTGGTTAATTAAACAAAGATAAAAAATAAAAATATGAATCTTAACCACAAAGATAACATTGCTTATTTTAAAAGTATGAAAGTATTTATCATAAATATTTTTATTGGTTATCCTAAAATTAAGTTATTTTTTGGTGAAATATAATTTTAAAATAAATAATCTAGTGAGAGACTAAATTTCATTAAAATGACGATATACCATAATATAATTTCAATTCCATATGAGTTCATAACCTGAATAAAGAGGAAAATGTTCAAAATTGAAAAAATACAAAATAAAGTGAGTAACCTTGTGAAACCATTACCTAAACATGTAACACGTACCCTGGTAAGTACCTACTTATTTACTGTGTTATTAGGTAACAACCTTCATATCGCCTGTCATACACAGCCTGTTTCAGTGAGGGGTGTGGCTGAAATAGAAGCGGAGCTGACGTAAAATGGCCTAAAAAATTACGTTAAAAATTAACCAATAAAAGGTTAGCATATTTATTATTACATAACTGAAAATCTAATTTCATTCAGATAATTTTAGAAGCTTTTGCACAGATATGTGTTCGGTAATATTAAAGATTACTTAAGCATTTTTTAAATAAATTCTTTAATCTACATGACATCCCTTTATGTTTTAGGTATAGAAGCAAACAAACCGATAGGTATGTGTCTGAACAAGAGGGTGTGGAAATATGGGATGTAAGAAGCATGGAAGGAATTTGAGAGAAGAACAGGAACAAGGAAGCTGATGGGTCAACCAGAATCAGGAAGAAATACGACCCACCTAAAAAAGTCTTCTGGCTTTAGAACACGTACTCCTTTGTTCCGTACGAAGTATTCTTGTTCATACACTTCAGTGATGACACATGTTACGCATACCATGGACGGCAAGATGCACGAATGTTTCTATTCTAATGGAGCTGAACATCAAGGAAAGACTCTCAACCATTTGCCTGAGAGAAGCCCTTAATTTTTTTTGGCATCTTGCGAGAAGAGTCGATAGGTTGGAGAAGCTTGTTGCGGCGGGCCACGACGATGGACGAAAATGAAGAGGCAACAGGTACTTCTCTGCTGACTGCCCTGAGATCTGCAGGATGCCGAAAAAAGTGGAGGAGCATAGTGAAGAGTGCAGGAGCTTATGGAGATCATGATCCTCAGTCATTTAGGACTGACGAGGATATTTATTAATATGTATATATACATTTTTCTCAGCTAATAATTAACTTTATTTATCTAAATAAGTATCATTAGAATAGATACATTTTTTTAAACTAATTACAAGTATAAAATACAATTATGGAATTGATAAGATCTCGAAATATTTCTTTGGCAGCAGTTAGGTTATTAAATATAATAACTTGTCGAAATTCTAAAATATGTATTGATAATCTGTTGACAAGATGCTTACTATATATAATAGACAAGGTAATATTTAATACTCCAACAAGCCCACACAGAGTAGAACAAATTTCGTAACGGCAATTTTTTTGGTTTTTGTTCAGTTCGTGCGGCACCCATTTTTTCATAGCGGTAGTCTCGCTGAGCTATGCCCGTGCTTGAGACAAGCATTTTAAAACTTTTGTTTGTAGATGCTACTTAATAATTAAAAAACACGTTACAGTAAAAATAATAATTAACAGTTATTTTGCAATTGTAAAAATATGGACGCTTATTTTCAGAAGATCGCAGATTTTTTTCGAAATTGACTTAAATATGAGGAAGTAATCTTCTTTATGTGTTTATCATATTACAAGTGGCGTGCAATAGGCATTCATTTAGGTTATGCATCTAATATTGAACATGTAAGAGTAAGATGTATCTAAAAAATACAGCCTTTCGGAAGAATGCTTTTTAAAAAGTACGCCTACGTCAATTTAAGGTCTTGTAATATATATATATATAAATATTTCTTTAATTCGTGTTATAATTATAATATAAAATAAAACCTCATTTAAAATATATTAGAACAAATACATTCAAGTTCGCATCAAATATTAATTTACGCTATTTACAAGATGTGATTTGATTTGAAGATATTGCAATTAATTGGTATATGTTTGAGCCAAATTTTTAAAAATTATACGTAGCACATGCCCAAATTTATTTATCCTTCTTCTAGTTAAAATATTAACACAAACATAAATTATGAATTATTTTCACGCGGACCTACATACTAAATTAGATATAATCAAAAAAATACGTAATTTAGATTTATTTCTCAGAAATTTTAATTATGCATTGCTTTTTTAATTGTATGAAGTACACGCCGTTATCATATGTAACATTTTTATTATACGTATGATTACACAAACTTATATACAGTGGCGGTGTTTATGCGCAAACTTTTTAGATTGGAGGATGAGCAGTGTGGCTTCCTAGAAGGGCACGTAACCACAAACCGACTGTTCACCCTTCAACAAATGCTGCAGAAGAGCTGACTGACTGAATATAGACACATTGGTACAGCCAATAGTGGAGTCTCAGGTCTGGAAATTATTATTACGGTACCAAAAGAATTCCCTAGGGAAGTTCTCGGAAAGAAGTTCCTTTATACGCCTTGCACGAGAACTATAGTATCTGCTTTCAGTATAATAATAGTATTGTTGTGGTGGCACCAGAAAATGTAGTTTAAGATAAGAATATATATTTCCTTTCACTTAATAATAAGCCGGTTAGGCACTATGCATTAGACATCCGATAATCTGACCTCTTTCTTCCTTCTTGTTTGAAAACCCTTTGGGATTAGACATAGTCCTAGCGAGAAACGTCTATAGTCGCGATATGGTACATATGTGTATCACCTCTGCGCTCGTAACTATAGGCCAACATTGGTCAGTGTTCAATCTTCTTCTCTCCGATGATGTAAACTGAGTTGACATTGTTTCTAATTATGTGAATATTTCTATAAATATACTAAATACAAAGTTGATATTTTAAATATTTCTCCGTAATATATTTATGTTTTGGATAAAATAATTACAATATATAAGTATTTCACGTACGCAATAATAAATATGTTTTTTTGAAGAACCTGATGTTAATCTGTCATTACGTGTATGTATACATAAAGAGCGGAGTGGCGGATGCCGATTGTCACTTTAGTGGCAGAGCGTGCGCTGGCTAAGTGAGACGTGTCTTATGCGTCTTTATGCTGTCGTTCGTGATGATTAATGTTTTTTCTATTTTTATAATTGATATTGATATTCACTTACATATGTTAACTACTATTTGAAAAATGAATACAAGTCATTTATGTAAAACATTAATATTTTTCCGACTTAAAAATCTCAAAAGTCTACATGTACACTGAGTTTTCAGCACCGGAACATGCGTTTTCATTATAGCACCGTAATGGAAGTGCCAGACGGTTCAATATAATGTTTGGGAACAAGGTAGGGAAGTGAAGTAAAAAGTGCTTACAGTAGTCTTTATTTATTTATTCAATAAAAAGCACAAAAATATGAACGACTGAGTTTGAAATACTAAACTTAAGAGCATAAAGCGACGTTGGGAGTAAGCTATGGCTACTAAAAGCTAGTACCTGCCTCTGGACAATTCGGGAGTGAGCTAAGGTCTGATCACCAAATTTCATAGCTGTGATTGGTCAATGGTACATCATTTAATGGTGCATGACGGATATTCCTTTAGAACACCGCATAAAGTTTCCGGTAGTGGCGCCTCACCACACATTAATCTACGCTTCATTTTATATGATATACCATTTACAGCGACTTCATAATGGATAATTAGGAAGAGATTATACTTTTATTCTGGTGAGCTTTCTTATTTGTTGAAGCCAACATTCAGGATTGTCATCGGTCGATCAGCTAGATATCACACAATATATACTTGCAGGATGTGTAATAGGATCTCGCTGTAGGAGGAAAAGCTGACTGTTGACGCAAGTTGAGTACCTACTCCCTGTGCATTTTATTAGTATACCTTAGTATACCTTTCCTGCTCTGGCCAGTTAATTACTTAGCGATTTCGCCAACGTGGGAACAGATTGCATTCCGACACCGAGCTGTCAACACACTTGTTTATTTTGACGGTCGAGATTAACACCGTACGTAACGCCAAGACCACGAAAAAGAAATGGTGTTTATCAGCATCAGGAGTGCAGCGATATCTTCGTTCTTAACTACAAAAATGCAAGTCAACTGTAGGTGAAAGATGACGTCCGACTCAGGGCCGTAGGTAGGTCAGATCTATCTGCCAATATTTATTTCTTGTACCAATTCGAATTGCGTAAATAAACCATTAATTTTAATCGATACAGTCCACGGGATCTTATCCCATCAGTTGACATTAAAAGGAGGATTCTATAATCTGTTTAGTGATGGACAAATGACAGAAGATCTGGAAGCAAAGATATCATCACAATTCAAACGAGATATAAGCACCATGCTTAAAACTGATAAGATACTTATCTTCTATTGCAAATAGTGTACTCATATTCTGAAAATGTTTTTTTTTTTAAAACCGTTTCGTCGTTCTCAGTGCAGTATAGAAAATAATATTATCAAATCAATAAATAAATGTGTGTCATTTAATACACATAACTACGATACGATAATTAATTTACGTACATACTATTATAAAACAGTTTTTACAAAAACATAATCATCTGAAATAGTATAACAAAAATTATTGCTGTTTGTAACATAATTTGTCCATTCTAGTTCTTCATAAATTCTATCCACGTGTATTAAAATAAAGTATGCATAACGTGAAAACTCTATTACCTACAATTATCTCAAAAACTCGATGTTTGAACGCGAATATTTTAAATCCACTCTAATCATCTTTCTATTTATTTAAAAGTCACTGACAGAGTTATATATTATAGAACAAACAATTTTACATTATTTTACATGAATTGCCCCAGCCCTGATTTTAGTATATCTAAACATCGTTATTTCAGGATTTATAGCTCAGCTAAATTTAATAAACCAGAAAAATGTATAGGATGTATTTCTCACACGTAACCCCCTTCATCACTTTGTCAATATGTCTACGTGCTGTATAGATTATTTTTTCGGGTAATGAAAGCGAGAATGCTTCTCGTAACAAAAAAGTTTTATAAATAATGTACAAACACAGAAAAATATCCGATAAGAAAACTGTATAACTTAAAAATAAATTATTTTCCAATATTGGCGATGAACAGGTGTGCTGTTTTTTTCCAGTTGATTTTTGGACCCAACTTGTGTACCTACATAATTATTTTTTTAATGCCAACCTTTTGATATCATAAAAGCGTAAACGTAACGCATCCAAAAAACTAAAAAGGTGCCTCTAATTGAAAAAGCCTGATCCGCGAAAACGTCACCTCAAGGATTTAATATCCGAAAGTTATATCCCAGTTTGGCAGCCACGGTGCTATAATGTTTAAGGGATGAAAATCTAAATTCCTTAAGCATTAGGTGGGCCTTTTTATATTAGGGGAGACTTTTCAAAGAATTTAATTTGCCGGGGTTGAAAGTTATCGCTCCTACGCCTACGATCGGCTTATCCAACCTTAAATTTATTTATTTTTATAATACCTCAAGTGTGAATGAACTTTAACCATTTTATAACAAATTAAAAATATGTAATAACTTTATAAAATTATTTATGTAACTAACAACATTAAAATATGTTAAAAAAAATTGAGATATTACTTAAAAATATCTAATAATTACGATATGCAATATATAATAGAATAACAGAATGAAACATAATACATAATTATCAACATGCACGTCGGTCCTTCCATGACTGAGGAGCGTTATCTTCATGAACTCCCGCCCTATTGATTATGCTCCATCACTTTTCTCGGCATCCCGCAGATCTTAGGGTTGTCACCAGAGAAGTGCCTGTTCCTCTTCAACTTATTTCCTCAAAGTGGCCCACTAGAACGCGCTTTTCTAAGCTATCTTCTTTTCTCGCAAGATGCCTAATATATTGAAGAATCCTTCTTAGGTAAATACTTGAATACATAAAAGATTAAAACTTACATCTAGAGCATACTACTATACGGAAGTCAAACCTGGACAATTAACCAGGGTAAGGATTAGGTAAGGTTAAAATATGTTATAAAACATATTTAGATTTTATTTAAAAATACATAATAATTGCAACTTGCAATACATAATAGTTCAGTAGAACATAATATTTTAGAAGACATAATACATAGACAACAGGGCACCAAAGATCATGAACAAGTGTATATCCCAGTGGAAGCGACCTAGAGGCAAGCCAAGGAAGACATGAGCTGACCGTGTGAAAGAGGACTGGAACAGAATGGGAGGGTCAAGGATCTGGACAAAAATGGCTAGGGATAGGTGTCAGTGGAAAGCACTTATGGAGGAGGCCAAATTCTACCCTGGAATATAATATCGTGGAAAAAGAAGAAAAACGAATAAACAATTAAAACCTTCAACTGGAGCACTATGCGAAAGTGAAACCTGGACAATTAATCAGAGATAGAGATGTGGTTCTGGAGTATAATGGACAAAATAAAATAACTGAAAAAAATACAAATAAGAGTGTTCTGAAGAGACTGTAAGAAAAAAGGTCATAATAAATACAATCAAAAATCTAAAAAGTTAATAGATAGGACACATGAATATATCGTATAGAAACAACGCATATCTCAAAAATGAAAAGATAGAAAGATTGAAGGATAAAGATATAGAGAAAGGTCTAGACAAAAATACTTTCAAATTATGAGTAAGGCGAATGCAGACATATAACCTCTGGATGGTGTCCAAGACATGGCGAGTATTAGACTAACAAAAACATAGCTCTTTAATAGGATAGAAGAAAAATGCATAATAATATGACAATCAACTCGTGTACATAAATAATGGTACAGAGCGTGATCAGCGTGAAGCGATCTATGAAGCATCACCACATATGTTTTACTCCCGGATCACAATATATGTGTCCATGTGTTTTCGTTTCATAGTTCATAGGAATCTGCTATATTTATTTTTCGAGTTATGCATTCATTTTGCATTACTTTAATTCTTCGAAAATGGGTTTGAAAATAAGTGTACTTTCTTGCATAAATTTAATCTTGGGCACTATAAATCGCATATAGAATCCAATATTTATCAAGTATGGGTTGAAGGAACCACTTCTGAATGAATAGTACTGCATTTGTTCGAAGAACTTTGGAACAGAAACGTAGACAGAAAAAAAAGGAAACTTAATTTTTAAACGCTAGACCCACAAAGCACTTTAAATATGTACGATTACATAATTGATTATCATTTAAACAAATTTGTTATGTCATCTCATTTACTAACATTATCTTTTTTTAACAATTTAAGTATTAATAAGATGTGTGCATTTGAATTTTTAAAGAATGTTTTCAACAGAATAATTCATTACGAGCGATCTATTATTTTCAGGAGTAGGAAAATAAAAAAAATATTGTGGGGTTTAAATTAAAATATTTTCTGTGTCAAGAGTATACTCAAGGCATCAGAGCGCCCGAGAGCCGCCGCCCATCCATTGCAACATTGGCACTAAAAATCTTTGAAATTATATTGTAAAAGTCAATAACGTGGAGATTATCGTATTATTTATGGCGGTCTTATCTCGACTTTCAGCGGGGCGCCGCCATGAAATGTGGGCGAGAGCGAAGACGCCATTACGCCATCAATTTCACGTCTCATTATTCCCTCATAGTTCCAGTCTCCCGCCAAAACGAAGAGATGAATAAAAAAACACCGATGAAAAAATAATTACACTCTTCATTTGGCGATTTCGCATCGTCTCCCTCTACCTTGACTGGTCCTTTTTACTCGGATCACAGTTTTAACTTTTTGAGGCACAGCTGAATTTAATGATAGTCACATAAGAAAATTGTCGTATAGTGTTTTATATAACAATTATTGTTATATATTTTTGGAAAATAGGCTACTTTTAACACGCAATCACAGACCAGTAAATGAATGACATTAAATAAAGTACACATGTAGGAGAGGGGTTTGGAACATTAGTTACAGGACGAGGGGCATTCTAAACACATTCTTAGTGGAAACATAAATCCGATGATTCAGAACACATTTATGCAACAGTAAAAGGATTTACTCTTTGAAAATTAAATATTTGTGTAAACAATGCGTATTTTTTACATTAATGCATATTATATTGTCAGCGTTTAAATTTTCGTACCATTCGAGATATATTTGGAAAAAAATCGCGGAGCTATTTAATTGAGCAATTAGTCCCAAAGTGATCACGTGAGTGACACCAAAATGAAAATATTGTGACGAGCAATTTGGTGGTTTGTGCTCGCAATGATATTTCAATATAATAGTGTAAAAATTTTAAAAAAATATGAGCAGTGTATATAAAAATATAATTTCAATTTAACACGTTTTTAAACTTACAAGCGTTATGCAATGTTACTTTTCAGATTTTTTTTCATATTACAATTTTGAATTTAATTAGAAAATAATAGAAAAATAGTGAATAAAAATTTATATATGGATTATCTTCGGAAATTAAAAACTGAAAATAATGATCAGTTTATGGTATTTCACATTATTTTTTAACTGGATAAATGAAAAATTGAATGATTTAATCTAATTTATATTATGTTAGTCTTTTAATAGTAATAAAAAAAATTGAGAAAGAGAAACTAAATTATCATTAAAAATATTTTTTATGACACATAATAACAAGTTAATAAAAAAGGAAAAAGAAAAATAATATTATTTAAATACTACATAATTATAAATATATACATATAAAATCAATTTTGTCGAAAAATATTGTTTTTGCGCTACCGGGATCCCGGTTTAAATTGATTTTATGTGTATATATTTATAATTAATACATTAAATTAGTATTTAAAACATCACAGACCTATGTTCAGAATAATTACAACTTCACAATAATAATGTGTTCTCCTTAATAATATTATTTAAATAAATAAATAAAATCATCTAAAATAATTGAGTATTGGACTCATTTAAAAAATGTAATTCAAAACAGTTTTTGGATATTTTGAAAAGTGATACATTCCGAGCTACCAATAAAAATTAACCGGTTTTCAAATTATTAAAAAATATCTATGTAACCAGTTTGAAATCCCTAGTTTATCTAAAATATAAAAAAAATATTGTCCCATAAGTCATGCTGATATTTAATATCGCACGGCCGAGTCTAAGCTATACTATTTTTCTAAATATACGTAATATTGGCTACTTATTAATGATTTTATTTTATTTAGCCCCCAAATAGATCACAAAATATAAAACATCACAAATTTTTCTTTGACAATATATAATAATATTATATATTCAAGTATGCCATAATAATAATAATAATAATAATAATAATAATGGATAATCTGTACAGCGCCATTTTCGTAAAAACTTTCACCTCAAGGGCACTTTACATATATATCATGTACTTCAGATATTTTTCTGTAATAGATACAAATATGTATACAGTCATTTCTGAGTCGTTCTTTTAAACACTATCCGTAGTATTGTATATGGAGACAAATGTAAAAAATTCAATATACCGTATTTTTACCGTCATCGTCGAAATAAAAATGCATTTTTACACTTAATTTAAATAAATATACTTACTTACAAATTGTTTGTTTACACCTTAATAAGGTAAATATATTTAAAAAATTGTATTTACACCTTGTTTAAGTAAATGCTAATTAAGTTATTACAAATTATTTACTTACATCTTGTTTAGATAAAAGCTTATATCATACTTAGATACTATAAATAAGTGTTCAATAATAAGTATCAAAATTCCATTAATTTAAGATTTTTAATAAAAATTTGACCCACCCCTTCTATAATCTGAATCAACATCTTACTAACCCCAACCCCCGGATGGGATGGAGTATCTCACGTGTAATATAATTATTTTAAAGAGTGCACAAAATATTACATTTAGATCACCGTTTGTATTATATTTGATATAACTTGCCTGATTATTACTCCACGTGAAATTTTGTAGACCAGTAAGTGCATATTATATATACCCATAATGCCATGTCCGACATATTACATTATACTTATATCCTACGGGCATTATCTTTTTTTATGTTTTCTACGAACAATTATTTTTGGAATCATGATTTTAAATAATTTTGTTAGTATGTACTTTGTGTAGAGTCTCGCCGCCAAGATTTTATCGGCAGCACTTGACGGACATTTGGGGAAACAAAGGCGGTTTATGTTTTGTATATGTATACATTGTGACGTTGTTTTTTACACGTCCACCGGTATAGCATGAGGTGCGTGGTTCTGATGCACAGAATTCACCATGTCGCCTGCCACTCACATCAGCTACCATTCTCAGGGAAAATAATAAGATTAGTTTCAAGTTTTTATAATAACAAAATTTAATAATTTAATCAGATATGAAAACATATGAATAATAAAGTAGAATGTAGTAAGAATCCTTATACAAAAATGTGATTACATAGAAAGATTGATGGGCAAATCTTGCCTTAATAAAATAATGGAATTCTCACTATCGTGTGAACATCTAAATCACCAATTTATTATTTAAAAGTAATAGTGAAAAAAAACACTTAGATTCATTGAATGTGAAAATCTTCACCTAGGAAATTATATTACAACAATTTTGAATCACCTGATGAGTTTGTCAGGTCAAATATAGCAAAAATCGTATTAAATAAATGTGATCAACAAGATTAGCAAGTTATTAATTGAAATTTAAAAGGTGAGAAAAAAACAAGACTACAATACTTCAAATATTAACAATTCACATCGAAATTCGTTTTACAACCATTTAAATGCGAGGTAATTTTGTTCATTCAACAGTTTTCGTCCAGATTTTATGTTCCGAGGCACCCGTAAATACTTGTATCTTCTTACTTTTAAAAACGTCAGGAAGGCTGGGTCGTCTTCTTCCATTTGAACACACATGGAATCCCTTGCGTCCTCTTCTGTTATAAAACAAATTCAGTTGTGAAATTATGAAGCGGGGGAGACTAAATCATATCCCCATCCTGCTTTGTTCATGAGAAATCCTTCAAGAATCAAAAGTATTGTCATCTACATGACCTTTCTGCTATCATATAAGAAAAGGATGCACCCATCCTTTCCTTAATTCAATACGAAATCACATATTCGTGATTTTTAGCATCGGGACAACTTCCTCGTGCTCATAAAACTGTCAAAAGAAAGAACGCTCGCGAGAATTTTTTTCTTACACGGTACAGTGTTGCCATTTGGTAAATATCAACTCCCAACACATCTCGTGCACGGTAGGTACCAAATATAACGTCATATATATGTTTACATAAGGGAAACGGGATGTAGGAAAAGTGGAAAGAATGTGGTATAGGGACAGGACAGTAAAATCTCGAGGACCAACCAGGAAGCACGACCCTGGATTTTCTATGCTGTAGGCACAGCTCTCCTAAACTAAACTTTACAAAATTTCTTCGCTGATTCGCACGAAGCACTGTAACATACAATAGCTGTTTTGGCACATACCGCGAGAAACCGAATATACACATACACACTAGTAACAATAACAGATCAGTGTAACGAGCACCTAGCAGAACACTCAAACTCCTTGACAGTTCATAGTCATAGACGCAACACAGAAAAGTGCTCTGAGGTATAGAGTATATGGTGGGGGGAGGGGGGAATAGAAGGGTAAAGTCAACATAAAGGAGCATCCATGCACGCGCACGGCGATGAACCCAGATCCTGTCATAAATACCGAACAATATATAATAGATGGTTAAGCAAATTTATTTTAAAAGTTATGGAGTGAAAATAAAGTAAATAAATCGAGTTTTAAAAAACACATTCGAATCTACACTCCAGGGAGAATCTGATATCTAGACATATGCTTTTACCCTTTGCCACATTTATTAGTAAGTTAACGTAACATATATTCAAATACATTTTAATAAAATAGATAGGTATCATAAAAAAAATCACACGCCTTTAATTGTATTTCCCACCGTTCCTCTAGCCGTCAACTTCTCGTTCCATTGAAGTGGGTTTTTGTCGGCAGACATTAAATAAGAAAAGTGTCAAATATTCTAGTTCAGAGGCATCCTTATCTCTTGTTTTAATGAAGAAACTCAATCCACCGTGGAATCTCGCACACGAGCAGTGTTTCCCAAGTGTCCGTAATTGATATGGAGAGGGTCTAGAACTCAGATCCCCCCCCCAACCGGCCGCTAAAGCATCGTTAAAGAAATAATAATAAAATTAAAATATTTTTAAATACTATACAATACTAATACAAATTGCATTAATCAATTATAAATATATATAAAAAAAAAATATGGGTTCGAAAATTAGTCGTCAAAAATTGATTTTATATGTATATATTTCAAATTATTACATTAAATTAGTATTTTAAAAATAATTGTTTGCTCCTAGATTGATTGCTCAGAACCTGGACCTTTTCCTATTAGTCAATTAATCTAACAACTGAGAATTCAGTAGGTATAGTATACCTCATGCAATATTCTGAAATTATAACAAATTTATAAAATATATATATTTATTTTTATTATTCAAAACTGAATTAAGCAATTGAATTCCATATTTCTCGTTCTCATCTATCTTCCGATGCATTAATCACTCTAATCATTACTTATCTTTTTAGTTTAAAAATTAATTAAAATATATGGTTCCTTTTCGTATACCTTGGTAATATTGTTAATAATTAATATCTAACGGCCGGGCCTAAAATTATTTTAAAAAATCTTTACAATATTTACCTTAAGATAGATGTTCACCAAGTAAAGTAAAAATGTTAATTGGTTACATTAAATATAGACAAATAAATGTAATGATAAATTACACATAATTACACAATATATTGTGTGCTTTATATATATATATATATATATATATATATACATTATTCGCGGTTTACTGTTCTACAAACATAATTTGGCTACAAAAACATTTAAAACGAAAGTTAATTTCTTACATTTATTAACATCAAATATTTAATATATTTTACTTTATACATTTAAATGTAGATTATATGGGTAAGGTACGACTTAAAAAAATCTATAAGATAAAAACACGAATTTTTATTTTTATTCAATTATTGACTAATTAAAAAAACAACTCATTTTTTAAATTACCGTACGTGCATTAATTTACCTATTACACTCGCGTAATAAATTTCTTTCTCATTCATTTGTTCCGCATGACCTAACCACTTACGTGGCCCTTTCTCAATCTTGGTCGTTACGCAGAAATAGGGGACGTAAGCGAGAAATTTGGCGTTACGAAACAAACCAGATAATGAAAAAAGGTTCTGTTGAACTTAATAATCGACGAGTTTGCGAGAGGCATTAAATAAATGTGGATTAGGCGAGAGTTGTATGTCAGGACAGAAGAGCGTGGCGCTCTATCCTGCACTATCCCGATGGCGTAAATTTTTCGGTTACTTATTATCAAATACGAAACACCCGTATGTCAATATATAAACAATGACAAATTTTTAAAATTATTACAAAATGTCCAATATCGAAATGCTAACATTGTGACGGCACATTGCTATTCGGAAACATGTGATCCGTCAAAAACCAGCACCGAGAACAAGCGAATATGACGTCACGGCTAATTAAATAGAATTTTCACAAGCCATTCGAAACGGTCACGGGAAGTTTATTTATAAAAGTATTATTTTCTGCGGCATTAAAACAATGTGAGAAGAATTATGGATTGCAGTGACACCACGTCGAAACTTATTGTTAAAAATATTAATAATAATATGAAAAAAAATGAAATTGGTCTTTAAGAGCCCGAAGTTATCTTATGTATCTTAAATTAAGCAGTTATATGGCAGAAATTTTTTAAAATTAATTTTTATTTTTATTTTAATATTAGAAAATATGATACATTTTTTAAATAATCAGTAATATATTTCTTTTAACATTTATTTCTTCTCTATGAGAGTAAGACTCGTGTATAGAAGAGTATATACGAGAATTTATGTATTAGTCTGTGTACATATTTTTTAGTCTAAATTTATAGTTTATAGTCTGTAATTTTTATAATTGTGATGTGAATAAAAAAAAACCTTAGACGCACCCGAGCGCTCGTATCAAAAGTTAATATTGAATCTCTAAGCATACCATAATAATATTTTCGAACACATTATCGACTGGAATTTCAGTCGATGACGTGTTCGCAATTTTGTCAGTTTAAATTTCTGGTAAATACTATGTAGTCGAATGAAAAAATGGTTTCACAATTTTATTAATAATTTTTCTCTCCCGGTCAATCCGCAACCCGGTTAATGGGAACCCGGATAATCGAGTATTACATGTAAAAGTAATTATGCCATTATTTTTTATCATAACGAAAAGATAGCATGTTTTAAATTTGATACAATCTGTCCGGGAACCGGATATTATCACCATCTACTCTTAGTACGACATAGCCGTCTGCATCTTCCTTCTAGCAGCTTCCCGCTACGACTTGGGGATCGTATCTAGGCTGTAGAATTTCGAATAACATTTCTACGTCTGTTGTTCTGGCTCTTAATATCTCCAGTTTATGATCCGGAATCCTAGGAAAATAAGATAACTCGATCTTGTTACGGTTTCAAAGTCCCCACCGTCTGGCGGAAACAATGTAGAGAATTGTTCCTAACCATAACATGTCATGGTAATTCTGACCTTCGAGATGTATACAAGGCTTGTCGGTCTCGGGATTATGGATTGTGGAAGTTTGAGACGAAGACGGGAGATGAGATTACGGTGGAGAAACAAACTGGAAAGAGGGTGTAAAGGGGATTCTGCGGTCTCAGATGTGAGAAAGTCACAACGAGAAATACATTTATTATTGTTTCGAGCTTCATCGTTTAGCTGTGTTTGTTTTTGCTCAACATTTAAGAAATTTTTACTCATATAAAATAAAAGTTACGTTTCATCTACGAGTCAATAAATGGACTAGAAAATATTAGAAATAATCGCGCTCTTCGGGGTATTTGAGTGTGCTCGGAAATTTCTACCATAATATTGGAGGGGGTTCACAAAACTCAAAACTTTTCCGCAAAACTAAATTAAGTTTTAGCAGCTGGGGCAAATTACATTTGCCGAACAGCGCCAGCTATTCCATAAGGACGGTTTAAACTTTTTTCTTTCCATATGTTCCTAAACATACTTTATAAATTTTTTTCCCGTGTCGAAAACTTTGCTCACAAGGGACTATTTTATTGCTTAGATATGAAATAAAAAACATTTAGAAGTAAATTTTATTTCTATATAAAATTTAACGGAGTTTAGCTGCCGACAACATGCGAAGTTACGACTTATTATCTATATACACTAAAAAATATTCCGTTTGATTCTATCTCGAAAACTCCATTTATATTATTTTACAAAGTCTCCTAATCAAATCAAAGATGAAATGTGATTTAACGCGGGGAACCCAGTGCGGTAAGAACATCATGTCATTCGCTTGGCAGATGCTGTGAGATAGGATGATATTAAGAAGGATGAAACACAAAGTCAGTAATGAATCGCCCCCATAATTGATATAGAGAAACATGTTCTCACACGATTAACATTACTGCGTACGAACGACGGGTTAGTACATGTATAAAATAGGCTCATAATATTACATATTTGAAAAGCTCATGTGTCAATAGATTTAGCTTAAAAATGGTTTTATAAGATTTTTATTCTCGATACAAAATAAAATATCGTGAAAAGTGCAAATTTTGTAGCGAGTATGCGTGACGAATCATTGCTGTATATGTACTATATATTATACAAGGTGTCTCAAAAGTCAATATCTATTTCAGTGATATTAGATATACCTATATATTTTTAATTATATGCTGGTTAAATTTATTTATATTCGTTACCCAAGACAGTCATGTAGTAAGTATAGCAAATTGGAAATTATCGGAGTGGAGACTTTCTTGAGGAGGCTAGGGCCCACATCGGGATGTTACGCCATTAATGAAGATGGTGATTCTGGATAAATTACCGTTAAACTGATAATTTTAATAAACCGCTTTTAAAAATTATTTGATTCAAATTAGCGTATTAAAAATATTCTTTGGAATTTAGAATTTTATTTAATATAAATGATAAAAATAAATCTTAATGAGATATAATAAAGATTTTAGATCGCAAACTTATAATGACAAAATGCACCACGTAACTAATATTTAATTTACAAAAAAGCCATTACGTCGTAATGGAAGTCAACATTAATCAACAATCATGTCAACGGAGCAAAAACAGGTTTTCAAGGCTTTCAAGGATTATAAGGCGAACCATAAAGAGATACCGAAATACTATACCCACTCCGGTAAACAAGACAGCGTCGGCGGTCCACCCACGTAGGAACGCATTCCCCCGTAGTAAAACAAGACGAGAGTGATCTGTGTAATAGATAAATATTACACGTATTAACACCATGAGGAAAATTGATACGGGAGGCTGAATGATCTTGGTAATAGAAAGTAGACCAATCGTTTTTATGAGATAGCGGAGAATTTAATTTTAAACGAGTTTTGTCAATTTTATCAGAAAGAATACTTAAGTGAATATATTATATTTAATACAAATTAAATTAATCATCTAGAAAGATATACAGAAAAAAATCTATTTAGCAAAAAAATATATTGTTTTTTCTACCTTTACTTACTTTATAAAATTGTATGGCTCTTATCTCCATATTACCATTAATATGACATTAAAATACCATTAGTGTTGAAACAAAATTATTACTTAGAATAATTATAATCGTACAAAAATGTATATTTGTACACCGTATCACAGGCTACGAAATATATAGACATATACTTTGTATACCACAGACTAAGAAATATATAGATATATACTAACGCAAATTTCGTGTTTCAATATTGTCTACCAACCCCTTACGCAATCAAACAGCTCCGCGACTTATTTAAAATATATGACAGGATTGGAATGAAAATTTAAACGCTGACAATATAATATGCATTAATGTAAAAAAATATGTCCTGTGTACACAAAGATTTAATTTTCGAAATGTTAATATTTTTACTGTTGCATAAATGTGTCATAAACTATCGGATTTGTTTCCACAATTTCGCTCGTCCCGCAACTAATGTTCTAAACCCCTCTCCTATATGTACACTTTATTTCAAGTCTATTCATTTACTGGTCTGTGATATAAACCCTCAGAATTCTAAAAATGTCTTTCTTGTCTTATCGTCTATTCTGTCTCTCTTTATTTCTGAAAAACATCGTCAAAGAATTATTCTCACAAGATACTAACCATTTTTTGTATTTAACTGGTCAACGAAACTCCGGACGTGTTAGGTTAGGTTAGTTGACAATACACATGTTTGGTCCCACTCTTGATATTTCTGGTATAATTATTTCTATGTGTAATTTTTTCCGCGTGTAATTTATTCCGTATGTAATTTTATTACGTGTAATTTTTTGAGAAGGATACACAAAAGTTAATCAATCCTTTTACAAAATATTGCACGCGACTGCAGTACTATATAAGCGTGTATTACAATTACATTTTCAATAAGATAGTATCACTACTTTCTGTATACCGGTTGAGTAAGCAACAGTGACTTAGGTTCCTTAAACTATATACCATAGAAATATCAATAGTAGACACAGTCAATACCAAAATTCATTGGTCAAATAATTCTTAGTGGTTGGTTTACAAGATAACTCTCTTGATCTGAAGATGATCTCCCTTTCGTAAAGTACAGAGTTCAGTAAATTTATAAAGTACTTACTTAGGAACTTCAAGTCTCATGAGACCGCTAAATATATTAATTGGGTGAACGTTTGATATGAACAAACTGAGTACTACTAATATTTATACATAATATTCTTTAAAACTACGACTAAACACAAATTTGATAATTTATTTTTCGCTAATCCTGTTTAATTTTATGATATAAAGCTACTGATAACTACATATAATACAGTAATTAGATAAAAAAAAATACTTGATATACATGCAAAGAACTCTTAAAAACAGAAAAAAGAAAAATTAGTTATAAAAAAATATTTTGATCAAATTTTAATTCTTGATCAACCAACCACTTTTATTTTCATTAAAATAAAACACAAGCATATTTTTTAATTAGGTTTACATTCAATGTGACAACTATCATCAAATACATAATATTATTATTTCTTAAGCGACGTTGGTCACCCCTAATTAAACCCTGCTTAAATCCCGGTTAAACCATGCTTAAAGCAAGAAAACGATCAATTTTTTTCTCAGAAGTGTTATATATACTCAGATGTGTATTCGTATGTGAATTTCGTGTCATCTAACCATATTTCAATTAAGAATTTAAAAGGTTACTATTGCTCATTGTGTGATAGTAACGATTTAAGTAGGACAAATTTTTTAAAATTATATTACATTATATTTAATTAGATTATTTTATGCAGATTAAACAGTGTTATTATGAAATTACCAATAAATTATGTTTTTCATGTACAAACAGCTTTTAGTGAAATATCACCGTTGGCCACGTAGCGGCCAATGGTGATATTACGTCTTTATAAAATTACAAGTTTTAAAAAAAACTTGTAGATAAGGTATGTATAAATTCAACGCTCACAGAAATATATATTACAGTCATTCAACAAGCAAGGATACTTACTTTAAATCACCATTTTTAAATGCCAGTATTCTAAGATTGTCCCAAGGTGAAATCGCTCATAAATGAATATAGAAGGTAAAGCCAACCTGCATTAGCATTAATAATTGACCCAGCGTCAGTGCACACACTTCGAAATATTAAATTACAATCAAAAGTGTTATGAATTTATTGATCGTGTTTATTATTTAATGAGAAGGATAATAAAACCTTAAAGCAAGCGCGAAAGTGAATCCAGTTACCTTGGATTAAATATACACGTCGTTCATTTAAAATATAATATCTGAACGCGCCTTGTGCGGGTACCTAGCTGTGCTGAATAAAGCAGGTGCTTTTAAAATATTAACATTTAATGTCGCATTAATAATGTGCCAGCGTTTATGATAAATCCCGGTCCCCAGTACTAGTCAACCATTTCTTAAAAATATTGTCAAGAAACCAAAAAATTGACAGTTAAAAATTTGTCGATAAACGATTCTCTGATTCAATTGTTAAAAGAAGGAGGGATGAGGGCTGAGCCCTCTTGTCTCCGACATATGAGGTAACAACAATGGCGTAAGATTTTTTTTGGGGACCCTATTCGGGGAACATGGTGAAATTGTTTTTTTTTTAATTACAGGTCATTTTAACTTTGTATATAATTGTATAAAATAGTAGCACAAATGGGTAAAGTTTTTGATAAAATATATTTATTTTAAATTATGTTAATTCTTTTTTTGTTTGATTTTGTTGATTTTTTTACAATTTTTATTATTTTTAATCAATCTTTTTATAAATTTTGTTTAATAGGGCAAAGAAGTAAAATGGTACGTAGATTATAGGGATCAGATGAGGAATCATATAGGTGAAGGGAGTTTATGGAAGGGTTTGAGATGGAAATCAATTTAGAATAAAATTAAGAAGTTAAATCGTGTATGTGTTGTTTGAGTCAGGGTATGTTTGAGTTTCTGTGAATGGTTATGTTTCTGACAAACCAGGGCGAGTTTGTGATTCTCCTAAGGATGTAGTTTTGTTTGGATTCTAAAATTTTTGTCTTTCTTGAACTCCTGATGGGGATCGCGTATGTGAGTATAGGATGGCTGATTGCTTTGTACAAGACTAATTTGTTTTTAGGAATAGAGAACTGTATGAATTTAGGAGGGGGTACAGTCTGTTGTAAATAAACGATTCAAGAAAGAGTTAAATTCCATTAAATCAAAAACACGTACCATACTTGCATATACACACCTCTGCATAGAATATATTTTATTCATCATATTTCTCGTTGTTATTCACAAATATCATTTGTCTCTATATCATTTATTTGTTTTTTTTCCCATCCTTAATTTTTATTACTTTCTTATACTTTTTATTAAACCCTCAAGAAGAAAAGTGTCTTTACTTTTTGGTTTCTTTAAGGGCGTGTTTTCAAAAATAAATATTTTTTTGCGTTTTTTACGAAAATTTGGGTTTTTCTTATTCATTTATATCCGAAGTTATACACTAGAATTGACTTCTTTTTTTTAAACTATTACTTAGATAGAACCTTTGTAAAACTAATAAATTGAATTTTATTTGCCATAATTAAGAAAATACAAGCATTTTAAGAAAGACCGCGACCATTAAATTAATTTTCAGCGTGCCACAAAATTACCTTAATATAGAAAATTCTTACATATACTAAATATATTTTCTTATAATCTTGAAGCCAAGATTAAGGACACAAATTAGCGTTGAACCAAATTTTCCAAAATATTAGAAATTAATAGTTATAAACCATTCAATTTGCAGTACATATGATCAATTTTTGACGTTTTTAAAACACAAGAAGGAAAAACAAATTATTTTAAATAATATATTTTATTTACTTACATGATTTGAGGCTTCAGCTATTATTTAAAATCATGTTTTATATTAAAAACACAATAATTTCTCACTAATAATATTTATATCGATCCTATTAATGTAAAATTAAAAGTCAAATATAGTTAATAACTTCTGATATAAATGAATAATAAAAACAAACAAAAAAATATGATTTATTTTTAAAAGTGAAGACTATGGACGGACGTGACACTAGACACTAGTATCGAGCGTGATATATACATTACGCGTACTGCTATCGAACTTCATACTTGTAAAACAATTTCAAACATGTCGGATGGGACTGAAGATGATGCAATTTATGAAGAAAGTGCCGATTCAGACATTGACAATGTTCAGTAATAATATTTTTCAATAATATATATTTTTTTTAATTTTGTCCATATCTTTATGGTTGTCCATAAATTTAGGTATACTTATACTCGTAAAAATACGGTATATTTTCAGTTAAAGGTCATTATATGATAACATACGAGTATTTTTGTTTTAGATTACTTCGCGACGGACGTATAGGCGGACATAATAAAATTATATATGTAGAATTATATAATGCGACACGATGCCGAGTGCGGTCACGCGGGCAGGGTTGCCAACCCCTGCATATCCCTTTGATTACGCCTAAAGACTTTAATCCCGCGCTATACGCGGCTATATCAAATTACACTTTTTGTCGGTGCTATCTCGGAACTAAATCTTAAGAGCGAATACGTTTATGACAGATTCGTATTTATAAAGCTTTGGCCTCATACATTATTTATTAGAACCTTATCTTCGCTTCGGTTCCGAGCATTCAGGTGTAACTAAATGGTTCTGTGCTTTGCTGGATCTACTCGTGAAGTCTTGATTTCGTCGCTCAATCGGGGCAGTCAGACGATTTGTACTGATAACTTATTTTGTTTAATTTTATAGCCATATATGTTATAACATGTTGAACTAGACAACGCTTTAATAATTTAATTTTAACCACAATACTTTCACGATTTATTTATTTTCATACTTGTAACACTTTCAAAGTGCGAAATCAATTTAAAGAAACGCGATATTAAAGATTTTTTCAAGGGGATATTGCAATAAAAATGTATATATATATATAGTACTCGTATAGGATATATTATAAATTTTAAAAATAATTTTATTGTGTAGTTGCAATTTCGGACAGTTTATTTATCTAAAAATATTTGGTTGCCACCAGGATACGAATCCGGAACTTTTTTTTTAAATGGAATATGATATGTATCATTTATAAACACTACAGAATATAGGTAAGTTTCTAATTTGTCCAAAATATTAATGATTGACGTGGCAAAATGGTTTCAATACATTTCCTTGGTACAACATAATATGGTGTCACTACAGTTTTATTTATTTATTAGACTTTATTGACATACATGTTTTTGTTGTAACAGAGGTGAATATATTATTATATAACATGATAAACATAAGATACAATTAAATACTCGTAGTTTATTGTTTGGGATGGAGTTGACTCCACCTCTGATATATACAGCATTGTCCTAGCTACTTTGCTAGACTGCAGTCTGTGTTAAAGTAGCCAGTTTTTTTCGTGCTGTTGTGGTGTTATTTAATTCAAGGAAAATAAAGATTCGATAGGAATAAAAATAAAAATAGAGAGAGAAAAAAATGTAATGATAATGTTAGATAGCGATGCTAAATTTTAATCAGTTAAAAATTCTTACCGGAAGTAGAAAGTTTCAATTTCGAATCCCTGTGGTGACTACATTTTTTCAACAGATAGATTATGTCTGTGTCTTTGTAAGTTATTAATCTCATTTATTTTATTTATTACGGAACTATGTTTTGAAAAAAACTTTAAAATAAATAAAATATAGATATCTCACATAAACCAGCCGACGACAGGTCGTAAGTCTTGTAATGCCCAAGACTTCCATACTTCCCATGTAAAAATAATAGTTTCGTCTCTATGAGATATCTATATCTTGATGATAATCCCCCAGGAGATAAAATCCCAGTAATAAGTTCCTGCAAAGATTTGGACATTCTCAAATTATTTTTAAAAATTTCTAAAAAAAATTTTAAATTTCTCACGGCTCCTAGTAACTGCATGCCATGCAACTGTACAGGATATCGATCATCAATATAAAAATTATGTTTTTATATATTTAGTGATTGTATTTCAAATATTATTTATCTACTGTATAAAAATGGATGAGCATATTTTTGAAAACTTCCCGTACGATCGCGCATTTTAGCTGTAAGTCCTTTTTGCTAAAGTAAAGTTTTCCTTGAAACAATCTGACTGGCAGCAATCAAACGTGAAAGTTCTTACGCTGCAATTCTTGTGCTGCCCGCCAAGGAGAAAAACAATTTTTACTGAGCAGACATTAAATCATTGGCGGATTTTATGGGATGATTTCAGATATTTATTGACTGCGTATGACAGTTATATTACTTCGACTGCATTTTATCGTCTGTTTTATTATTCCTGCGCGATACTGCACCGGACGGATGCTGCATGAAAGTGACTACTTTGTCTGTACCATAAAATGAAAATAAAAAGCATATCCCATTTGCGAGACTGGCAGTTTATTTCACGTTGTGTATTATAGACCTACCTTTGAGTATTTGTGTTTTGTATAAAGAAGATTGACAATAATCTTGAAATAATGATTATTTGTTTATTCACGATATCTAGTGGAAGGATATGAATTTAAGTATCGATCTTACTGAATAATTTAATATAGAAAATGTAAATTCATTTAAGTTTTTTTTTATTTTTCAAAACATACCAAAATTGACCTCATAACTTAAACAAGATTACATTTCGTATGTAATTTAAAATACAATATGTGCCAAAACTCTTTTTCATAATAACAATTCTGTAATAAAATAATGGATGGATTTTATAAAAAAACGTTTATTTTGCATTTAAGAACGGTCCCTGGGAACTTTTATTTTTAAATTATGTTTTCTAAGTGTGATCCGTTATTTAGCTGACACTCTTCTAAATGGGAGGTATAATTTCTCAGAACTGCTCGGCACGTATTCTCCGTGTTTACCGCCATTTATTCATGGATGTTTTATTTTAATTAGATCACATTTTTATTATGAAAAAGACTTTTGAGACACCTTGTATAATATTAAAATTATCTATATAAAATTTTGGGTATTGATACATTATGCAAAAATACACATATATATTTATTGCCTCAAATCAAATGGTAGGAATCTTTCAACTTTTATAAGAATTATTTAACACATTTTTATTCCAGATCATTTAACATTATATTTTCCATCAAGAGAGGAGGATGGTTTATACCACATGCTTTATACTAACTACTTCTTATAAATAATGTTCTGTTCAAATATAACACTGCAACAAATATCATACTCCATATAAATTAATATTCTAATATATAAATTAATAAATGCAACAATTAAATGGTCCTTCATGTAAACAATACTTTAAATAAATAAATGCAACAAATAAATGGTCCTTCATGTAAACAATACTTTAAATAAATAAATGCAACAAATAAATGGTCCTTCATGTAAACAATACTTCAAATAAATAAATGCAACAAGTAAATGATCCTTCATGTAAACAATACTACAAATAAATAAATGCAACTAGTAAATGGTCCTTCATGTAAACAATACTTCAAATAAATAAATGCAACAAATAAATGGTCCTTCATGTAAACAATACTTCAAATAAATAAATGCAACTAGTAAATGGTCCTTCATGTAAACAATACTTCAAATAAATAAATGCAACAATTAAATGGTCCTTCATGTAAACAATACTTTAAATAAATAAATGCAACAAATAAATGGTCCTTCATGTAAACAATACTTCAAATAAATAAATGCAACAAATAAATGGTCCTTCATGTAAACAATACTTTAAATAAATAAATGCAACAAATAAATGGTCCTTCATGTAAACAATACTTCAAATAAATAAATGCAACAAGTAAATGGTCCTTCATGTAAATACTACTTTGAATCAATAAATGCAACAAGTATGTGAATGATCCTTCATATAAATAATACTTTAAATAAACAAATGCAACAAATAATTGATCGCACATATAAATTGTACTTCGTATAAATATAGGCAACTATTAATACACACATAAAAACAAATACTTTATTCCTTAGAATGAATTATTTGTGTAATAAAATAATAAAAAATGAACTAGTTTAAGTTGGCTTAAGATAGGTTAGGTTAGGTATTTTTTATTGAACAAAGATACATTTATTTAATGTTCATTATTTTTTATTGTAATGCACAAATTATTCATTTTATGGAACAAAGTATTTATTTTAATGCACTATTAAATCGTACCCATAAATAAATGCAATGAGTAAATGATCCGTCATGTAAATAATACTTCAAATAAAGCAACAAGTAAATGATCCTTCAAACAAGTAATACTTCAAGTAAAAAAAATCAACAAGCTTGTTAGTGCAGTGGTCAAGACGTCGGCCTAGTGATCTTGTGGTCGTGGATTTGCGCCTCGTTCCGAAACACCAGCAAGTTAGTCCTATTTTCATAACACAAGCGTTTAGCTTTGTTTGAAAATAAAATAGTAAGAATAGTGATGTGACATGTATTCCGTGTACGCATCTCTATTTTTTTTAAAGTAAAAAATATATATTAATAATATTTCATATAATATTGTAAATAATATTCCGGCTGTTAAAAACTTTTAAAAAATCCTGTAATATAACTCCTTTAATATTAGACCTAGAGTAAAAATTAGAAACACTCACACTTACTCATAAAATCTACCCGGCTCTTGTGACAAAATTTTCCTTAGCTCTTTGTGTAACAGCTAGTTTTGACACAATTTGTTGTGTAAGGGTTTATATTTGCACTCTATATTACGTCAAAACGTGTACTATACATTGATCATAGACCGAGTTCTGAGACTCACGAGTAGGTAATATGGCTGTGTATATATATTACATTATAAAAACTGTACGTTGTATAGATAATTTTTCATTACCAAGTATTTGATTTTATTAAAAATATGTAGTTTAAATCAAATAAATTAATGTATTGAATGATTGATTGATGTACTTTGCTCTATATCAAATAAAGAACAGCTACAATAATTACATTATATGCGTAATACAATTTACAAAACTCATAAATCTTTTTAAATGACTTAAATATATTAATACAAATTAAATGTATCAATTACAAAATATATTCACATAAAACAGATATATCAATTCGCAACATATAAGTTCGAAAATTTGTCGTTAACTTACTATGTTGTAATAGATAAGTGCACTTTCTCGGATAGTAAGGGTTCCTGGTTGGCGTCCTAGTGGTACCAAATTTTTTTTTTCGATAAATTGATTCGATCTGTATATATTTAATTTGTATTAAAATATAATAGAAAAACTTCACAATAAAAATGTGTTCTTAAAAAAAATTTAATATATATTTTTTAAATTACAGTTAAAAACGCGGCAGTTTTGTGTAGATTACAGAGACAAATAAAATTAAGATTGCATAAATGTAACGACTTACAGAAACTGCGTACAATTTTCGGTCGCCCTCTTGGGTGGTATTTGCTTCCATAAAGGGCTGAAAGGTGTGGGAAGTAATCTCGCGCAGCACGCCCTTGAGATGCAACTAGGAAGGGAGTTTCCTCGACTTTGAAGACCGGTTCTTTAAGTAAACTTTTCATCCAGCTATATTCTTTATTAAATTCAGTAGCACTTATCTAAGTAAAATTGATAACTTGTAAAAGTATTTAACAAACACATAATTTTCACATAGTTTAAAACTCGCCCTGAGAATGGTGTCTGGGATTATATATATTTCGAACTTTTATTAAGGGTTGTAACGCCTTTCTTGTGAAATAAACACGCGAGTGACATACATTTTGTATTAAAACGATATTTTAAATACAAATTAAATGTATTAATTAGAAAGATACATATATAAAATCAATTTTATCGAAAAATATTATTATTGTTACCGGGATTCGAACCTGGATCTCTTCCAATCCAGGGGGAACGTGCATTAACCGATTATTCTACAGCACACAGTACATTGCCGACAAATTTTCGAACCTATATTTTACACTTTTTAAATTGATACGTTTATAGATTCATTATTAAAAAGCCATCTACTTTATTTTTACGGAATCTTAAATACCTTTGAGTAATCCGATAGCAACAACAATATTTTACGATAAAATTAATTTTATATGTATACCTTTCTAATTAATACATTTAATTAGTATTAAAAATATGGTAGACCTATGTTCTAAATAGTTACAAATACACAATAAGAATGTGTTCTCCTTAATAAAACAATATTAATACGAGCTACCTCGTGGACCCAATGTGTCCATTGTTTTAATTGTTTTGAAAGATATCCTACTACTTAGACATAAAAAATAGAAAAATCATCAATAATATTAAAATAATGAACGTATATAGAAAAGCTAATAAATCAGGCACTAAAAATTCTGAACTCCATATTCAGAGATAATTACAAATTTGGACACACAGACTACCAAATATATAAACATGAACTAACGCATATTCCTTGCTTCAATATTTGCATTTTAGTATCACCCGCGTGATCACTTTGGTACTACTTACGCAATAAAATAGTTCCGCGACTTTTTTTAAATATGTGATGTATGTAAAAAATATGTCTTGTTTACATAAAGATTTCATTTTCGAAGATTAAATACTTTTACTTTTGCATAAATGTGTCATAAACTATCGGATTTATGTTTCCACAAAGAGTGTGTGTATAATGCCCCTTGTTCCGCAACTAATGTTGCAAATCCCTCCCTATATATACACGTTGTTTCATGTCTATTCATTTACTGCTCTGCGTTTGGACTTTGAACAAAATTAGGCAATTTTTATATTCCATTTTCATGAAACAATCTTATCATTCAGTTTTATCTTTAAAACATATATTAAATAAATAAAAAATATTTTTTATATTTATATTAATTCAATAATATCGGTATGTCCTATAAATAAATCTACACATGTCTGTCCTGAGACACTCAGTAGAGAGAACATTATAAAAAATAAAAAACATTTCATTGTAATAGTAATTATATGTACATACACGTAAATGGAGAAATAAATAAAAGATATCCATACCCACTGTCAAAAAAATAAATATATATTTTCGTTTCCATAGTTACGTGATCTTAAATAAAAATTCATTCTATATTGGTGTTATACTCGTACGTGTACATAGTGGTTTATTAACAAACGTTAATTAACAATACTCGATGTCAAGTTATAAGCTGGTAAAATTCAATCGTTAATATATTTCTACTGTCCGTCACGCGCACGAGTATAACAAAAAAAATTGTTGTGTTAGCAAATAAATACCGTTATTTATGAAAGTGATAAAACTACATATAACAAAATACAAAAATATTTTCATTAAGAATTTTTGTAGTTTTGCGCCCGTTTCGATTTAGCGTACAGAGAAATTGGCGTTGGTTACGCCAATACAAAGGATTTAAACAATTTCATATCTGTAATACAATTTACGTATTTACTATACAATGGGAATTTGATGGAAGTACTTAGATGCTACGGAGTTTCTAATTGCCTGGCACGCAAACTACAATCGAATAAGAAATTAAGACCATATAACAATGTAAAAGTATCGTAGAGAGTATTATTAGTTTTATAAGTCGTTCTAACCAAACTTATAAGTATTCTGCCGTTAAAAATAAATATTAAAAGATAGCAAATTCATATAATATTTAATAGTACTCTATATTAATATTTCTTACAGTTAACTTAACAACTGTTGTCAGACAGTCAATAAAAGTATAAGAAAATAATGATATTAATATAAATATTAACTTACCAAATATGTACGCAAAATAATCAAATATTATTATTAAAATCGTTATTATTTATTATATGACGTATTATTTTTGTCTGTATTTTTATGAACTATTTACGTAACATCTTCGATGATCCTTCGTTACGTGAATGACGTCTTCCATGGTTTATAGATTGTGAGCCCGAGTGTAGCTGAGGAGTCCTATTCTTGAACCGCATTTTGTGCACGAGCACCCGCTGGGCAAGAAGGTTCTGAGTGATGAATCTTCCTCCTTTTCTTCTTTTTTCTCCTTTTCTCGATTATTACATCAGCCCAGCATAATATACCTTTTCACGCCATTGCTCTCAATCGTGAGTCGCGGTTTCCCAGAGTTCAGGATCTATGCCACATCTGCTCAGATTTATATTCAGGTTGTTGTTGAATATTGGCCCACCCTGTCTTTTATTTCCGTAAGGTAGCTGCACAAATATTCAATGACCAGCCTATCGTACTTGGTACTTCATGATCGTAATTTCGTCACTAGGAATGTTTGCCTTTTTCAAGACATTCATGTTTTAGTTTAGCACTCTTCTTATTTTTTACCTAAGATCTTTCTCAAGCATCTATTGTGATATTTCTCTAGGGACCTTAGATTGCGGTTATATAACACCCATGATTCGCATTTGTGGGAAACACTATCGCACGATAGCCTTTGATACCACCTAACACTTTGGTGCTTTTGTGCAGCTAGTGGTTGTCAAACAGTATTTTAATAATATACATTTTTTAGTGAGGATTTTAAAAATAAACACCATAACATTTAATTATATGTTCTGTCTGAAAATCATTATATTAAAGTCTTTCAACATTGTACTGATCCGAGAATAACTATGTTTTTTCAGTATTATTCTCAAAGTTTTATTTTGCAATACTGATAATTGTTTACATTAATATTTTATACTGTGTTGTAAAGTAACTTATAATAACATCTATTTTTAGGGGGAAAATTTATTTGCTAAAAATACAGCAATGTTGAGAACCAGAGTATGAATGATCGGAAATGTTCGACTTATCTTGACTACACTGCTTCCATCCAGATCTTCAATGTGAGGATTGCACCCCTTAAACTGACACCATCAGCATCTATCTCCAAAATAACTGGTACTAGAGTTGACTGGTCAAAGGTATTTATGCATAATTTAACAAAACGCCAAACGCTAGGTAAGCAAGAAAATAAATAATCAATATGTGGTAGAAAAGTGTTCATATACTCTTAGATAGGTATATTTATGTACCATTAATATTTATTTAAGGAGTCAAATATTATATAGTCTGAAAACGAATAACACTTCAGTGTTGTTTTATTTTCATTTTATCGCCATGTATTATTCATTTAATTTTTTTATTTATTTATTTTTTATAGAATATAATTCCAGGCAAAAAAAGATCAGTATTGAAAATACTGAATACCGAAACTGAACGAAACATTATGCGATTAGTGATCATTATCCTCACTATTACTTAACAAGAAACTGACATCATACAGGTTAATGGTCGTAGAGAAGAGTAAGTATGAGGTAGAAGAAAAGTTTTTAAGATTTAAGTAGGTTGGATTCAGTACGCGGATCCCGCTTCACCCACGCGGCATAGAGAATAATGACCCGCTCATTATTTCTTCTCAAGCGGTGGGGGACCTTGAAGAGCCTTCTGCCTGGTAAGGATTTGAGTGCATCCCTGTGTTCACACTTGGCAAATAAGTAGAAGCCTTGTGAACGCAATTCCTACGATCTTTCTAGAATAAAAATCCCCCCCCAATCTAAAGTATTCTTTTCGTAAATAAAGGTTGGTATAAAACATTATTTATTTTATTTTAAGAAACACGCTCCTTTTAAGCAAACTTGAGTTATAAAATATAAATCCAACTAATATAAGTGAATATAATATATCATTCAATTTTGTTTCAAGTTTTGAAAAATAGTTTAAGACCATTTTTCAAGTTAAAAGTTTCTTGCTTTTTTATAACTAGACTGTATTCACTGAGACATAGTTTTCCAAGATAATTGTCAATATTTTAAAGATTTAAAATACAAACAGTCTGATCATACAAAATTGAGAAATCGAATTAAGTAAATCGTTAATTTTTTTCATTACTTGTATAAGAATGGATGGATATAAATAAAATAATGTTATTACTCTACTTGAGTTTCGAGAGGAATAGTAACTTACCTATACTTCACATGTCGATGGAGTTACAGTTTCTCCCGAAACTTGAGTAGTGCTAATAAACTCAAGTAGAGCAATAATATTGTTTCTTTTGAAATTAGGCAAAATTAACTTTGTGTTTAAAATGTATTATTTTTATTTGTTAACTTTGTTTTATTAACCACTTGTTGAGTTTAAATACATGTACCGGTTTCGAAAAATACAATTTTTTTCTTCAGGATGTCAATACTAATCAAAAACATATGTTATTTTTTCTTTAACAGAATCTATTTTTAAAAAACAATAATTATTTAAAAAATAAATTTAGTAACTAACTTAAAATGTTACTTAATACAAATTTACTCGAATAATTTTTAGAAAATTTTTTTAGAATGGGACTCCTAGTTAAATTAAATCAGTTGTTTATAATTTTTTAATTAGTTTTTACGCTTTATTTATCTCCAACGATTCCAAATTATAAATTTAAAATTTGTACAACTTTTAAATTATGTTATTTTATTACAAAAACTATAAATAGACTGAATATTTTTCAACCAAAATACTCTAGATAAATACACTAGTGGATATGTTAAAGGATATGGATCTTCCCAACAATTTTAAACTTGTTTCTTTTGATATTGTTAATTTGTTTACTAATGTACCTATTAGTGAAAGTAAAATATTAATTTCTGATTTACTAAATTCATCTAATTTACCTAATAATTTGGTAAAAGATCTATGTCGTTTGTTAAACCTTTGTATGAACCAAAATTATTTTCAATTTAATAAAATAATGTACAATCAAACAGAGGGTTTTCCTTTGGGAGCATCCACAAGAAATTTTGAATAACATTTGTCTGGTATGTTAGGTATTTTATCTTGCAGAGATATACCAAGCACATTCCTTTCCATTGCTCTTTGGGCAACTTTTAATGAAGATCTCTTTCCTAACCGGGGAAGGTGCTTTATCCAACTAAGCTACAGCGACAATATTTTTTAGCGACAATTTTCGACCCTATATGTTACCTTTTTGATATTAATACATTCAATCGTTCCATCATTTGACATAGGCATCTACCTTATTTTTACAGAATCTCAAATACCTTTGAGTAAACTGATAGCAGACGCCAGAATTATCAATTCATTTTTATTAAATTTTGAAAGTTTCCGGTTAGGAAAGAGATCCAGGTTCGAATCCCGGTGGCGCAACAATAATATTTTTCGATTAAATTGATTTTATATGTATATCTTTCTAATTAATATATTTAATTCATATTTAAAATATCACAGACCTATGTTCTGAATAATTACAACTTCACAATAAGAATGTGTTATCCTAAAATAAAAAATAAAAAAGAATATGATATATTATTAAGATTATTTTACTTAAAATTGTATTGCTTTTATACAAATCAACTACGTAGCCACTTTGTGATGTGATCAAATGAGCCGTTCCTATTGGCTGAAATATAATAAGTCAGTTTTGTTACTAACGTTGGATGGACAGGATTTGCAGGAAATATCAATAATAAAAGTAGTTTTTCTATGTGAATAAGTAAATTTTGCAACTCTTTTTTGAGAAAATATTGTGTAATATTGCATTCTTCATGACAAAATATTGCATCAAAAACTGACTTATTCCAGATTTAGTAAAATATGAAATAAGTCATATACACACCTTACTTAAGATACAATAATAAAAATTTTAATTTTGTTATCTACATACATTTTTTGTTTAGCTTTTAGTCAATAAATGCTTTGTTTTTGAGATAATTCTTGAGTTGATAAATTCATTTCGATAAACAAAACACTATATGAATTAAATATATTAATTAGAAAGATATACATATAAAATCAATTTTATCGAAAAAATATTGTTGTTGCGCCACCGGGATTCGAACCTGGATCTCTTTCCTAACTTTTTATTATTTAATTCATATTTTAAATATCACAGACCTATATTCTGAATAATTACAACTTCACAATAAGAATGTGTTCTCCTAAAAAAAACGCTATAGGTTTTTTTCAAAATATGTGCAAGGATTGGACATATTTTGTTTTCATTTTGTGCTTAATTGAATAGATACCTGTTATATTTGGCTCCTTCGATATACTTATGAAATGCAAGAAAATAAAATGAATAAATTTATAATTTAATATATTGATATATTTAATAAGCGAATATTGGTAGAATCGGAAAGGTTAATTGATTTGTTGATTCCGGCTGGATTTAGATTTGGACAGTGCAGAACTGTTCTGGAGAATACATTATTCAGAAATACATGTCTGCGAGAATATAATCAATAAGCCAACTGAAAATGTTAGCATTGTATTTGATTGGAAAACCTTTCTTGTCTGAGTCGAGCCTTGGTCTCGCAAATCTTCCGCCTCCATGATACTCAATCATATACTGCTAATTTCCAATTATCAGCAGCTGTAGGTCCTTAACATTATTCCTTTCAATCAGTCCATTCGTGCATCATGCTTTCGTTGCAGGTATAGGTCGGAACACTCTTTGTACAGACTATAAAGTTCATCATTGTACCGGATTCTCTACACTTCTACATCATCCACGGATTCACAGATACGCTGCAAGATTTTCCTTTCAAAGTTATCCTTTAAATCAGCATTCTTCAGATGATTACTTCCATAGGATACCATTGTACGGATGATTATTATTCAGATCTAACACAAAATCATATCAAATATTTACTCTTGAAAAAATAATCAGTTTATCATAGGCATCGGCATAGGCATATTATTTTTGTCTTTATGATAAGATTATAGAGCGTCAATCTAAAGCCTAGATTAAGGCTTTATAATATTACCATAAAGACAGAACAATTATGAAAATATATTATACCTATACACAAAGTATAAAATACAGTATGTTACATATTAATTGTGTAATTAAAATCTACGCGAAAACCCCGCTTAACGCGATTAATTCAGCCTGTAATTATCTCGCGCTAAGCAAAATCGCGTTAATTGAACACAATAAACAATATAATTCGTTATAATTATTCCACTTTGATAAAATATATATTAGTAGAATAAAAACGATGTGTAAAATATATAATAAATACATAAATAAACGGTAAACTACTAAACAGAGCTTGATTTTTTCATTTTTTTGTCCAAATTTCCATATCCGGATCAGCATCAAATAAAATTTATTTTTCGAGGTCGATGTGATAGGTATTTAAAATGTTTTTTTGCAGTTAACTTCTGAATTATCTCTTATTATTCTTGCTTACACTCTTTATATTCTTCTTCATACACACGCTGTTCTTCTAATTGATTATTGAAAGAGATCATTCTCGCTTGGCTCTATTTAAGAAGAGGGCAAACGATAAGACTGATTAATTAGCCGCTTAAAGCCGGTAATATCATCATTTTCCTCGATCGAGGTAATTGAACTTCGCGCAAATCGAATTCGCATTAAGCGAGGTTTTCCTGTAAGTATATTAAAATCAACACTAATTCCGTACTAACTCTTAATAGCCGAATTATCGAATAAGGAAATATGTATGAGAATCTTATAGCAACGTGTATAATAGAAGCAAATATTGGATATTAAATAAGCCCAAATCATGAATATTTTCTTGATTCATCATCGTTCTATATACATTATGCGTAAACAATCCTTTATATTCGGTCCAGCACCCTCATTCAGAATTAATATGAAATATAGTACCCATATACTCTTATAACGATATCTCAAAATATTAGATAGAAGTAGGAAGGGATGTAACATTATGCTAGAGATTCTATGATATCATTATTCAAACTATACATGTTTACATTGTGCTCGTTA
This sequence comes from Eubasilissa splendida, assembly GCA_031772225.1. Classification (NCBI taxonomy): domain Eukaryota; kingdom Metazoa; phylum Arthropoda; class Insecta; order Trichoptera; family Phryganeidae; genus Eubasilissa; species Eubasilissa splendida. The sequence goes on along the minus strand of CM062846.1, from coordinate 32,312,319 downwards.
AAGTGATCTGCTAGTTGAATTTATTATTTATTCTTTAGTTGTGCCTGCCATTTTGTTTAGTGTCCACTGAAAATGTTTCTTCTGTTCCAGACACAATAAATAACATGTTTAATGTGTGTCAAATTCTGCTTTCGCGGTCATGGGCTAAACATGGGCCACTCTATTTATATCTATACTAAATCTGAATCACTCACTCTATTCTAAATTATGACTGACGATTCAATGCGAGATACAAAAAATACAGGTAGACAAATTAATCAAAAATGTATATTTAGTTGTTTATTGAATACAGAAATGCTAATATGAGTAATGCATTTAAGAAATACTGAACCTAAGTAGGTATTGCAGTTACGATTGATAGTATCAGTGCTAGTCTGCAGCAGTGGGAAACCATTCAGTATAGTCAGTTGCGAGTGAAGGATTTTTCCATCTTCCGAACCAGGCCGCGTTGCATGCTAAATTGATCCCACCACGCGGTTGGCAATTGCACATCAATTCGCATCGTTATGGCTGGCATCCTTTAAAACATTCAATAGGTAGCACGGTATTTCCAGAAGTAATGCCGTGGGAAGCATGGAATTATAAGTAAAATCAATTCGATATTAGGGGTGTTATTACATTTCTCAGCAGTGGAATGAGTTAAATTAATTGTGGACCACGATAATACTTGCCGATTGTTGTTAAAATACCAATCAAAAAAAAAACTTGAAAACACAGAACACTATGAGTGAATGAATAAATACATTAGATTGTATTTATATAAAACTAAATACGAGTATATTTATTAATATTCCAAGAACTTGTTTATATCAAATATTGTGTAACTAGTTTCATCTTTACTAAGGAGTAACATTAAAGGAAAGTCTGTCCGGTGAGGAGACGAACCCCCGTCTAGAGAAGATCCTGCTCGCTTCATTAGTGAGGTGGTATGCCTGCACTAGAAGGGGTAAGGACCTATCTCAAGCGGCTTAGTAACGCGTTCCACGGCGGGAATGAGCCCGCATATCTTAATGTGTCAGAATTCATTTCATAATTTAAAAACTAATAAACTATTCACATTCCTGAATAGTTTATTAGACAACGTAGATAGATGTTTATACAAATGCCATTAATAAATATATTTTGATGACACCATTTGTATTGGAACATGTTGATTAATTAATAAATAGTGGTTTAAACAAAGTGTTTTGTAAATATTACACACAATTTTATTTTAAAATTTAGCAGTACATACTTATTTCGATATATTTATACACATTATATTATACGATATATATATAGGTATAAACGTATAGTTATAAAGGTGACCCACGATTTACCCAGGACCGTTCTATGAGCTAATGCTCCCATATCGGTTCTTTCCATTCACCGCCAGGTTGGCATTTTTAGATGCTAAAAGGCAACCGTGCCTCATCCCCATGCTACATGGCGGCGATACACAGCTACCAAATAAAATAATCCCCTTATTGTCCCCCGGCAAGAAACCTCATTATTTATACAATATATCAAACATAGAACAACAATAATATACACAAGTAAGCAGTGGTTTTTTTTTGTAAGAAAAAAGGTGTCGGAACTCACATCTGGTTTTTCTTTTATTAAAAAAAATATATAAAGAGTTCTTAACATAATTTTTTTTTTGTAAATTCCAAAATTTTGTCCTATTCTCATCCGATAAATCTTTTCGACTCATATAATAATAAAAATAATATTGGGTAATTTGTATGACGCTATTTTTATAAAAAATTTCACCTCAAGAGCGCTACATATATAACTGTATTTAGTCCTAGATTATCTTTGTTTTCAAAATAAAAAAATGTTATTTTAACTTATAGAAATGTTGTTATGTTGTCCTATGAATAACTACAGACCAACGTACTTTGAAGGATCGAAAAGTGTCAGAGTGGTCTGACAAGTTTGACAAACAAAAGTGCTGAAATTATCTTAGTCTCCAACGAAGCTCTTGTTGGAGTGGCAACAGGTGGCAATTAGATTCATCTGCAAAAACCTGCGTTCACATTCACTTGAAGAACTGAGAATGGTTTTCAGAGTCCATATCAAATGTAACCGTTTTTCCGAATATGTATTTTCGAGAATGTATTCACAAAATCATTTCTATTTCATTTAGTTGCAGTCTGATTGACAAGTTTCTAATTTCCACCTTTCCAAATGTTGGTTAAGTATCAACATCTTCAGACCAATTTTTAAAATTTACTTTTAAAACTTAGAAAATCTGTCGAAAACATGTTCCGAAACGCCGTTCCGATACATTCTACAGGGTGAATATTCCAGGCCGATTTTTGGTTTTGGTCAGTTCACATTTGGTGGTAGAAGATAGTAGAAGTGTAGTTGATTACAATTTATTATGAAGCATTTATCGCCTCAAAAACGTGTTGAAGTCATTAAAACATTTGAATTGGGTCAATTGGGCCTGCAACACATGTGGTTTCAACAAGACGGTGCCACCTCACACACACCCCGAGTTACGCTTGAAGTTTTGCGAGAAATTTTTCCCGGTCGTATAAAGTCAAAAAATAATAATATCAACTGGCCTCCTCAATCACCTGGTATGACGACAACCTGACTATTTTCTGTGGGGTTACATGAAAGGAAAGATCTACGCCAATAAGCCTATAATAATTCCGATGCTACAGGATAATATTCGAAATGAAATTGCTGAAATAACACGAGAAGTGTGCGAGAATGTTATGAATATGGTTAAAAGAACACGCATTTGTGCCGCTGCCAATGGTGGCCACTTAGCCGATATCACATAGTATATACATAATTGTAATAAACCAAGTAATCTATAAACATAAATCAAATTAAAAAATTGTGTTTCATTTCTTAGTTATTCAAAAACAACATCGACCTGGAACACCCAGTATGACAAAAACATTGAAAGTAAGTGAATAAATACATAAGTAACACACATCATAACTACATATTATAACAAATGAAAAATATAGTAAGAGCAACACTTGGTAACTAGCTGCAGGAGACAGGACTAACTGGAGGACAATGGTACACAGTTGCACCCAATGCTGCAAAAAAAGGGAAAAAAACAAATAGGGCGCAAGGTAAATAGGGCAGTCCATAGATACTCCAATATCCAAGATGCCATAAAACTAGTGATGAGCTCAAAATCACGAATCTCGAATCAATAATTGATATCTTTGAGTCACACTCACTATCAGTGATTGAATATCTGGGAATATCGTGATTCGTGATTAATTTTTTTATTTTATTTATATTTTGTTGTGAACAGTGATTCGGCGCATGTTCATATGAAACGAAAATACTCATAAAGGAATGACGTTATAAGTCATGATATGCGCCATCTAGTAGAATCTGCCAAAAACGTTTTACGCATTTGACCCGAGAATGCTGAGAATTTGACCCAAAAAATAAACACATTATTTAAAGAGTTTTCATTAATTTTGTGATGATATTAAATTATATATGCTAGAATGTGCTTTTTACGCAAATGAAGTTTGAATAATATAAGTAAATACGCTCAAAATTATGTTTTTTTATTTATTTCGTTTATTGTGATATCGTATTAGTAATAAAACTGTGATCACAATAACAGTTTTCAATCACTGATATTATCGAATGTCAATCACAATCACACTAGTGAGTCAATTGTAGCATTTTTTCTCATCACTACACAGAACTAGTGAATCGAGGACGAGACTCTTTAGGTATCTGAGAATCAACAATGGTGAAGGAGACAAAGGATAGCCGATGATAATAATATGAATATATTCAAGATGACGAAAATAAGGCTGGTGAAGTTCTTAATATTCTCCAGCTTCTTGTACGTAGGGGAGAAATGAATATTTAAGGCAAAAGAAAGAGATAAAAATATGTCTGTGAGATGTAGTCCTGGACACACATTCTAAGAACACCGACAGATCAACGCACCAATGTCATTGCAGATGTTAGAAACTTCTAACAGACGCACAACTATATTCCGTATTCTTCAATACTTTGGACATTGTGCTAGAAAAATGAGTGTTGCAATAAAAACTTAGGTGCTAGAAAGGACTCACCGAACTCGCCTTTCTTGATTCTCCCGATCGCCTCCAGACGCAGTGGACTGAATAGGATTATCACACACTAATTTCGCAAACGGTAACTGTTCCGATACATGATCGCCGGTCGACTAACCGGTCTCTAACAACGGTTGAAGGAGTGGGGGAGGGGAGGCACAGACATTAGTTCGTTCAAAGTAATATAATAATCAATTTATAAGTCCTAAACAGACAGTCTGGAGAAGCCTTGTGCTGGTTGGTAACGCGGAGGAATCCAGAGCTAGATCCTCCACTCGCTGAACTAACCAAGTAAAGACTTCAACAAGAACTACATATATAGCAACTCTGAGAACTGCGGGATGCCGAGAAAAATGAAAAAGTACCGCCGTAAGAGTAAATAAGAGACTGCGAGATTGAGATTCTCAGTCATGAAAACTACATGAAAAAAGCTGTCCTATTTATTATTTTTAATAATTTGGTATTACTCTAAATAATTCTCGACACTTATACTTAATTCTCTCACTTACTTATATTTTAATATCGTTCTTATACCAATTTCACCATCCACATCCATCGCTGGATCTATGTGTTCAGACCTACTATTAGTTACTGGAGCTCGTGACATGTTATTTTACACTTACACACACTTTACTACACTTTATTTATTTTTTTAAATAAAGTAAACTGGATAAAAATATTGGGTAATAATATTTTATATTAAAAATTATTTCAAAAGTCTTAAATGAAAATCGTAAATATCAAAATCAATTTTATGTGTAAATCAAAAGAAAAAAAATTGTTTAAAAATTAAGTTTGCGAGAACTTGGAGTCTTATGAGTTAAGCTGATTGTCCTGATTGTAAGATACTGTGCCTTGTGGGAATATTCTTTTATAAATCTTTTACAATGATTGGATTGGCTCGGGATTGAACTATTGAATTTTCTACAACTTTTTTTTTTGCACCTAAGAGACGCGATCATCTAAATCCAAAGAGCCTCCGCGGGCAGCTGTCTCGTTTATCAGCGAGTTCTTAAGTCAATGTACCATATATACACACTACTATGAAGATTGGTCATAAGGTACGGTGCGCAGCATGAGATGGATGAAGCTATGAAAGATAGATTATATGACATTATACTTGATGTAACCATTAATAATAACGCAAAATTAATAACCTCCCCATTACTTTGATATATAATTAAAAGAACATAAATAATTCAACGCACCAAGCTTGATTTCAATTTATAAAATATTTAAAATCCAACCCTTTTCACCATGAACCAAAACCAAAAATAAATAAAGCGCCACCTATCTAAAAAAATTACATTGTTTAATACACGTTAAGTTCCTAACATATAAAATAGATTATTTTCTTCTCTATTATTCTATTTCCTCGTCTCTCATACAGCAGCATCTTAACAGATGAAAAAATCAGGCACTGCTATGTGGTGGAATATTTAGTGAAAGTTAATGTAAAAATATAACAATAATAATGAATAAATTCTACTTGTAAAAAAAATAAATCTACACCATTGTTCTAGGAATGCGTAAATACGTCAAAATATTGTAAAATATGTAATAATTTTAATGATCGAAATCCTGCATGAATCCTTCCAATATCATTAATTCAAAATACCTTTCTAAATGAAACGCTTCTAAACATTATTCAATCCTCTCCCAGGAACCATAAATTACGTTTAATAAGCGGATTAAGAACTTAAATATTATTACACCTGAGCCCGACAAATAAACTATGTAACAATGATGAGCATATTATGCATATTAGGAAATATTTCACTCGCATCAATGGTGGTCGGATAATTGGCTTTTAAACAGAACCGATAGGCAAAGTCGTTAAGTAGGTATTTTAAACTGTTTTAATGTATTATTTTCGATGGGTGCCCACGGCTACAGATACGAGAACGAACGTTTGTGCTCATAAGTCATTCTGAAGGAATGCTGTTGAGTCAATAAAATAATTATAATAACTTATTTCCGCTTGACATGCATGTGCATATACCCAAAGAATTGATATGATTAAATTCACAGCCAATGATTGCAAACTATCTCGTAATAACTCCAAACTTACCCTATAGAATATATATATACAGGGATTCCGAATTTCGTTTTCATAAATATAATTCCGAAAATTTTATAGCGAATTCCGAATTATAAATATATAAAAATAAAATATTGTTACGATCACAGACTAACGGATATATAATGAGTAATCGCAGAACAATAGGAGTGTTCCGTAGGGATCGTTCCTAGAAATTCTTGAAATATTTAACCAGCTAAAATCTGTATTAGAAAGGCAAATCAAGGAAATCATATTCTTATTGTAAAGTTGTAATTATTCAGGACATTTGTTTGTGATATTTTAAATACTAATTAAATGTATTAATTAGAAAGATATATAAAATCAATTTTATTGAAAAATATTGTTGTTGCTACCGGGATCTCTTTCCAATCCGAGAAGGTACACCTTTTCCGGATTGGAAAAAATAAATATTGAATAAATACTACAGTTACAATAATTAGAGAGTAAATTAATGGAAACATTAGTAACAATAACTCAAACAATAAGAATGTAGAAACTTATCCACCAGTCACCTTATAATATGGGCTAAGAGTAGCTTCGAATGCTCTCGGCTCATCTCTATTAGCCAACTGGCTATTAATCTTTTCGAGCAGTTAGGGATATTTCATTCCATTCATTTTTGGTTGCATTGTAGAGCCTAGGAGCAAGGAACACATAAAAATGTTGGCCAAAAGTTGTTCGCATTTTCGGAACTATTACTTTTGACTGATTTCTAGAGCGTGTTGAATATATATCGTATGTTCGACAGGATTCTGCAGTGTGGTATTATTTGTGAAATATTCTAATAATGATTGCATATACATTTGCCGTACATCCAATAACCGACTTTCTCTAAAAAGTTGTTCCGAACAGTACCTATATAGTTTTTTGTACATTACCTTCATAAAGGTCACATATGTTCATTTCAAAGAAAGTTGATACTTCACTCTGATGAGATGTATTAATTTACCTACGTATGACATACAAAAAAAAAAAATTAGAATATAAGAAACGTCTTTAACGCTGTAATAAATATAAATTGTAAATTTTTATGATATTATAACTATATAGCTTTATTTTATGATTTTACATTCAATTAATTAGATACACTATCATAAAAATAATAAAAACATGACTTATACTTTTGAATAAGTGTACAGCTGACAGGACCATTTAAATATGGTCTTGGTATATTACAAATTAAATTAGCTTAATTGAGTATATGCCAACACCTCTTCTATTGTATAATAATGTAACTAATATGAAAGGGGAATTATTTCATCTGAAATAATAATGTATAAGAGGCTCTTTCTCGCACCGCACTGAAGCGAAAAATCTTTGACAGGTGATGAAACGTGAAACACCTATTAAATTCCGAACCGTTTGAAAATTAGACTATTAGAATCTGGAATAATGTTGTCAGCAGGTTAATGGATCTTGAAATAAATTAATAATATTATATTATACGACTGGACCGTCACAAAAAATAGATGCGTCTGGTCAAGTTACTAGTTTTCTTCATATGTATGTAATAACACAGAGACATGAATTGATAAAGCGAGTGAAAGATAGAAAAAATCTCTTTTAAAATGTAGCGCACCGCCTTATACCGCCTACTTACAAAATGTCCTATAATTTCTTCAAATTATCTATAAAAATATGTATCACTTGTGTTCATTGTAATTGCCTATACTAAACTTACTCAGTTTATAATTATGTAAAAATGTTCAAAAATTATGTTGAGATGAATTTTATCAATACAAATTAAATTAATCAACTAGAAAGATATTCATAAAAAATCTATGTATCGAAAAAAGATTTAGTTTCTAACGGTGAATATCCATTTATGACAGAGTAAATAAGGAAAAAATGTAAAGCTGATCTAAGTATAGCGAATAAAATTACGAGAGGATCACTTAGGTGGTTTAGTTATATGGAACCGATGAATGAGAAGAGAATAGTAAGAAAGATATATGCCGTCAGTGTTAATGGCACCAGAAGTAAGCTGACCCGACCAGGTAAACCAGATATAGCCTCAATAATTGTCGAGTTTGTATGAAAAGATGTATGGATGGATGAGGGGAGAATTGTGTGTCAGGACAGAAGAGCGTGGCGCTGTGCACTAGATTTATCTGAAGTGATATTTAATATACATAATTAGTAACTTCTTCTTCGTCTTCTTCTTCATCCCTACTACTCTTTACCTAATCGGGTCGGGGTCCTAACTCTTTAACATCAACCTCGCACCGCTGTCTGTCCTGCGATATGCCGATTACTTATGGCCACTGATAGTTCCATCTTTCTTCCTATAATCTCTACATTTTCCTTTTCCATATTATCTTAGCTCATCCTACAGGTTTTTTTCCCTCTGACGCTGATGAGAATAGCTGTTTAGGCAGTCTTCCGTGTCCCATACGGAGGACATGTCCAATCCATCATAGCTCATATTTTTCTGTACAATTCATAATAAATTAATTTTATATACTGTGTACGTGTTATATTGTATATAAATATATATTTACATAGTTATATATTTCAGTTACTTTCTTTTTATATGACTTATCAAATTATATACAATTAATACAAGTTTAACTTCATACATATTCTAATTGTTTTCGTTTATTTTTAGAGTAAGATTTCAGTTAAACGAACACGTTTATATTTAGTCCCTCTTAAGATCCCGAGTCCCAGCATATAAGGGTTGGTGTTTATATCAACTATCTCATAAAAACTGTTTAGACTAGCCTAGAAGTCTTCCCTTAAAACAAAGAGTGTTAATTTTGACTGAGAAAAGACCCGAAGCCATCGGTAGATGACCAGTGTTATAGAAAGTATGAAGTTCTTCTCTTATTAAATAATTCATTTTTCTTACAAAGAGTTTAAATACTATAAATTCGATACTACACTGGTGTGAGTAATATAATTTACGTACTATATTTAACTTGTTGTTGAAAGACTTAAAGAACTTAAAAATTACAAAAATGTTGTTGTTACAATACAAGTAGTATTTATAGTAATGTTATAATGCGTGATAGTGTTGAGTTGTTCAGCCCATTTGTCATCCTCGTAAAATAAAATGACTTTTCTATTAATGTAACCGAGGAAGTGTATTATTTATTGGGACATTCAGTTCCGTCTCTACGTTAAGAATCGATACCACAAAAACCCATAAAATATCATCTCCTAGTAAAAAGGAAAAATCATTTACAGTTGTGACCTCTTACAAGATTCAAACAAAACATTTCTTTTGTACGAAGCATTCCATCTGACTGATTATTTGTTTGCGTAAAATATTGTTAGTTTTGGGTTAGGCGCCAGTAGAAATGGGCTTAGCGTAAAACGGTTCAGTCACGCAATACGTCAGGCGTAAATTTGATCTTATCTAATTGATGTTGAATATTAGACACAACTGCCAAAGGAAAAGATAAACAATTATAAGCTTTTATAGTACGTAATTAACTTAATTATTTTTCAAGCTTTTTAATTCAATTCATTTGTGGTCGTTTTAAACTTTTAATGGCGACGTTAATTAAATTGATATCGTTTTCATTATTATAATAATATTATTTTTAACTCAAAAATTGTTGCTTTTAGTATTTTATATATTTCAACAAAATGGTATTATCATATTACTAATACCACAATAAAAAAAACAGATAAAATGTACAATTATTTAATATTAAGGGATGATAGTAAAAGTTTACCATTTTGTCAGTATTATTTACATACTTCCCGTATTAAGGAATTATTTCAGTAAAATGATAACAATTAATTAGATAACCCACTTCGCTTTGCCAGAATATCAGCTAAGTAGAATGTGGTATATTTAAAATGTGGCAGTCCGACAAATATTTAATGAGGGAAAATTGCAATATTAGTTCTCTTCTAAAAGATCGCCCATACGTAATAAAAATCCAAAATATCTTAAATGAAATGGTACTTTATTTCAGTAATTTGTTTGATAGATATTAATTAGAAATTGTACAGGAAGTGTACTCTACGGTATTCAGATATGGCATTTTTCACATGAAATCATAACATATTAATCTATTATTTTCACACGAAATTTGGTCGCATAACATATTTTTACCTACTATTTATAACTAACAGCATAATAAAAAACATTTATAAAAATTATTTATTTTATTAAAAATAAAGATCAAGCTTCCAAAATTTAATGCCTAAGAGTCACTAACTACTTAACAAAAGAAGACTTCTGCATATATACTTTATTTTATCAATTGTAAAATATATTTTTACCTATACTTATTACTTCAAATTGTAATGTAGTGTTTTAACGAACACAAATCATTTGATTAATTCAAATTTAGAACACAAAAAGTCAAAGAATTAATTTTAAAACATTCAGGGTGTTGTGAATTTCTTGTAAGCAAGGCTCGTTTTGTAAATGATAATTTATCTAAAAGTGTACGCCCATCCTTAGTTCAAACCGCGGTAAAGAAAACGGAGGTATCGCTGGTATTGGGTGGTTAAAGAAAATTTACGAAAATTATTTTCTTAAGTATTTTTTTAAGCTACGTCAACTTTTCATCAAATTTTCATTAATGAGAAAAACATGGAATTATTTCAATGATTTTTTTAAATATATTTTTTACATTCTTATTTTTCAAATATATCATAATAGTCATTTACAAACTTTCCAAAAAAATGGTGAGGCAATTTTAGTTGTGGACCTAAAGTAACGAATAATGAAAAAAAAGTATGTACTAAGTTGAAACTAAAAATAAAAATCAGAAAACTTCAATATTTCGAAAATGCACTGTGACATCTAGATATGACTAAAACCAAAAACGCACCTTTTCAAAAAATCATTTCCATAAGTGAAAATAACGATTGTTAATTTTAAATAACAAAGATAATTGTAGAACTACAAACAGTTTATGTGTAAAGCGCCCTTGAGGTAAAATTTTTACGAAAATGGCGCTATACAAACTATCCATATTATTATTATGAATCAGATACTACAGAGATGGTACATACCTGTCAAGATCGTGGGCCTGGAAGAAGAAAAACAACATGGCTAAAGAACCTGAGGCAATGATTTAACCAATTAACAATATATCCTATAGTTTCTCATGGTCGTAGTAAGAAAAATAATGATAGCCAAAATAAGGTACGAAAAATAGAAGAAAGATAATATTATATTTATTTAAAAAATACATAGATTCCTGCATGGATTATATTCATATTAAATTCTAGCAATTTTTTATTCTAAGATCGTTTATGACTGTTTCGGTGGCCTTGCGAGGCTCGAACCCAAGAAGACTTGGTCATTAGGCGAGTATCTAATCACCATGTCAAATATGCATGCCAATAATAATGTATTATTACATAAAATATATATATTTTTTAAATATACTTAACATAAAAATGTTATCAATAATCCTATTCGAAATTTTAGCGAAAAAATATTATACTCGTTATAGGTGTAAAATAATATTAGGTATGTACATAAAAGATTTTAGAATTTGGGCAATAAATAATACCACCAATAAAAATATTTTTTGATATTTTTTAAACTAGAAAATAAAAATGTATTCTTATCTATCTCTTCTTGTATATTTTAAAACAAGCGATGTTTTTTAATAGCATTGATTGATTTGGCAGTTAGTTTGTGGTATAACATTTTAATCGAAAAAATATATAATTTTCATATTGACTTTGTACTACACACACACAATTTTTGAGCTAATATCACTACTAGTTTCGAGCAGTCCTTTTATATGTATAAATTTAACAAAATTAATCACAGTTAGCTATGGTGGCCGTAAGGGCGGGAGTGACTTTATTGTTTCTTGGAAACATCGATAATAGTGGTGAAGTATTTAAAATTGTGATATAATTCATAAAAAAAAATTCCGAATTCAATTTTTTCTGAATTTCTATCATTTCATTATTTCAAGATTATTCATTATTATTCCCCGATATGGTACCGAGTGGAGTAATTTTAGATTATGGATGTCGAAAAAATGGTTGGTTTCAATAATATGGTTAGATTTTTAATAACTAATCTTTATAAAAGAAATCAGCAATTACCATTATTGGTCTTGTAATATGTTGATAAATCAATAAATAGTGGTTTAAACAAAGTATTTTTCTTATTATTTATATAATATATTTATGTTCCTAATTAATTATTTACTAATATCAAATAATGTATTTACTTAAAAGAAGAGAAAATTATATCAGGAAATGTGAAAGCAGCGTTCTAACATTTTCATTTAAAGCGAAATCGCATGAAGATAAATAAGGTATATAATTTTAATTTATTTTACCAGACCAAGGTGAAGATTTCATTGTAACTACTAAAAACGTAAATGGTAATGGGCGGGTCGCATTTAATCGATGAACAGAGAATACCATTGAATTGACATGGCTAAGTTTGGCGGTTGACCAAAGAGAGAGGCAAAGTCATAATCATTTCATCCAGCAGGGGATTGACAATGATGATTACAAAATAGTTAGTGTTATTATATAACTCTGAAAGTATTATGAATCACAGTTACATTTATTTTTTTATTTTAATATTAGAAAATATAATACATTTTCGAATTATCAGTAGGAAATATATATATATTTCATTTAACATTTATTTCTTCTCTATGAGAGTAAGACTCGTAAGAGAAGGAGTATATTCGAGATAATTTATGTTTCAGTTAGTCTGTGTATATATTTTTTTACTTCAGGTACAAATTGATAGTAGTGTGATGGGAATATTTAAAAAAAATATGATGCCTTGATAAATATAGTGATTTTGGGTTGCGGTATATTTTAGCTTTGAAATATCAATTTGGTCTCTAAATCTCGTACATCGAAATAATGATTTTTTTTTGTATATGTTTATTATTTTTGGTACTTTAATATCTGTGAAAAGTTGTATACTAGTATAGTCTTTGTTTTTTTAGAATAATTTTAATTTTAATTTTTTGAGTGATTTTTAACTGTAACATTAAAGTTTTAAATGTTTTACATCAAATGAATAGTCACATCGTTGATAATCAGAATCATATTTATTTATAATTCTGATGGATAACTAAATATATAGTTATCAAGGTATCGATAACCTTTTTTAAATTAAATCAAGTTTTCAATCATAAACCGACGTATTTTTATGAGCTGCACTGTAGGAACTGTTTCACTAAGGCTTTCAAGGAGAGGCATTTTGTTAATGGATGTTACACACTTTGCCTTGCCTTAACTATCATTCCATGAAAATTATTTCACCCTCGCAACATTTAAAGTATGTACATTTCACTTTTTGTTCCGTTTTAAGCGACCATTAACACGAATTAGCCGCTCTTATAACGAGAACAGAATGTTTACTTGCAAAATACACGAAACTTGTATTTAGCTTGTAAACATTATTTTTAACTTTAATTTTTGAGAGAAATATAAAAAATTTAAATTTTTATTATTTTATAATATAAATAATTGCTATAATAAATCAATTATTTTAATATGAAGAAAATTTTCTTTAACCAAATATATTTTTTAATATTTTATAATTTATTTAATTATAACCAAGAAACACTAATATTTCTCAAGTCCTACATCTATCTCAGTAGGATAATGTTTAAATCAAGACATATAATAAAATAAAATGAGTAATATAATAGAAAAATATATATTTATCTTATATCTATATATATAAAGGAGAGTGTAGAGTAGAGTGAGAGTGTGTTGTTGGTCGGTTTGTTTATTTTTTATACAAATCTACAGTTTTATTCCGAGCTTGATGAAATTTTGCACACTTGACTTTTAAAACAAGAGGAAGGTCACTATCTACATAATATTTAAAAAAATCATCTCCATCCTCCGTTCTCACACCTTAAAGCAGAATTTTGGTCTTCTTGATGAAATTTTTCACATTTGACGTTCAAAATAAGAAGAAAATTACTGTCTACATCTGATTTCGAAAAAAAACTACCCCCATCTCCCTGAATGAAGCTTCTCATCTTTGCATAAAACCCGGCCAACGCCGGTTACTTCAGCTAGTTCAAATATAAAATAAGAATTAAAGAATGATTTAATGACTTGGTCGTATTAAAAATACGTGTGGTTAGAGGGAGAAAATAAGCGAATAAAATATACGAATATGTTTATTTCTAGAAATTGAAATGAAAATAAATATGAGTCACACGCACAACTATTTTGAAAAAGTGCCAAGGCTCTTATCGTACTGACCGCCGAAATACTGAAACATTAAACACCCGCGATTTTTTTTTTCTACGCTTGATAAGCTGGAATTATTTTCTTCTTATTCATTCACAATACACACAATAGTGTGGGTGAGATGATTTACTTTTATCTGTGATTTATTTACGATGCATTATAATAAAAAACATTGGAAATAACGAGTTATTTATAGATAAATATAAATTCTGCAAGAGACGTGCACGTGGGCATTGTTTGTCAATACAACGTGAACTATGTTTTACTATTATTATTTTATACAACATGATCAATATTTTACTATAATTATTTTATACGACTAGATGAATATATTACAATGAACCCGCATCATTTTAATAAATTATATTTTAAAAATAACCTACATGAAAAAAAAAAATTAAATAACATTTATATTTTTAACAATTTTACATAAAAAAAAGAAAACTACGAGCAGGATTATTTTAGGGATGGTCAAAGTGAAGATACCAGTCGTTCTTAGATTATTTCACGTAATCGATTTTGATTTACTTACATAGCATAGCATTCTTTAAAAATTATTTAATGACACTGGAATATACTATATATATTTCCTTTTGTGAAAGCAATTTACACTGAGAACTTAATATTCATCGCCCATTTCATTCAGACTGCAGTTTCTGTGTCAAGCAGTCGCTCTGAAAAATCCTGCAGCCGTTAAAGTAAAACACAGTACAATCCTAAAGATCATTTATCTCCGTAACACGGGAATGCATACCAAACCTGTTTCGAGTATACGCGATTACGGAGACGACGGAAATATTCTCAAAGGGGTGTATTTCACGAAATTACATTTGGAGTGCAAAACTAAACGTCGAAATCGCCTTTGATTCCGAGTACATAAGCCGATCGTCGGCGTTGGCGTCGGCGTCGGCGTCGCAGCAAAGAGAACTTTTATCGTATAGCCGTTACGTCCGTTCTGAATTCAAAATATCGCATGAATAGTGTATGTGTATCATCAGCAAAATCGCTTCATGAAAACGTCTGAAATCCGCCTCTCGTAGGAAGCTTGCTACTCGGCATTGTTGAGGAGTTGCTATGTTTATACACTTTATCAATCCGTACAACAAACTACCAAATATATAGACATTAACTAACGGAGATTCCTTGTTTCAATATTTTCGTTTTGGTGTCACTCACGTGATCACTTTTGAACCAGTTACTCAATTAAATAGCTCCGGAATTTTTTTAAAAATATGACTCGATTGGAATGAAAATTTAAACGCTGACCACATAATATGCATTAATGTAAAAAATACGTCTTGTTTACAAAAAGATTTAATTTTATAAGAGTAAATTCTTTTACTGTTGCATAAATATTTCATAAACTATCGGATTTATGTTTTCATAAATAAGGTGTATAGAATGATCCTCGTCCCGAAACTAATGTTCCAAACCCTTCTCTTATATTTCATGTCTATTCATTTACTGGTCTGTGATCCGTACGTATTTTTCTAATAAGTTATCGGTTATTTTTTGTTTAAATATTTATTCGTTTCGATTTATAATAAATGTAAATTGAGTAAAGAATATTGTCATATTACAAAAAAAAAATATTTCTAACTCAACTTAAATAAAAATAATTTGTTTTATGTACATTCAATCCTGTCATCATATTAAATAATGTAGTATTTATAACATTACCATGACTCAAAAAAAAAACGCATTATATGTCCCAGATACGTGTACGATGATACTAAATCGCCGTAAAATTATTATTATATATTAGAGCCCCATCGCGAATCTCCCATAAAATTTTCCAAATTTTTAAACTCTCTTTCATCTTCGCACTATTTCTATCGTTCTATTTTTAACTTTGTGGAAAAGTCACTGAGAAAAAATGAAAGAGAAATACATTTTTATTATCATGTTTTATAAATTATTTATTTAATAATTCTATGGATAAAAATCCATACAGGCTGAATAAAAACAAATTCTATTTTAAAATAATTAATGATTTAAATTGATTTTCATAATTCATTGCTGAATTGATAAAAAAAAATCTTTAGTACCTAGTTTAAAATTTAATTTTAAAAAAATCTTCATTTTTATTGTTTGTATGAAAATAAAACATGACAATTTAAATGGTACGATGTATGGTTTTATTAAGAGTGGACCAATGTTTTAAATACCGTGTATTTGACAGAAGATGTGTTGAAATGATCTCCAGCCGACAGTAAGTAAGACATTTTAATCCCAACCACGCTTGGCCCTCTGCCAATCCGTCATTTCTTATGAAATTAAAACAGGGAAATTTCAGCAAAGAGCCTTTAAATATCATCCAAAAATCTATTATTATTATCAGATCATACTTTATTTCTATGAGTTGTACTAAATACTATTTATTATTAAGATGTCAGAAATATATAATTTAATTGACCACGGATAATAATTAAGCAATTTTGGTATTCTTCTGGTTGAAAGCAATTAAGAGTGTTGTTAAGAAATGTCAAATATCTGGAACACGATTTTATTTTTGTTAACATCTTTTAAGTGCTCTAGTTCTGAGTTGTGCTTGTTGAATGAATGTTGTCGTTATTCGAAATATATATTGTTAATGATGGCACAACTTTAATGATGGTACGAAATGATAAGTAAATTGAAATCAAGGGTTAAAAATACAATGATTATATAATATTTCATTATTATTCCATATGAACACATACAGAGTCAAAACATCAGACCCAACACCAATGAGTGAGAAGCGTGTGTGTGTGTGTGCGTGCGTGCGTGCGTGCGTGTGTGTGTGATGATAATGTGTTACATAAAAAATATACAAAATTACTTTACTAATTAATTAATAAATAAAACAAAAGGTATAAATACATATATAATTTTTTTAAAGAGAATACAAAATTACAACTTCACAAATAATAATATGTTATCTTTAAAATATCCTATATAAGTTTTATTAAAGTATATCCAATAATTTAATAAAATAAAATTTAAAAATCTCTGGCGTCTCCTAGCGATTATTTCTCAAAGTAGGTATTCGCAATAAAAAGGGTGATAACATTCAAATAAATGAAACGTTTTATGTATCAATTTGAAATAACTACAACATATAAGTTCGAAAATTTGTCGACTATTTACAAAACTGACGTAGTGTAATTGAATAAACGCACTTCCCGGATAGGAAGAAATCCCGGTTCAAATCTCGGTGACAGCTAAAATATTTTTTCGGTAAATTGAGTTTATCTATATGTATATCTATCTAATGAATGCATTTAATTTGTATTACATATATTGTCAGCCAACCTAGACTTTAGGAACAACAAATTTTGTACATTTGTGTGTCATTTAAGCACATATATACCTACTGTTTGAGTACTTTTATGAACTTTAAGAACTTACAAGTAGGTCCGGTCCGCTTTTTCAAAGCATAATCATTTAGCTCAGTTTAAAAAATATAATATTTATATTTTTTGTATTATGTGTAAATATCTCTTTTTTCACTAAATATAAAATTAATGCTACACATTTCTCCATACATTATATTTGTAGTCTACCTAACCAAGAATGATTTATATGGTAATAAAACTAATAGCTTCAGCTTAGAAAAAATATTTCAATGATATAATTTATTACTCTGCGTGCAGACTTTAATATCCCTAAATGTATGCTTTGTCACTCTGGAATTAATTTTTCCAATCCCATATTCCTTTATTATATAAAACAGAAGAAGCCTTTATAGGCATTTATTCTAATACGTAGCATAACATAACCTTTTCAGCAGGTTTAACCCAACCTGAATATACATTTTGACTTGTTTAGTAGACGCATGAAAGACAAAAGTAAATAAATGAGACAAAGTTGCAAAAAATATTACTGAAAATAATTATTGTTAGTAAAAGCATATTATTTTATACGAGGAACGGCCAATAAATAATATTGATTAAAAATATTGCTTTGCTTTATATTATGATTATTTCCAAATAGTTTATTCGTGGAATACGTTAATTTGTGGAAAAACAATAACCGTCAGTCATAAAATTCATTGTAAATAATCTATCCGAAGAGTAAATTGCGCTAATCAGAACTTAACCAAAGGTTGTGAAAAACCTTTTACGTGACATATTAATATAAAATATTCATTTTGTATTCAAAATTATTTATTTATTTCGAGAGATATTTTTACTACAATTTTATGACGAATGACTAAAGTTATAAAGTATATTGAAATATTATCTGATTTTTACAAATATTCCAATGTGGTGTAGTGAACTTTTTTACAAAAAAGCTAACTTTCCTAAACATTTGTTCACACGGGGATCATGTTAGTATTGTGTGTCTTAATCCCATTCTGCATAATTAAAATCAGCTAATGGATTGGACAGGAAATGACATAAAACTATTAATACCCTGTCAGAATTTCATTTTTATATATTATATTTATTATGTTTTGAAAATTAAAGTATACTTTTATATTTTATTTTAAATAATAGTTTTTAAATTATATTTAAATCAATTATTAGTATGTAAAAATTAAAATAACACTAATTTAATATTTAAATCTTATATTCTTGGCTGGCGTATGTATTGGGCGGTTTGATTTATTTATTGGCAGAATATACCTAATTGTTTATTAACACTTAAGTTACAACGTGTTGTCTGAAATAATTAGAAAATTACAAAAATGCATTGTCACTGGAATTAGTTAGCCCACAGAAATTGTCAATATCACCCACTTAAAAATGTAAGTCAATATTATACTACAAAATCAAGTTCCAATCTTCCTAAATTTCAACTCAGCTAAGCTCCAACCCAGTCCAACTCCAATCCAGCCATAGCCAAACTAAACAACTCAAAATTACATTATTCGATGGGGTGAATACGAAGTTCATTGTCTACAAATCCATATGTTAATGGTTCCTTCCCATGAACGCGGCTGCTATAAGTTGATATTTTTGCAAAGCATAATATTATAGAAAAGTGTAGAAATTAAAATGAATAAAAAAATTCGAAATGTTAATTAATAAGCACCAACATTTTAATTTTTTTTTAAATATTAGCATAAAACTTGTAATTTGAAATTACTGTTTAAATAAATTACAAATTAACTCCACTCTTGGTACTTAATTCTGCGATGAAGTGAAAAATCATTGCTAAATTTAAATAATTTAAATAGTGTAAAAACTCGTATTAAAAAAGTTGGAAATATTTACATATTACCATTCATATCCAAATGTTAAGATGTCAATAATATTATTATAAGTTAAAATTGAATATAATAAATTACATAAATAATTGTATTTTACCTTAATCAAAAAATATTTCACAAATCGTCTAGCGAATTTTTCTAAATCTACCCGAAAAGCTATTAGGAAGTAAACGAGAAATCAGAGTACTTTGTAGCAGATTAAATCATAACGACATTCTCCGAAGCAGAGACATCTGTCAGTACAAGATATTTAGACGAATCAGTAGGCTGAAAAGATGCGACATCTGTGAAAGCTCTCTTACATTACATTTCATGTTTTTATTATAAGAAAGGGACTTTATTTACGTCCAGATAAAATGATTTTCAATCCAGTTGAAAAAAGTTATTTATTCTAATAATCTAGTTAAAAATTGGAAGACGGGTTCCATAAAATTAATACCAGTGTAAATCGGGACATAAAAGTTCATATAAAATAGAGAGATCGGTTACAAAACACCGCGTAAAACGAGTACCTACATAGTATAGACGTATGTATATCAACATAAGATAATAATATAATAATAACTATTAACATAAATTGTATATATTGCATCCCATTTCCCTCCCTTCCTTACTCTTTACACTTTGTATGTTCAGTTTTAAAACACTACTTTGTTTATTTTTTAAATTTATACTATTTTTAGTTTACTCTGCCTTTTTGTTTATCAGTTTGTTTGAGTATACTATTTTTTAGTTTATTATGTACTAGTTATTTAAATCCAAAGAAACTTCACTGGTTGTTATTTTTACATATTATGATATTATAAGTTATTATTGTTACACTATTTATCTAAAAATATAAAAATTAATAAAATAAAAATATTTTTTTTATATAAAATATACGTGTGCGCGCGGTGCTGTTGAATGAAGTGGGGGTAAGCCGTTGATGCATGCGTTGTGGGGGTTATGGCCCAAACATGTTTCTACACCACATAATGCGCCACGATACACTACAACACGATAATGTAATTCCGCATTCTCGAATTGCATTTATGACACGTGTTATATGACAGATTTTTAAAACAAAAATGTTTTTTCTCAACTGCGTAAAAGTCAAACCGCGTTTAACAGATACCGCATAAATCGGGGGATGAGTGTACGCATATCTTATAACGTAGGTTAATATATACTGCCTAGAATTCTTAACTGCTGTAGCGAGATATTATAAAAGCGAAATTGTTTCGTACTTGGTTGATATGTATTAACGTAGTCAAGTTAGCGAAAATCCGAGAAAAAAAATATGCTGTAATAAATAAAATATATGTAATAATAGTAAAATAACGCTGCTCACTATCACGTTTTTTTTTAATATTATTGGCCTAGTAAATCGCGTACTGCATTATAACACTTAATTTATTTACTATGGTAGTATATTTTTTAAATATTTTATCTCTACTTGACTATTATTCCAAATTGGTTTTTATTATTCCAAAGGCTCGGCTTTCATATTAGCTTTTTGGTTGTTGTACCTTTGTACGAGTATAGATATATTATATTGTATGTATTAAATCGTGAAATACATTAAATATATATGTTGCTTATAAACATAGATGTTGGAAGAATTCAGGATACGGAAGGAGTTTGGCACTCACCATAATCCAGATTCTGCTGGCACCTTCAAAATGTGGACTGTACGTTTTTAATTCACTATTTCGTCTTAGGATCCTTTAGATGACACTGTATAGACTCGAAGTCTCAAATCAGTATAATATTGTAATCGTTTAAGTAAACGTATAACCGAACTGGTTCAAGGTCGCCAATCGACTGATCAGCGGCTAGGCCGAGTGGGGACGGAAAGGGAGACGGGAAGGCACAGCGCATTATTTTCGTTCAAGAAATAAATATATGTCCCAAACAATATAAATAAATAAACTCGTATATAATTAAGTTATTTGTAAAGGAATGTCACTATAAAATTACACGCAATTAAACCAAGATTCCATTTAGTATTATTGATTTCAATACAAAATCGAGTTTTCGAGAAATCATTTTGCATAAATTTGTATGGTACATGAAACCAGAATTGATTTTAGAGAAATTCGCGCATAAAAATACGAAAGCAATTATAAATGCCGGATATAAATTTATTTTTGCGGTATACTTAGGCGTTCAAACATTAATTGCAAAGTTTGATCGCGAAGTATAGGAATCACAAGCAATGCTCCCTTTATATTTTTCACTTGCTGCCTGAAATAAAATATTTCTGCGTGGCAAAGTTTTAACTTAATTCAAAAAATAGAAAGTTTCGTTGGTGTAATTTTGAAGATGGTTTTCAGCTTATCAATTAAATTAATAATATACATTATTAGATACCGAAACCCTAACACATGGATGCAACGTGGTAAAGTACTATTAATTTTGATTGTTCAGAGTCAAGATACTTGTACTTAAAATTCTCGGAATCATTTAATGTTTATTTATTTTTTCAGAATGATGCGCGTAGAATTTAGTATAGTATGCAGCTAATTTAATAGAGCTACATTGTCATTCAGTGGCGCAGCTTAAAGAGAACACTAATTACAAGAATTCAAACCGGAAACTTTTATTTTTTTCTAACTGCTTGTTCCACTAAGCTTTTGTAATCCATTCTATACCTAAGCTCAGAAATATATTTATACCGGGTTTAATTGACCTAGTTTATAGTATTTTATAGATGGATTCTTAACCATGTTTAAGTTATGAGTCGAAAATATCCAAGGAATATGTGCCTAATTTAAATTATGCCAGACCTATAATCATTTCAAAAAATCGTAATTATGCGATCATTTCGATTAATTGAAATATTTTATGAATTTCAAATTATATATTAAAATCTAAAAATTCAGAGTCATCAAATTTCGAGCAGTCAGACTATTTTTTGTTACATATAGAGATTAATAATGAATAAATTTTGCAAATATTTGTTTTTAAGTTCGTAGGCAAAGCTTAAAATGATTTTATTAAAAACTTCAAACATTTTCGTAACGATGCAGAATTCGCATATATTCCTTGAACATTTTCGACTCGCAATTTAATCAGCTATCCGCCCATAAAATATTGTGGATTTGGTCTGTTACACCCTGTGTAATGCACCAAAGAATGGGACACATTTTGAATATTATATTTAAATGCAGCTTTACACCACGCTTCTAGTCCTTTATGCAATTATAATACTTCCTTTTCTCCGCATGCACCGATTGGTACCTGCAGATGTGCGCCCGCTCATGCGGACCAGACGACATGAAAATTTAGTTTGGCGGAATCTTGCTTCAGATCTTCTCCGTTTTATCTCATTTTTCTTCGTTCATGCTCGAGGGTTTATTTCTCGGCACCACGTTTTCAACTAGCGAAAATTATGATATATCCTAGTCAGTCCCACGTTATTCCAACATCAAATTATGAACTGTACTCTGATTTTCTAACACAAGCATAATGCGATATAAATCACACATTGAGTATAAGGCAAATGGTGTAACTTTAATGATAAATTATTCACCAAGACCATCACTAAACATATCCCACTTTATACCTGTCTGAGCGAGGGGGTGGGGAAATATTGGCGGCAGTACGGGTGGAAGGAGTTCAGGAGGGGGACAAGAATCGGGAATCGGGGGTGGCTGAAGAACCACCGGGAACCAAAACCCACCTGTGAAATGTTTCTTTCGGTATCTGATTCTTCCTCAGTCTCAGTCTTCTGGCTCCAGGATACGCTACGATGGTCTACACGAAGCACTCATGAACATACACTACGGTGGTACCATACATACGAAGTGTTAAACAACACCATGGACAATAGCACGATATGCAGCACAAATCGGTTTGCACGATAGTGAGAAACCGATTACACACAAACAGAACAATATCAGCCCCACACAGCAGGACGATACTTCAAGCCAATCATTCGTTTCCACACGGCAGGACGAATTTGGCCGCAGTCAGCGCATCAAAAATGGTAAGCGCTACTTTCAGTTCTGAGAACGCAACCGCAGAAAATATCGTGTTTTAGTTGTAGGGGGAGGTAAGTAGTGGATAGATAATAGACAAGAACCGCCGATCTACGTATGTCGCTCGCACGGCGACCGGCGATCCATAAATAAATTATAAATATCGAACAATATCAATGTTTCAAAATTGTAACAGGAATCAAGATAGAAATGATACTTGGTTTTTACTAACATACATGAGGCATTTATTAACACTAATTTAATGAAGTGAATATAAAACATACGACAAGTAATTCTTGAAATACAACGCGGGGATTAGTCATTCTAAAGGTTTTAGCTATAATGTCATCAGTAGAAGAGGTCGAGAGTTCCTCCAACCACACCTTGGGCACATAGTCTCCCACATTCCGCCACTTCTCACGCAGACCGACGCCCGTGCAATTGCCTTTTCTACCAAGCCTTTGGTGTGCACTCTAGCTAACTACATTCAGCTTGTCTCTGGCGCCATAAGAGGGGGGTTGTTTTCTATAACATATGTCTTAGTCAAAGGGAGATCATGAAAGAAGAAAAAATGGAAGAATTTTAAGTTATTAAGGAGAACACATTTTTATTGTGAAATTGTAATTATTCAGAACATGGGTCTGTGATTTTTTAATTAGTATTTAGAATTTTAAGTGTTCTGTGGAAACTGATAAAGTAATATAGAGGTTTAAAAAGGCACAAGTTAAGAGGAATGTGTTTTGCTTTCTTAGATCACTCATAAGGCCACATGAACATGTGCTCAATGTTTACTTAGTACGACTCAAAATAGGATAATAGATGAATGGACAGCACATGAATGAGAAAAAAGGTACTTACATATATGTTAGAATTGTAACATTAAATTTATTCGATAAAGTTACACTTTTGATAACTCGTTAGATTATGTGTGAATTACACGCATCTAGAAAAAAGATATCGCAATGCGATGTATCGGCTGTCATCTGTCTTCAGGCTGCTGTCGGCGAGGTGAAATGACCAACCGAATCGGGAAACGGCAAGGTAATAGGAGAATCGGAATACGTAGATGATCTCCAATATCTGGCGCCATGCACGCCCCGTAATTTTTGAAATGTAAACTGTGTTCACAAATTTAATATCATGTGGGTTTCATCTCATCTCCAAGTCCCATTCTAGTCAATGTGACCGCAGATATTATAAATACTATTTAAATTTACCCCCAACCGCCTCGAGAACGTCTACTTGTACAACGTTAGATATGTCAAGAGTCAAGAAATAGGTCGATCAGTATTAATTCCAAAATACCCCCAAGCCGACAGAGTATAAGTTGCTATTCCCCCTAAAATGAAATCAGCCAATCACAACGCATTTTGATGATCACGTGATCTGACATCCAGTAGGCTTGCCAGAACGATATATACAGAAAATAAATTACACAATAGTTTAAAAAATGCAAATGTAAAAATAAACATTTTGTACATTTGCTTTCAAAATATACCTTTACATCCATAACACAAAAACACATAAAGCCGTTTTAGATGGTTTTGGAATTAGGTGCTACGTATACAGGGTCTCTAGTAGGGTGAATTATATTAAATACAATAATGAACGGAGATTGAAAATTAAAGTTTGAATCTTCTCTTGAAACAGAAGTTCATCCATGAAAATTCCTTAACACGTCAGTTTTCAGTTTTCACTTAAACCGCTTAAATAATTCTTATGAATAAGTGATTTTATAAATAAACCCAAATATTTTCTACAGAAAGTATCTATTGAATTGTTAAAAAATATAAAAATTGTATTAAATGTTTTTGATTTTATAGTAGTTTTATAAAATAATTCTCACAGTTTGTACATTGATTGCACATTTTATATGAAAAATATTACTCTTTGGATTCGTTTATTCCGTTAGTTAAAAAAATTAACTCAGGTGGATGGATATAAATGTAACAATGTTATTACTCTACCTAAGTTTATTAGCACTACTCGAGTTTCGAGAGAAACAGTAACTCTCATCGACATTATTAAACTAACTACACATAAATATAGGAGACAAGGCTTAGGTAGTAGACATACAAGTATTTAGGTACTGACAGATGGAGAGGGAGGGGGCGGAGTTATTCTCGAAACTTGAGAAGTGCTAAAAAACCCAAGTAGAGTAATAACATTGTTGCATTTATATCCATCCATTATGATGAAACTCTACAAAGTTAACGGCGATTCTATCAATAAAAATATTAACTGAGTTTGACGTATCCAACCAATTTTCCATTTATTTAATAATAATTTAATTTGATACCTTAATAATATACGAAATGATATGAAATGTTCAAAAAACAATTTAATTTTAATTTAGTTTTTATTTCTGAGGTAGTCGTCCTTATCAACATAATTTATATTTCACAAAATTGTTGACGAACCTTCGTGAAATTTAATTCTCCAGAAAGTATATGATTTCAAGATTTTCTTACATAAGTATTAAAAAAACAATTTAATTTCTCATAACCTTTATATTGTACAATAAGTCAAAAAAATATATTTTGATGTTACAAGTTCCTGACTCTTCTAGGAAATGTATGTTTTAATATTTCTATCAAAAGTTTGTTGCTTATTTAAATAGTTTTTAAAAAAAGTGTTGGCTTAAAATTGCAGTACAAGACTGTCGTGAGTTTCTCTTTAGTTTCATACATTTTTATTTTTTCGTTCTTTAGGTATATTCTATTTTTGTACGGTATTATTTTTTCTTAAATAATATTTTCACCATATATTCCTGAAATATGCGGTGTGTTCTCCAATGGTCCAGTGAATATCTATGCGGAATTAACCTGTTCTACGTTCTAATAATTATTAGAATGCAAAATATATACAATTTATAATTTGTATACATATAATTTATCTGAGCTCTCTAATACAGCTTTACGTGAAATTTTCTCGTTTATATGGGTAAATGGTTTTCATTTTATGGTATTGTAAATTAATGTCATATTTTTAAACAAACACAAAATTTACTGATTAAATAAAATAAAATCACTTTGTATGAAACCCCGAATCGCAAAGTGATTGTATTTTATTTTATCTAATATGTCAAACCACAAAGTGATTGCTTTCTAAGAAAATACAAAATCTGATAAAATTACTATCTCATCACAGATCAACCTAGCAAAAGAGGCTTAATTAATTTTGAATTATATGATGAATTTTGTATTTAAATAAAAATAAAACTATAATTGAATGAAATTATGCATATTTTATTTTTGATGTTGACTTAAAACATAATTATTAATACTGCGGTTACGCCACCATTCGACAATAAATTCGTTTCACATTTTATATTATGGATCAGTTAGTATACGTCCGTCCTGATGAAGATGCAGTAGCTTGTTGATTGGTTAAGACGCTGGCCTAGTGATCTAGTGATCGGCGGTTCGCGCCTCGTTCTAGGAGACCAGCTAGTTAGTCCTATTTTCATAGTACAAGCGTTTACCTTAGACATATATTCCGTGTACGCATCTCTATTTAAAAAAAAAATTATTTCAAAACTGGTCAACATTAAATGAATCAATGCTTTTATACAAAATTTGTTATCCTTTAAATTGAAAACATTTAAATAAATATCAGATATCTCATAGAGACGAAGCTATTTTTACTATATTTAATGGAAGATATATAGAAATATGGGGGGTAATTACAGGACCTATCGTCGGCTGGCTTATATACTCAGGCCTATTCTCAAAATTGCAATATTGAAATGAAGGTGATTGTTACACAAACCCTCAAAAATAGACAGATAGTTTTGACAGATTATGGTACGTTTATCTCCCTCACTCCCTCACTCTCTCTCCCTCTCTCTCATTCAAATATAACACTATTTTTGAGGGTTGGTGTAACAATCACCTTCATTTCAATATTGCAATTTTGAGAATAGGCCTGATTATTGTGTGTTCTTGAATATATTCTTCTTTTAAATAGGCAATCCACCCTTCAATAGTGATTTGTGCCATTTAGCAAGTTAAAACTGCATTTTATAGAAAACAGTACTATAATATTATAGAATAGGAAATTTTACATTAAAAGTCAATACCATTGTCGTTTTTTAATTTAAATTTTCCATTATATAGATTAAATGTGGCGAGTTAAGGGAAAGAAGATGACACAAGTTAACCGGCAGTTGAATATTAGCAAGGACGAGATTACTGAAAAAAAAACCTGTGATCCGCAATGGACAGAAAAAAAAGATATAATCAAGAGTTTTCACGGTTTTCGGCACCACACTTACACATTGGTGAATCTATCAAGTTCAATCTGAACAAATGTGACCATAGAGAACCATAGAAAAAAATCGTAAGATTTCATTCACGGCTTCTATGATACGACGCTAGATGAAAATAGATAAGAGAGATGACAGCTCAAAATTCGCACAATAAAAGATAACATTTTTAAGTAACCTTAAGCTAGAGATATTAAAAACACATTATTTTGGGCTAAATCGCATCTCACAGACCTGGCCGTTTAAGCAAGCACGAAACAGCCATAATGACACTGACGATACCGAAGCAGAAGCTGGCGTCCATCCAGTCATACATATAGACCAATGTAGACGGGGAAACTTAATAGAAGAAATAAATAGATCATATTAGTTGAGCATGAGATTACAGTGAAATTACTACAAAATATTTTGACGTCATGGAAAGAAAGGATTGTTTCCGTGGCGATTTGAAATTAAATGTCAAAGATACATTATTTGAGAATATTGATATAATTTGTAAACCGTTACTATAAATAAAATACTCAATTATTTTGGAAATTGTAATTGAAATCAAAATCTAAATAAAACGCGTGTCTCGAATATGACCAATGTTTTGTCTTCACAAATTAATTCCAATATATTGTATTCCGATAAATTGTATTCCGATAAAATGTATTTCGATAAATTGTAACCGGATTGCTTTTCACTATTATTCGGATTTTAAATAAATTGTGTGTGGATACCAATGAATATAAGACACGTAAATGTTACGCATTATGAAGTATCGTCTGAGTTGTAAAGTACATTTTCAAGGTGAGAAGAAAGTACAGTATTCAGTCGTAAAAGCTACCCTAGAGAAACAGTTTCACGCCGAGCTAACGACTTAGTACAGGAAAGTTTCAACCGTTTTTAGGTGGTAACGCAATGTTTTCTTGATCATGAAGCTGAATAGTTTTATTTCATCAGCATCTCAAATTTTCTCTACGTGGGTGCGTCTTTGTTATTTATTTTATTTAACCAAGTTTATAAATACTCAATTTTTTTTTTTTAAATATTAAGCCGGTAAACAATGTAATTTTATGAAGATGAAATTTTAAAACACATAACTAACATACCATCATGCTGTTTTTCTTCGGAGGTAGACACAGAGGATGGAGCACCACACTCTGTTCTGTTCTGTTCTGACAATTACAATTCTCTCATACGCATTCATACATCTACGCATGCGAGCTCGTCGATTGTTGAGTCTTCTAACAGAATCATCTTCCAGTATCTGGTTTACCAGGTCATGCCAAGTCTTTCGCTGACGTTCTTTATTTCTGGTGCTATCAGTATTCGCGTCATAAATCTTTCTTACCATTCATTTAACGTGACCAAGCCACCAAAGCAGTCGTTTTTAATTATTATATTCACTATGTTTAGTTCAGCTTTACAACATAAATGGATTTGCCCCATATACGCCTAAATAATTTCATTTCCACTACATTCAGTCTACTTTAATTCTTCTTTCGTGTCATTTGCATACATCAGTAATAGTACCAGGACTCCATTATGTACCAAATGTCTTGACTCAGCTTAAATTATAAATTCAATCACCCTCCTTTCGATATATTTCTAAGCTTTTCCATTTCAATCAAACGTACTTCCTAAATACACAAACTCTTCTAAACATTCATTAGATACGAGTATTTTGCACATCGTCTTACATTCCTCCTTATCGAATATCATAACTTTTTATTTGATTTATTTTCGTGTATGCTTTAATTCAACAGAAATATAAGGTAAAGTTGGTATTGAGTGAAGACATACTAATATGTAAAAATAATAAAAAATACGATTTATTTATTTTAACGATTGATTTAACTTTTTAGTCTTTTAAAAAAATGTAGGTAATTCGTCTATTAAATTTGTATTTGAATATTCAAGATAAAATATAATTTTCGGATATTCTGAATAAAAAATCACATTTGTGAAAACCGTGTAAGTAGGTTCTTTCATCTTGGGACTGATATTAAATTTAAAAATATTAAAACTAAACTTAAAACTTAATTACTACAGGGTGAATATTATGTTCAGGCCGACGTTGTTTTTGAATAAATAGAAAATGAAACAATTACTTCATTTAATTTGTTAATTACAATTATGTACGAAATATGACATCGGCTAAATGGTCACCATTGGTAGCGGCACAAACGCGTACTCTTAACCATATTTTTCCTAACATGTTGGCTTGTTTCTTTCAAGTATCTCTACAAAAAATATTCGGGAGCTGTCAAATCAGGTGATTGAGGAGACCAATTGATATCACCACTTTTTGACATTATGTGGCCGGGAAAAAATTCTCGCAAAATTTCAAGCGTTACTCGAGCTATGTGAGGTGGCATCGTCCTGTTAAAATCACACGTGCTGCAGGCTCAATCGATCCAATTCGGCCGGCAAGAAGTTTTCCAATGTATGACGACAGCGATCACCATTAATGCTTAAGGCATTACCATTATTGTTTGGATAAAAAAATATATTAACTTTAACACGTTATTGAGACATTAAATAGCTAATAATAAATTGTAATTAACTACGTTTTATGACTTTTAAATACAAACAAATAAATAGCTGCTAAACCAAAATGGCGGCCAAGTAATATCGGCCTGGAACATAATATTCACCCAATACTTTTATTTTTAGTTTATTAAGTTGAATACTACTAAGCACTGCCAGTTATTTATGTCAATTTTACATTATAATACATGTGAGAAAAAAAATATTTAGATGAAAAATAATTCAGAAACCTAAATGACAATTTATAATTTAGACAGAAAGATTCATTATCTATGTTATTATTCTAAGACTAATATTTAATTTAACTCGCTTACTTTAAACATGTCACCAGAATAAACGATAAGAGTCTTGAGTAGCTTCTGATCACTAGGACAGTTGAAGGAAAGGGACAGTTGATCACAGGAACAGTTGAGGGAAAGAGACAGTTGATCACAGAGACAGTTGAAGTAAAGAGATAGTTGATCACAGGGACAATTGAGGTAAAGCGAGCAAGATGGCGATTTTCTACAAAATGGATACCCGAATAGAGGAGTTAACAGTCTTCATTAACAGTCATTTATAACATGGCTCAGAACCGTGAATAATAAAAACGTATTGTGAACCAAGTTCCAGATATGTCAGGGGATCGCGGCGCTCGGCATTGATCACACGACGTGGAAGAAGTGTTTAAACCCCGTCTTAGAACAGACACCAAAAACATACATAGTACGGTTGGCGTAATAGAGAACATCATCTGCAGTTTGCGTTTGATCCTATTTTCTTGCGCGTGACGATTTTCCATTCTATTAACATTTCTTTAAGTAATGTCATTACTTTATTGAGCTCACCATTTATACTGTATTTCTCTAAATAAGCGTCGTTTTTCAGAATATTGTCGCCTTCCATAGTAATGAAATAACACAAATTAAGCACCTTAAAAAAATATATATCCAACGTCAAGAAAACAACTTGATGTTTTAATTTATGAAAATAGTTATAACTAGCAAATTTACTATATAACTTATATGCAAATATGATAAAATGACAAGAATATTACAAACCACACGTAAATATAATCTCGATGTAATTAAAATTATTCCACCTTTGTAAGTAGCACTGATAGCTGTCAAAACAAATAAAAATGACATCTAGATGATAATGATGTAAGAATTGCGGATAAACAATAATAAATACAAAAATTCTATTTTTTCAGTATAATGTGCATTTAAGTAAAGGCGGAATCGCATAAATGGTTTTCTCACTCATCCTAGAATACATTAAAAAATTTGGTTATGATGAATTATTGCCGCGCAGATTTTTACAAGTCGCAAACATAACCAAAAATTATATTATCATAACCAACAATTACTCACGGCTTCTATGGATCGGATTCTGTTTAAATCATTCTTCACCAGCATGTATACTTGCAAGCTCTGATCGAAATACAATAATTTGACGTATAACCGTCATCAAATTCAGTAGAACAACTCATATTGGCGCGTTATTGCAGCGCATTTACAATGTTTACTGAAGGCCGTATACATGAATTCGTTTCGCTTCTGATTCATCGAGTTGCGGGCGTAAAGCTACGGTTGGAGCTCAGCACCAACTCTCTGGTGCAAGCGGCGCTCTCATGGAAAGCTGGTTTTCTAACCAAAGAATGGCTACGCCTACAGCGTAGCTACATATACAATAATGGCCGTAACTGAAGTATTTATATATATATATGAGTGAACTTTTTATTTATTTATATTTTCCTTGGTTTTCTTTTTCATAACATTATATTTATTTCATAACTTTAATGTATTATATAATATGTATTATCTTTATGGCAGATCGGGTTAAAAAAAAGCTGATCATATTATTATTATTTTAGTATGACGCTAGATGACCATAGATAAGAGATGACAGAATAGATAAGAAAATAAGATGACGGATGGTCAATATAGTCTAGTAAGTCATAAATAAATTATGGGGAAGCGCAATTTTAATCACCTTATTATTTTAAATCCATATTAATTTAAATCACTTTACACCAGCATTGAAAATTTTTCACACATCTTTCATTAGATTTCTGTTTAAGAAAAATACACTTTCAAAAAATTTTGACACTTGTCTTAAATGAAAATTATGAACTTCTATTCAATCTTTATTAGTGATGAACAGACATCAGAGGACTTGGTAAACATGTGAACTCGTACTTTTTGTCTACTATGCAACGTTATAATTTTGCAATAAAATATATCTGCTTGAGTTGGATTTTTTCAAAATAAAAACGACACAAAGATTTCTTCACTTCTAATATAACATTTTGAAAGCATGCAATGTCAACTGTATATTATGTGAAATATTGTTTCCCTTTATTTTTTGACAATACTTTTTTATGTGGTGTAGTTAACTAGATTGGTACATTATTTTTTTTTAATAATTATCATTCTCATCGGCATCGAATGAATTAAAAGTATTTTAATTTTCACAATAAAACTTTGTACTATACAAACGTTGAATTATTTTCATAACTAGTTTCGAGAGGTGCAGTCCCTCTCATCATCAAGTGATAACTTAACTAAATACAGTATTGTAGTATATTCAAGCAATGAGGTGGAGCTTCAGAAAAGGGGGGGGGGTTCGGTTGTTAACGGGAATATGGACAGTAAAGGCGAAGTGTTAGAAAATTTTATGTTGTTGATTAATGTTTTCTCTATGTATATTTCTCTATATATTTTAGTCTATGACTATCGAAAAAGTGAATTGATTCAATTATGTGATTAGAAAATTCCGAGAAATAATTTCTTTATTCTCTTATTTAGATTTCTTGCGGTTTGACGTATATATTTTTTATCGCAATCTCCACAAATTATTTTATTAGTTATTTTTTCTAATATATTAATTTTTATTTTTGAATAGAGTATAATTTTGCCGATGTTGTTATTGGTATAAATCACAGATTTAATACGCAAAGAGAAATTATTAGTAATTTTCTAGTAAATAAGTATTTTATGTCCTGAGTACAAATATTTTTCCGTGAGTTTTTTAATATATTTTTATTTTAGCATTTTATCAATTAACTCGAAATTATATCCGTTATTATTTGCAATTTATTGTATTATTTTTATTGTTGTGTATCTAATTGTTGTATCCAATTATAGACGCAAATTTAAAAAATATATATTTTAAGCCTCTCCCCTCTACTCGAGCCTCGCTCCATTGCCCGAATAGACTACAATACTGTATTTAATTTAGTTATCACCTAATCATGAAAGAGACTGCACCTCTCAAAACTAGTTGTGAAAATAATCCATCGTTTGTTAAGTACAAAGTTTTGTTGTGAAAATTAAATTAATCATGTTACCCCACAAAATATCAATTAATGAGATTATTATTTAGTTACAAAATATTAAAATTATACATTTGTATACATATTTATTTTTAATAAAAACATATTTTTGTTGTGAAGTTACATTTTCAGAACAAAGTTCTGTGGTAATTTAACACAAATTAAATTTATTAACAAGAAAGATACATCGAAAAAATATGTAATTGCGATCGGCATTTCTACCTAGACCTGTTCCTATCCAATAAAGCGCGTTCACCATAGATTTTTTTCTAAATATCTTTCTAGACGATTCAATTAATTTGTATTAAGTATTTATATTTGGGTGATCAAACATTTATTATGTATATATATCACTCTGTGTCGTGTTAATGTGTCATTATGCTTTATTATTTATTTTTTTAAATTGATGAATAATAACTTCTATCTTCATTTAATACCTTTCAACTTTTAATACTGTCAATTAAAAACACATTTTTATTATATTAGTGTAGAAAAATTAATAAATATAAATTCAGTTTCTTTCAGAATAAACGTTATATTTTCATCATATTTGTGGGTATGTTTGCACCCACCGACTTATTATTTAAATTAAAATTTTATTTATTTAACAGAATTTTTGTAATTTTTCCGAGCTGGAAAAACAGATAGTGCAGGGGTAGTATAATACATTTGTCTGAGATATTTAACACGTTTTGTTAAACCACATGAATAGTGCATTTAAAAAAT
This sequence comes from Eubasilissa splendida, assembly GCA_031772225.1. NCBI lineage: Eukaryota > Metazoa > Arthropoda > Insecta > Trichoptera > Phryganeidae > Eubasilissa > Eubasilissa splendida. The sequence continues at coordinate 32,278,006 of CM062846.1, read as the reverse complement.
GTACTGATTTATGACAGTTATAAAAATAGAAACATTAATCACTTCCCATCCGTTTCGAAAGCATCAATCAGTCAACCCCTTCTCTGCCATGGCTTCCTGGCTTATCTAACAATTGGATCGCTTCGCCAGAGGGATCCATCTATAATGTCACCGATATATGTGTCAAATTTTGCCATATTCAGATTGCTTCCCGAATTACGCCGTCGCCCGTCCGACATATCGCCATTCATTTGTCCAGCCCGCCGTCAAAGTATCCGCCAATCAGATGGCAGAATAACGATGTCATGTTCCCGACACTCGATCTGTGGAATGATAAAATACTGACGTTTGAACCCCTAAAACGTATTCTTTGACGTAGACTGGAAAATCAATTGAAATTTCAAACATCAAAATCGTAATTATGACTTTCGTTTAAAACTGTGAATGTGACAGATTTTAGAACTAAATGTGGCCTTAATATCTTATCTGTGTATTTGAGTGATTAGGATGCTTACAATTATTGACAATGCAGAAAGAGATATCTTATCTTAGCGGAAATATTATAAATCAAAGGTTTACAGACAGCTCTCTATTTACACGGTAGGTTGGTTTAAAAAAAAACCGTGCAAATGAAAAACGTATAAAAAAGAAAAATGTACATATAAAAAAAGTTAGTTCTAGATGTAAAAACCCGATATAAATAATAAGTTGTTTTCAAACAAATCACATGAAAATCATTGAATAAATTTTAATACAACAATATTTTATTTAATAGATTTATAAAACACGTTTTGTATATACATATATTTATTACATTAGATGGTAAAATATCTTCCTTAAAGAAAATATTAAGTCATTAATAATTCAAGTATTCATAGTATAAGCGATCAGCTTAGTTTAAAAAAATAGTAAGAATATTGATGTGACATGTATCCGTACACACATCTATATTTAAAAATCTATATTTAAAAAATAGTAAATACAAATAAGCGTATTAATTCGACTTTATTCGTCGTTTCTAACATTGACAAAATTTCTGAAAAAAATGTATAAAAGCAAATAGTAGAGTTTCTAGAAAACAATAAGATATTACATAAAAATCAGTTCGGATTCATAAAATCACTTAGCACACAAGATGCAATAGCCTGTGTAACTTCAACCATATACGAGACACTAGACAAAGGGAAAAAATAAACGGGAACATTCATTGACCTCAAGGCGTTCGACAATATCTCACATCAGAAACTATTGAAGAACTTAAATAATATTTATTTAAAAGATAACGTTACACTGTGGATTAGAAACTATCTAAAAAATCGCCCACAGCTCGTAAAAATTAATAATACCTGTAGTGATCAAGAAACGTCAGATTTCGGTATCCTCCAGGGGACCGGATTAGGACCAGTGCTGTTTTGTTATATATGTAAACGACAAATTTTTTAAATCAATACATGGTCAAATTACATCATATGCTGACGACACGGTCCTAATAATAAGTGAAATTAATTGGGAATGTGCAAAATTAAAGGTCACCGAAGATATAAACACAATTAAGAACTTTTTCGACATTAATTTACTATCATTAAATAGTGAAATAACCTTCATTATTCCGTTTGCCATAAAATAAAAATACAATTTACAATCAAAATTATTGTCTCTCAATTTTAAGAACACTAAATAAAATCAAATATTAATTTAATGTATTAATTATAAATATATACATATAAAATCAATTTTTTCGAAAAATATTATTTTTGCGCTATCGGGATTCGAACCTGGATCTTTTTTTCCAATCTGGGGAAGTACACTACCAATTGTGTTATAGCAAAAGCGGAAGGGCAAAAACAATTTTTTTAGACAAAATTGATTTTATATGTATATATTTATAATTAATACATTACATTAGTATTTAAAACATCACAGACCTATGTTCTAAATAATTACAACTTCACAATAAGAATATGTTCTCCTTAAAATCAAATATCTTGGAGTAATTATCGATAAAAATCTTAAATGGAAAGATCAAATTTGTTAATTTGTTAAAAGATTATAAAATTAATATACATATTTTTGAGAATCAGAACATTTTTATCCATAAAAAAATTATACTTGGTATACTATGCATTTATTCAATCCATAGTACAATATGCCATCATTAGTTGGGGATCAGCTTATAATACTAGCCTGATTCCAGTAAAATATGTACAAAAACTAATCATAAAAATAATACTAAAAAAACCGAAAGATTATCTGACAAAACTACTTTTCAAAGAATTCCAAGTACCTATATTTTGTGATCTACTTAAAAGAAAGTCTATTATTCAAATATTAAAAGAAAAATTAAAATATCAATTTATTAATGAAAATTGTACTAGGTTTAAATTTGTAATTTGTATTTTCATACTCAAAAATTAACACATCATTTACACATCACCACTATACGCACATAGGAAAAAAATAATTTGAACAGCTTACCCGAAAACATCAGGAAGATTAATGATAGTAAAGAAATAATAAATGCTATCAAAAAATACTTTAAAGATAAACATGTACCCCGAAATGTATAATATTTTCATAACGTTGCTAGTAATTTATTGTATTTTATTTTATTATAAGCTAGTTACTGTAAACAATATTTATTAATATGTAATCCCTTTCTCTGTACAAGCACATGCTTTTTAGAGGAGTTGTAGAACTAAAAAGAAAAAAAACTTATTATTGTATTATTTCATTGTAATTATAACAGATTTATAAATAAATTTTTAAAAATATGTATTGAAGGTAACATTGGAAATGTTGTCCATTTGTTGGCATGGCAGTACTTTCTGCGTTCCGTAAATTTGAATGAATAGAAATTTAAACACATTTGAAGTTTAGATTAAAATATTTTAATCGTTTTTTTAAACAATGCTAAATCAAAATCGTGTGACATGTTTTCGTTATGAAAAATACAAAGAAATGTACTTTTTATTTAATTTAAGAAAAAAAAATTAAAGTTTTCCCTTGTCAATATATTAAATAATAGTATTATCAATGAGTAGATTTTTATATATAAAGTAATAGTGCACGTGATTTAAAGTAAATGTCAGAGTCTCTTTACGCTTTGAAACAAAACAAAACTACTTACAGCATTGTAAAACAAACGCACGTCACAGCTCCGTTGAAAAACTTTAATAATATATGTAAGGGAAATGTTGAATAGTTAGACGAAATAAGAAGATAAGAAAACGATTGTCACAAACTGAAGTCTAATATGGCTAGTGGAAGACCAACTGTCATTTAAGTATATAAACTTTGGTGATTACCACACATCCTAACACGTTCCTACTGGATTTTGGTGAAATCCTCCACATATACAACAAGTTCTATGGCAGAGTACCTAAATTTGCCTAATTACCTTAAGGTTATATAAAATTTCTTTAATATTTTCGCATAGACTTAATTTAGGTTGGGATTAACGTCATTTGTTTTCTTCTTCCAGTTAGCTTGATGAATTTATATTCTTTAATGTCCGAAGAAAAAAGGTTTCACTTTCAAAACGTTTTGAGGGCGTTAAGAATGAACGCGTTATTTTAATCTTCCTCCTACGCATTTTTGTACTTGGCGCTTGATGGTCTTTTAATTTGTGGTTTCACTCCTTGATTCTTAGAACACTAATTAACCCGCCTTTAAAATATCAAAACCACATAATTTTAAGCTCTAGGGGTTGTGTGATATATAAAAGTTGTTTTGAAACGTATTTTCTGTTCCCACAATTAGTACCCCCGGGTAATTGTATTTTTAAAAAATAATTTAGTTTATTCCACTATTTACATCATTTATTTATACATACTCTTATACATATATATATATATTTTAAATAGTTACATGTTTGTATTATAAAACGCTGTCATAACTTCCGGATTAATTTCGGAAAATCTATATAATTATGCCCTTATGTCCAAGAAATACCGGATGTCTAGCATTTTTTCTACACAAAAAAAAAATTATGTATAATTTCACATTGATAATTATTATTTTCGAAGGATTTCTTTTATTTATCTATTTTTCATTTTATTTTGTGCACGCGCAAAATGTGTCACATCAATATTCTTAATATTTTCAAACTAAGCAAAACGCTTGTGCTGTGAAAAATAGGACTGAATTACTTGGCGAAACTCATATCCCCGACTACTACATTCATCACCAGACGAGTTTCTTAACCACTGAACCAACAAACTACTCTTATATATTTTCTGATAGTATGTCAAAAAATAATTTATTCACGTTCTAAACTGAAAATTCTATATTATACTGGGGGTAACAGACCTAGTCCACAATATTTTATGGGCTATATTTCGAGTCAAAAATGTTCATGGAATATGTGCAAAATCTACACTGTTACGAAAAGTATTATTGTTTGAAATTTTGCTAAGCTCGAAATTTACATACTTAGAAATAAATATTTGCGAAATTGTTCAATTATTAATCTATATCGTCGTTTCAGACCCTAAATCATCTAAAAAAATAGTCTATCTTCTCGAAATTCGATAACCTTTAATTTTTTATACTTTATATATTTATTGTAATATTTCAATAAATCTAAATAATAGCGTAATTATGTTTTTTTTGAAATGCTTATATCTCTGACATGGTTGAGATTACACACATATAAACCGATAATTACAAATAATGTAACATAAAGTATTATGGACCAGGTCTATCACATCCTGTATAATATGTAATAAGTATTTAGACAAGATTTTTTTTATACATTGTAATCGATTATATCGATCAAAATGTAAGAAGGAACTGCGTAATATTTATTTGTAATTTACCTTCAGAAATTCTGACCACAAAACGAAAATTAATTTTAATTTAGTGTAAAAACGAGTTGAAAACATTCAAATCACACTTGTAAAGTCGTTCTGATGTTGTTCTGACTTCCTGAAATGAAACGCCAACAAAATATGGTTTCAGTAATCGATATGTCAAAACTTTCTTAATATATTTGACTCTGTTTAAAGAGCGAAAATTTTCACATTAAAAGAATGTGAACCATAAGATTAAATTGGATTTTTTTGTTATTACGAATAGCGGCTGAATCTTTCTAGAATATTTACGTTTTATTCAAAAAATTTAAAATTAAATTTTATTTCAATTTATTTTTTTAAATACGTTAGATGTGTGTTGGAGTGAATTGAAGATCTTTTTTCATAGAGTACAAAATCAAACGTATCTAAATGCGAAATTTGTTTTTTAAAATCAGTAATGTGGAGGTTATTTCCCCGTGTATTTTGGTGTATACCGTGAAACTACGATCTCCGCACACGGGAGTGGAAAATAAATTGGCCAGACCCCACCCCCAGGCGGCAACATAAATTTTTAGACTCCCCCTCTTTGAGTATTTCTTCCCAATTTTTTCACTATAAATGTTTACACATTCACTTAAGGCAGGCCTCCCCGATCGTTTATCAAACTTATCCGCTGTAAAACATTTTTATGGAGAAAATATCGTTTCTAATGGCGAGTTCAGACTAAATGGATGTATTTAATATCTTCTCTTGAACTCATTCAAATTGTGCTTTAATAATCATAAAAATATTATTTCAATAAATCGAATGTTTATTTTTCTTGTAATAAAATAATAAAATAAGCAAAGGGGATTCTCAGATATTTCTCTCTCTCCCACTCGCATTAACAATTATACGTAATAAAAAAGCAGATAAACATAATACCATTAAACAAAAAAATCCCCTTTTCTGACTCTAGCCACTGGGAAGAATCAGATAGAATTTGTATGTGTATTTTTATTTTTTTCTCTAGTTTCAATGTTGAGGAAGTCAAGTTTTTGAATGAGTATTTGCCCGAGTATTATTTTGAGTATTCTTTGTAAATTTATGTATTGTTTTGGAGGTAAGTTTTTAAATCTCCATAATCACAAATATGAAAATAAAAACACTTGTTTTTTAGTTCTACTCGTTTTTTTTCCGTGAGACGCGTTTAGCCTTATGGCGGCATTATCGATCATTGAGAATAAGGCATTATCAATCAACGCCTCATATGGCGAAACGCGTCTCACAGAAATTAAACGAGTAGAATAAAAAAACAAGTGTTTTTATTTTCAAATATGTAGTGTTCTTTGCAAGGTTTAACTTTTTTTTTGCAGCTGCAATTTTTTGAAATAAGATGGTGGATCAGGTTAGTCAACGACCTTAACCGAGATATTTACAAAATTTTTTTTACTTAATTTAAATCAGACGGGTGTTTTCGTGTTCATAAAATCTATTATTCCCCATATAGATACAAGAAACCCACCCTGTAACAACACTTTATATCGGTGTTTACAAATGTAGATAGAGAGATGGAACGTCGGCGCCATCTTGGATGATATATAGTAGTATTTCAGGGAAGCTCACTTATAAATTATGTTTAATAGTATTTTTATTTATTGTATGGTCGAATAGTAAAGCATTCGATGCCCAAGAAGATATACAACGTTATGACATTAATAATTCAGATCTGCTCAAAACCGATATACAGTATTGTTACAGGAGTAGTATATATCGATGAATATTAATCAAAATCCACCTTAAAGTGAGGAGGATCTAATAATTTAAAATGTAGGTTAGGTATAGGAAATAATTAAAAACGATTTTAAAAATTTGTTATTTGTTACATTACATATATTGTAAAAAAATCGTATCGTATGTCATATCTATATTCAAACTTTGTATAAACTACAGTGAGTTATTTTTAAATCAACCAATTTCGATACTAACTTATCTTCGCCAGGACTGGCGTACAACTGAACCATTCCATAAAAATACAATATTAAAACGACATCAATTACGGGACGGAGGCGGAGGTTTTGAGGTAATTGACAGGAAGACATTTAATTACAGAATATGTTTAATAGCGGGTTATTTGTTAAGTTCAATTGGTTATTAATTGCAGTAGTATTAAAACCGGTTCACGTAAAAATATCTCACAGTGGTTTATACAATGTTTAAATATACCTAGATATATAGATATAGATAAACACCGGGTGTCCCAAAAAATGTATACACTGTTTAACGGGTCATAGCTTTTTATTTTTTCTTTCGTTTCAGGGTGTAATTAATTTTAAATAATAAGTGGACTAAGATTAACTTTTGAAAAAAGAAAATTTATTCTTAAGCTATTGGAAGTATTAAATTGTAGCAGAAGTACAAACACAACATCGCAGGAAGTTTCAAGCAGATTCACCTATGCGACTTACAATGAATCGGATAAATGATAAGTTTGAAATGTATGAAACTGTTCAGAATGTATATAAACAATGTTCTGGAAGAACAAGAACATCAACTAGCTTCACCAGCCAAGAAAGAGTACTAGAAAGTTATTGCGAAACATCCAAAAAATCTGTAAGACAAACAAGTCGTCAGATTGGCGCCAGCAAATCAAGTGTCCGTTGCATTTTAAGACATTGTAAATGGAAAAGTTACATTCCAACAATGGTACATGCTATCAATGAAGATGATTCGGACAGGACGGAGCACCGCCCCCACTAGCATCGTGATGTAAGAGCGTGACTTGATGAGAGTCTTCCAAACAGATGGCTCAGATAAAGAGATCCCACAGAATACCCCGCCCGTTCCCCAAACCTAACGCCACTCGACTTTTTCTTGTGACCTTAAAACTAAAGTCTTTGCTTGCAAAAATGCGCCACAATACCAAATAAAATGTTTGTTGAAGTTTGTGAATCAATAGTATATTGTTATCAGCAGTGTATTGACCAGAATGGTATTAATTTTTAACATCTGCGGTAGGAAAAGTTATACATTTTATGTAGATTCTTTTATAATTATAATATTAAGTATATGTGAATAAAAACTGAAGTTATAATCATTCAAACTCTGTATACATTTTTTGGGACACGTCGTATATGTAGCGCCTTATTTTGAAACTCCCTAAAATGACTTGTGTTACGGATGAAAGTGATTTTGAGTTACACCCCGTATATGTAGCGCCTTATTTTGAATTCCCCTAAAACGACTCGTGTTATGGATGAAAGTGTTTTTGAGTTATGGATGAAAATGTACAAAGTTTGTTTTTACATCTGCATTTTTTAAAGAGACAATTCTGTAATGTAATTTTTTTTTCTGTATATATCGTTCTGGCAGGCAAACTGGATATTAGATCAGGTGATCATTAACATGCGTTATGATTGGCTGATTTCATTTTAGGGGAAATAACAACTTACACTCTGTCGGCTTTGGGGTATTTTGGAAATAATTCTGATTTTGAACATGCAATATCAATGGATTTAAGTGGCTTTTGTGAGAAACAATAAAAAAAAATCTACAAAACTGCACATTTAACAAATATAATCCGAATTTCATTTTAAGGGGTTTTTGAATTAGGCGCTACATATGTTAACGCTACATACATCAAGAATATAAATTAAACTACTTATATTATACGTTTATAAATAATGCAGTAGTGGAGTTAAAGTTTGATCACCAGCCCTGAACCACCAGTGATCCAGTCTGTTTTTAACTTAAATTGTGTATGAATATTTTACAAGCAAAAGTTATTTTTGCATTTCTAATTTACGTCAGCACCATATATCTTGGCCACATCTTACCAATCATTATTTTATTATATTTTATATAATAATATTATTATGTTCCAGACAACGTGCAGAGGACGAGCAATGCAATTTTAAGGTCAAGGTCAAGGTTCAAAGTCAAGAGAATGAGGAAGAGAAACAACTAAGACATGTATATTTGTGGTATTCTTGTTGGTTTAGCGGTAAGCCACACGCCAGATAACTTATAGATTGGGGGTTCATTCCCCGTCCCAGAAGATTAGAAAGTTGAAGAAATAATTGTTCGGTACTTATGGCAGGTCTACGAATTGCTGATCGCCGTGCGCGTCTAGATGCTTCATTATGTTGACTATATCTATCTGCCACCCACCCCCTTTCTACTCTTTCCACAGAGCACGACTTTCTGTATGTGTTGTCTATAAACTTTTGAACTGTCAAAAAATGTAAAAGTCCTGCTACAAGCTAGTTACACTGATCTGGAGTACATTTACTGTTGTTAGTGTGTATTCGGTTTCTCGCGGTATGTGCCGAAACTGCTATTGTGTGAAATACAGTGCTTCGTGCGAATCGGCGAAGTTTGTTCCTGAAGTTCAGGAGACCTGTGGCTACAACAGGAAAAAATCCAGTTATGTCGTAGGTATGTGGTTGATGTTTGAGTCGTTACTGTACTGATCCTATACCAAATTCCTTCCACTCTACTTGCATCCCATTTTCCCACACCCTGCATAAACAATTATATTGGTGAATTTATAATCCAGTTATCGTACGGGAGTAGTAGGAGTATTATTATTGAACCAAATGAGAAAGAGGGACCCTCGGCATGGAGCCTCTCCTTCTTTGTACAGAAAAAAAATCTTAATTAAAATGGCTTGGACGCATCTTTTGAATGCCAGAGGAATGACTACTGAGATGTATCTTCTTGGCAACTCCAGAGAAAAGGCGGCTGTATGAAGACACATCGAGTTTTAACTGGTCAACAAGATGGAAACGAAATTGATAATTATAAATAATGTAGTATATTCTGTGACATGTGTATTCCTTGTACTCATCTCTATCATTTAAAAAAAAAACATATTTCGAAATAAAAATGTGGAATTTTTTAAGGTGAAGCTTTTCTAAAATACGAGTACATATTTTGCAGTCATTCAGACGGATTTTTAAATCCTTTTTCTTTTACAAAACGGGATGAGGACTGTATCCGCCCATGAACCATATAAACTTATACAACCCCTAAAATGGTCGGCAAGCACTTTTATTAACATCACCATAGTATTTCGTATAAATAAATAAACACCCGTCATTAAACTGGCCGAGGTCACTCCCCCAACGCAGTATTTTATTTGACTTTTGCCGGGAAACACATAATATATAGTGGATAGGGAATGGCCGTGATGGTAAAACTGACTTTCGCAATTTTAAAGAGCGATGCAATTTGTATGCATTTTTAACGAAAACATCAGATCAAAGTGCTTTTAAAGTATTCCCTGAAAAATAAACGCAGAGCAATCTACATATTTCATTGAATATTAAAATGTTTCGATAAATGTGGCATTGGGCTGTTTCCGTTCATTTAACATGTTTTTACTTACTAAATTGATTTTTTGGACAGTCTCATTTAGTGATAGGGTACGTCCTGCCTCATATTGTTTCAAAACTCTAAATTGAAAAATAGTCCCGAATGAAAATGTTCAAATAATTAGTAAGTACTTGTATTACAACAATTTTTACATAGGTAAAATACGTTTTCTCATAAAAACTGCGTTAAAAATAGTGCGTTAGAAAATTTTATAACATTTTAAATGATACGAAATCAATTATTTACATATCTTTAATTTATTTTAAATATTAGCGAAAATAAATTACTTTGTTTGACGCGATAGCCGTACAGCTTCACATCACATCATAGATTAATAGCAGATTTGTTTTGCTTTATGTTTCTATGCGACACGAATGGACAGAAGTTTAAAATATCGCATTAAAAAATTTCGGAATATTTTATAGGAGGTTCGCGTGTGGGCTGTAATACCTATATTACAACGTTGTTACGAGTATTGAGTATCTTTGTATACACCACTGATGAAAAAATCATATTCTATACAGGGATACTATTATGACAGTAGAAGATAATAGGGAGTGCTAAGTAAAAAAAATGTATTAGAAATATATTTTTATTTTAATAATAAAAATATTTCTTAAATTACACCCATATCTTAATTATTTATTTCCAATATCACTATTTATTGTAATTAGAAGACTAAAAAGCATAACAAAAATTGATTTTTTAACAATTTTTACGTTAAATATCAATCGATGTGTTGTTGCTTCCTAAAATAAATTTTTCATTCTATATTTTATCAACGCTTAGAATACAATACGTCATTATCTTTTAAATTTTATCAAGGGAAAAAAAAAAATTTCGATATGTGTGACCCACTATAGCTACTCTCAACGCTTTGCGCGAACATGGACGTGCATTCATTCAGTATGTGACAGACGCAAGTTGCCGATCACGAAGTGATGGGTGACGGTATCGGAAGGGATGAAAATAGGGAATTGGGGAAACTTCGATAGCGGACCAGAATGAACTAACAGAACCAAAGGACAGCTCAACTCACCAGATTGATGACTCCGTCTAGATGATCTTCCGAAAGTTCACCCATTCTATGAAACTGCTACAGCATAAAAATTCTAATGAATTTCACGTATACAACACAACAAAATCACAGCAATATATGAAGCACACGAAGTAAGCAGTACACGAAGTAAGCAGTACACGAAGTAAGCAGTACACGAATAATCACGTGAGAACACTTCCTCTCTTTGACTTCAAAAACAACCAGTCGTTCCAAAGAAACAATGTTTACTAGTTTGGGAATAGGCTAAGGGGTGTAGAAACAAACAAAAAACTTTGTGACAATATACTACATTTAACAATTATCATTTAGCAATTTTCATTATGTCCAAGAACACACAATTACGGAATTTTTACCTACACAGGCACTGTTAGTAAACAAATATCAAATATCTCATAGAGACAAAGCTATTTTTTTATTATATTTAATAGAAAATATATGAAAGTATGTGGTAATTATAGGGCGAGTTCTGTGTGTGTGGAGATTAAGGTGTGAGAATTGGTGGACGTTATATATATATAAAGTGATCTCTTAAGCCAGCCAAGGATAGGTCGTAAGCCCTGTAATTACCCCATACTTCCATATATTTTCCATTAAATATAATAAAAAAATAGCTTTGTCTCTACGAGATATCTGATATTTATTTTATAATCATTTAGATTCAAATATGGAAGTACATGTGTTCACCTGTAAAAAATAATACGGAACAAATTATAATAAATATACAATATATTTAACTCTATTGGATAAATAAAATGTTACAAAGTACATACTAATGTTATGCCTTCTTAGTTACTGGGTGTTTCTTCTAGGCGTTAGATCACCAGACGGGACCGCCCTGTAGCTCCCGCTCATTCTGAGGATAACCAAAACCCTATCATATAATTTAGCCATCATTTTTCACCCTCGTTCATAGCAAAGGGTGTAATGGCGCGTTACGAAGCATCTGATAAATATCTAAGAAATAGTCTTCCTGAAAATAGTCGAGTGTATAACGAGTTTAAGCCTTGTTTTTGTGTTCACATGGTGCAAAATACAATATATCATTAATGCTATCTCTCAGTTTTTCTATAATTGTAATGAAAATTTAAGTGAATACAATTGATACTTCCATGGTGTTTTTCATGTGTAAACAAACTGGGAAGGAAAGAAGGAAGGAATGAAAAAAATATATTAAGGAGAACACATTATTAAATACTAATTAAATGTATTAATTAGAAAGATACATATAAAATCAATTTTATCGGATAATATTGTTGTTGTCCTACTGAGATTCGAACCTAGATCTCTTATCCAATCCGGGAAAGGTGCATTATCCAGCTATGCTACAGCGACAGTACTTTTGACGACAATATTTTATATTTTAATATTTTTAGATAAAATTGATTTTATAAGTATATCTTTCTAATTATAATACATTAAAATAGTATTTCAAATATCACAGACCTATGTTCTGAATAATTACAACTTCACAATAAGAATGTGTTCTCCTTAATAATAACACATTATAATTGTGAAGTTGCAGTATTTTAGAACACAGTTATGTGAAACAATGTATTTGTTGCTACCTTGTTGTAGTTGTATTATTATAGTCAATCGACCGCCATTTTAAATAGTAAATGGTCGTTGGGGGTAGAGTTTAGAATCTATTGTTACCAAAAGTTTTCAGTTGTTTTCTTTTATTTCATGTTTGGTCATTTTTTTATTCATACAAGATTCTTTATAGTACAACTAGCAGTCGAACGGCCCGAGATTTTATTTTAATTAGTGATAGTTTCTTAATATATATGAATTTTAAAGTATAATTGATGTTATAATAAGATTAAACAATGATAAAACCTTGCCTTATTTATACTGAAAATAGTAAAAAATATTAACGATGCCAGTGAAATTCTTTTTCACCAAATAGACTCTTAGGATTGAGAAAATAAAAATTGCTTTGGGGATAGTAATAGGGGTAGCAACCTTATACAAGAAAAGATTCCCCTCGATCTCTTAGCCGGGGGTAGTGCTTCTGTGCACGTCAGTCTCATGGGTAATTATTATTACAAAAAGTAAAAAGCCCTTGCCATATAACCAAATATATCATAATACTAAGAGACCAGAAAGGACTACGGACCAAACTAGGTTAAATATCACGAAATGGTGCTTTGTTAACATAAAATATTTTTTAGTAATTCTGATATACCCTTAATAAAAGTCAAAAAAGTATTTTCAATTTTATGAAATTAATATTTTGTCAATTTTTTTTGTGCGTCACCTGATAGAGAATAGTGATGTTATGTACCGATGATTGGTAACTAACATTTTACATATATTTAATATAAAAACACTGTTTATATCATTATAATAAAATATATTAGTGAAAGTAAAGTGTTTTTATTTTTAATATAATTTAAAATGGGCTTTCACAAAGTTTTACGAGAAAATTTCGGAAAATTAAGATTTAAAAGTTGGAGATTTATTTTCTAGTGTACCAATAATTGCTCAAAGAATTACGAATAATCAGCTGCCAATCATAGTTATAATCGAACACAATCACAGTCACAATAACGATTAAAATAACGGTTTAACCATAACTACTAGAGTGGCTTTAAACTATTTAATTTGTAAGATTGAACATGGCCATACTGAGCGTAACACTTAATCCACAATATTTTAAAGATAGATACATATTATCAATATTAGTCGAAAAGCGACGATATGAGAATTTTAAAAACGACATACATCTGCGATTGTTTCGAATATCTGAAATATTTTTAATGTCCAATTATATTACATATACGGATAAATTGCTCTAATTCACACTTTTTTATCTAATTTTATTTTATAATTTTGATTATGTGAAAACGTGCTGATATTATATAATTTTTTTCGTGTATTATTGCATTTCTGATGAGATTTTCTATAATTCAAAAAAAATGGTAATGCCTGTGTATAATAATAATAAATAAATAAATATAAAAAATAAATGTTCATCAACCTAGAGCGATCAGAATACTTTTTGTTATATGATTTGATAAAATAAAATTTATTTAATTTGATAAGATGATAAAAGTTATGGGTTAATTTTGCAAATATTTATATTAAAATACGTATACTTAAAGTTAAACATAATTTTATAAAAATCTCACACAATGTAATTTTCCGTAACGGTATATTACGATATAATTTGTACATACTCCTTGAATATATTCGACTAGTAAATTGTCAGTTATCCATCCATACATAAAATATTGTGGACTAGGTCTGTTAAATCCTATATATACAAAATGTCCCAAAAGTTCTTTCATTATAAAATAATGGATGGGTTTGATAAAAAAAAAAATATTTTGCATTTAAGTACAGTTCTTGTGAATTTATTTCTTTAAAATTTTGTTTTCTAAATGTGATCCGTTATTTCGCTGGCACTCTTCTAAATGGGAGGTAAAATTTTTGAAAACTGCTCGGCATGTATTCTTCGTGATTTCTCCCTTTTCATCTCCGATATTTTCTTATCCAGAGAGGGAGGATTGTTAATGTATGCCTTTGATTTAAGGTAGCCCTGTAGAAAAAAGTCAATTGGTGTCAAGTCAGGGCTACGTGGAGGCCAGTTTAAATCACCTCGTCGGGATATCAATTTTCCAGAGAAAATTTCACGAACAACTGGTAAGGACACGCTTCATAACGACTGAATTCCTAAGAATGCGGCTAGTGATCGCCATACCTCCCCCCCTCCCGCCCCTCTCCCACTCGTTGCATTGGTGCAGCGAATTAACCAAAATAAAAAAGACACATGCTGGACAGCTGTTTAAACAAAAAATACACATGTGTGTTCTATATATTATCTATGTATTATATGACTATAATACATAGATTTATTGAAAACATTATTAAAGAAGACATATTATTTTTGTTATACATATTTTTTCGATAAATGGAATTTTCTTGTAGGTATATCTTTCTAATTGATAGATTGAATCTGTATTAGAAAACTGTATTAATAAATTACACTGGCTAATTCGAAAGTTGTTTTATTTTTTTAGCTAACATTAAATATTGTTTTTACAAAATGTTAGTGCTCCTAAGTTAGTTTATTTCTATTATTCTTTCTTCTATTTGGGAATCAGATTTGTTTTTTTTTTCTTTCAATATATTTCTCTTGCGAAAATTTACTAAAACGAGTAGAGTGGATGTGAAAAATAAAATTGAAAGACTGAAAATATTATATTTTATTGACGATACTTAATACAAAATATCCAAACAATGTATGAAACAACAGACCGCTTCGGTCAAATTAGACCGATATTTTTTATGATGTATCGTTTTAATGCGATCTTTTCAATTCATAATTAATAATGCGCACGTCGCGTAACAATGTTATTATTATTAATAGTATTTATTTATTTAACTACTTTCACGATAGATATTTTTGTACAATTTCTGAGAGTTAACTAAAGTAAGAAACTTGTAAACATATCCAGACAGAAAATATATTTATTTTTCATTCGAATATATTTTTTACATTCAATGGTAATCGTGAATCTACGTATAATAAACACAAACTCTACCGCTACGTTATCAATACCCTTAATAGCAGTGGCGTGCATTATGCATGGACTTAGGTTATGCTGGTAATGTTTAAAGATGCTGTAGAAATAAGATGGGCTATATTGTCACAACATTGTGTATTCATTGGAACTAGCTGTATATAATGATGGACGCATACCTACTTATTTTTAATTTAGTATTTCTCACCTGTTATGTGTCGTAATAATTTATTATATTATATTTATTTATTTATTATTATACACGATCTATTCAGGCATTAACATAATTTGTAAAATAAGTTAAAATTACAGCAAAAGTGCAATACACAAAGAAAAAAATTACATAGGGTCAGCATGTTTTTACATAATTAAAAATAAATAATAAATATAAAATCTGAAGTAGCAATTTATCCGTCACCATTGAGTTGAGACACGAAAAATTGTAATAGTCTAGTCCTATAAAGAATTTAATTAACAGCAAAAATTTCGACTACCTCCGCATACTCATTCCACAAAGAATGCAGTCTGGAGACTGCATGAGTTCTGATATTACCATTGTAATAAAACAATGAATTGTGTCTCGATGACCTCAAAGTCAAGCAGACCAATAATCTGTGGGTAGTACATATATATATTATATTTTCTAAATATTTACGGGATGTTCACATTCCAAGATTTTGGAAAAAGGCATATATAACCTCAATATTTAAAAATGGTGACAAAGAGAATGTTGACAACTACAAACCGATTTCGAAATTGTCAATTCTCAGTAAATTAATGGAAAACATTATGTACGGCCAATAATCCCCAATCAGTACGGTTTCTTTCCACAAAGGTCTATAGAATCAAATCTCTTACAATTTACCGACATTATTTTGAAGGCGATGGACAAAGGATTACAAGTAGACACACTGTACACTGACTTCTCAAAAGCTTTTGATAAAATCAATCATCGAATACTTCTGAGAAAGTTGCGATGTCTCGGTATACACGGAGACCTATACAGATGGTTTACTTCCTATATAATCGAAGTCAGGCAGATGTAATTTAAGGGTTTAGTTCTATATTTTAAAATGTCCCATCTGGAGTTCCACAGGGCTCACACCTTGGACCTATTTTATCCTTAATTTATATTAATGACATTAAGCAATGTTTCTTAAATGCTGAATTTTCACTATTTGCAGATGATGTCAAAATTTTCAAAGAAATTAAATCAACCACTGATTATCTCCTGTTACAGGATGACATTAATAGACTTTCAATATATTTCCAAAAAATCAACTTTTTCTAAATATTGCTAAATATCACATCATCATTTTCAAAGAAAAAATCTAATTTGTCGTATAATTATCAACTTAATAGTAACAAACTCAGTATCTGCACTCAAGTGAAAGATTTTGGTGTAATCTTAGATTCTAAATTAACTTTTATCCCGCATATAGAGTTGATAATTGCTAAGGCCTATAGATTCCTTGGATTCATTGCTAGAACGTCTAACC
Source organism: Eubasilissa splendida (assembly GCA_031772225.1). NCBI lineage: Eukaryota > Metazoa > Arthropoda > Insecta > Trichoptera > Phryganeidae > Eubasilissa > Eubasilissa splendida. The sequence goes on along the minus strand of CM062846.1, from coordinate 32,260,794 downwards.
CATTCCAATCACATTTTACTCTTATTATTCTATACTTCTCATTTGTACGTAGTCAACTTCAATTCGGATCTATAGTTTGGAACACACACTGTTCCACCTACAGCGACCGACTTGAAAATGTTCAACATAATTTTTTTAATATATTAATTTCACGTGCCCGCTTAGACATTAAATCTCATTCAGAAAGTGAGCGTTTCCATAAAATCCCCTCCCTTTTAAATAGAAAAAAAACACACAATATTTATCCTATCTCTATAAAATTTTAAATAACTTAGTTGACTCGCCCTATTTATTAAAACAAATAATTATAAACTATCCGACACACACAACATTACAAATAATCTTTTTTACCCAAATTTTAGCAGAACTAATTACATGAAAAATTGTTTTGTGATCCGCTCTACGTCAAAATATAATGTAAATTCTTCTAATAATTTAGACATTTTCAACGATAAATTGCTTCCCTTTAAAATTAAACTACGACAACTTTTAAATAATTATTAACATAAATTGTATATATTGCATCCTATTTCCCTCCCCTCCTTACCCTTTCCACTTTGCATCAGTTTAAAAACACTCTTTTGTTTTTTTTTCCAGTTATTATTTTTTTAAAGATGTACTTTTTTTAAGTTTATTATGTGTAGGTTTATTGTAATGTAAAAGTCTTTTTATTTATCAGTTTATTTGAGTATACTGTTTTTAGTTTCTTATGTACTAGTTATTTAATTCCGAAGAAACTTCACTGGTGTCATTTTTATATATTATGCTATTATCAGTTATTGTTGTTACACTGTTTGTTTCTCAAAAATAAAATACCATTGATGATCCTATATAGAAATATAAGGTCAGTCATCGTACGGTACGTCTCACTGATAAGTTTAACAATTTCACATGGCTAAGGAGATAATTATAACTGATATCCTCAGAGCGTATATTTAATTTAAAATTAATAAATCTTAGAAACTTTCTCTGGATTCTTTCAACCACCGTCAAGTGAACAGTGTAGTGAGGCGACCATATAACCGAATTATATTCTACCTGAGATCTGACTAAAGAAGTATAGAGGACTTTATAGGTGTGCAGGTATGAAAAGTTTTTTGCAGTCCGCAAAACAAATCCCTACATTTTAAACGTTTATTAGTTATCGAATCAATGTGGGAAATGAATGATAATTTACTGTCAAATATTAAACCCAGATCTTTGATATCCTTAATTGATAGCAAGTCAACGTCGCTGATAGAGTACGAAAATTTCACCGGAAATTTTTTTATTGTAAAACTAATAGATTGGAACTTGGAGATATTAAGATGTAGCTGATTATTGGAACACCATTTAAATAAGGAATTCAAATTATTTAGTATTATCATGCATCAGACACACTATTCACTGATCTGAATATCTTCAAATCGTCAGCAAAAATTTTAATTTGTACGTCATCAAAAATATCGGCAATATCATTAATAAAAATAATAAATAATATAGATCTAAGATGAGAACCCTATGGAACACCACTCAAAGCAATGAATTCCTCAGATAATATGAATAATAAAGGAATTTCTCGCCGTGGACTATGAGGAGTGTATTTTATCTGGTAGCCATCAGATAGGTTGGATGCCGAAAAAAATTGGACGAGCATAGTAAAGTTGGCGGGACTTCGTGAAAATCATGATGTTCATTCATGAGGGGCCATTGTAGATGATTCTTCTCCTCCATATCATTATTAACACATAGTGGCCTCAATCAGATGAGACACGGAATGAGATAAAATAACTTAAATAGATAAGACAGTAGATGATTACACGTACACATAGGTATTGAAGGAAACCCGAAAGTTTTCCACCCTATCCTGGAATCGTTTTGAAAGTTGTTTACTCTCGTTTCGATTCCACTCAACAAAGCAACGCGTGCAATATTTGAAAAATCTTAAAGCTTGTTTTTGGACTATATTTTTAGAGCAGTTAGTTCGGCAATTACTAAAACCTTATAGCTCTCCTCCATATTAACTTTTTTTTCCATTCTCTTTTTTATTACAATTGATCAATATTACTTTTTTTTATTACAATCAGTTATTAACATCTTAATACCACCATAGATTGGCTCCAGTATCATCGTACTATAGCCATATCTGTACAAATTGACGTGAGACTCGTTATCACATTAAATTCAGAGGGCAGCCAGAGAGAAACTACAGAAATCATGCACCCCTAAAAGGGGAGAGTAGACATCACATTTATGTGTTGCAGTCGCAGAACTCGGTCACAGTCCGATAGAAATTCATCCTGTCCAGGTCGCAAGAGGTGCGAGGGAGAGCTAGCGGAATGCTCCGTTAGGTCTCTTAAGCCATTGCTCTTCCCGGCATCGTCCATCCCAGAAACCCCCTGCGGGAGATCCACACCCTAATAAATCCCCAAAAATGTCCAAAATTCCTTTAATTTATTAATAGGTCATCGTTCCGGGGGATCCTATGTCCCTTTCCTTCTAATCCCGTAATCATAACCTCACGTATAGGTATTGTTATTATATTTAATAAATATGTAAAATAGATTTATTTCACAAGTGTAACAGTTATGCATCACTTTTTTATCGTACAGAGTGCACGCCTCTGCTTAAATATTACCCACTGTAATTACACCATTTAATTTTAAAACATGCACATCCCTATTGATTACATAATAAAAGAAAAAAATTATAAACTATTGCTAGTGATCAAGAGATATAATGTGTATTTATGTTTTTGTGTGCATGTATGCATAGTTTCAAGTACGTGTTGTATATAGGTATACGTTTGAGTATAGTTGTGTATTTGAATAAGATTGATTTTCTGATTTATTAGATAATATAATTTTAACAATCATGCTAAAAAAATAAGTTTTGATTCTAAATTAAAAAAGTACATCGAATCAGTAAATCTAAAATCTTAAAATAGAAACACATTTGCACCTGGTGAGGTGTAGACCCGTGGCCAATGTTTTGTAACAATATAGCAACCTCGGATATAATACAGTACCGTCAGTCCACTAAGGTATTGGTGATCATCCAGTGGATCTTTCTTATCGTGCCACGACAAAAACTCCGCGAACTTTTGGCCTAACGACAATACATCCACGATAAAAGATCCTGCCGACCATATTTATCCATGTGACATTAGATTCAACGACATAACGGCCACAAACGAAATTTCAAAATGATTTTTTAAAGAAAAAAATCTTTCAAGAAATCGATGAACCGAGGGGTGACTAAAATATGCATAGAACATTTCACAGATTACTAAAAATAAGTAACCTTAGTAAAGTAATTTAAACTATTGTACTTCTTCAATATTAGCAAAATTACTTTGTAGCTTCATTTTATATAAATAATTAGACTAAATACTTTGTTTAAGCCATTATTTATTAATTATTCAACATGTTTTGATACTTATGGTATCTTCTTCAGGAAACAATGTATACTGAAATTAAAATTAAAATACAAGCATAGATAAAAACAAAACTATAAAGTGGTGAATAAGTAAGAACTAATATGAAAAAAAAATTAAAAGGTGACTATTTGCAAAGAGGATTTGGTTATTTATAATATTTAGCTTGCTATTAACACTTTTTCTTATTAGTAAAATTTCAAATGTATCTAACTGTAAACCCTTAGTATTTGTATGTATAATTTCTAAACCCTTATTAATATCAAAAGTATGGTTTGTTTCCAAAAGGTGATAGGAAAATTCTGAATATTTGTTGCTATTTAGGCATCTCCAGTGCTCCTTAATTCTAATATCAAAATTTCTACAAATTTTACAAATATAAAAATAATTGCAATCATTACAAATTAATTTGTAGACCCCCAATTTTTTTTAAATATTGTCCTTATCCTTGTTATTTAATATATAATTCTTTAATTTGTTATTAGTGTAAAAAGTTGGTTAATAGAATTTAGGATATTTTTTGTGATTGAAATTGAAGTAAGATTATTTAAAAACACGACATTTCTACACTGCTTCCCACTATCAATAATAAAGGTGGGTAAACATATGATAAACTTTTTCTTTTGTTTAACAAATCATTATTAATAGCAATTTGTTTAATAATATTTAATTTTATATTGAAGTTATTTATGGATAAAGGAACATTAACTAATTCACTAAGCATGGAATGAAAACCTAATAATTTTTGAGAAAACGGATGATTATAAGTATTATGTATTAATTACTATGTCAGTGTAAATATCTTAACAAAAAATGTTAAATTCTAGTTTATTTTTAATTATAGAAATAAAAGTATTTTACTTGTTCATTAAATTATTTATGTACTTGTAGGGAAAATTATTATATTTAATATATTTTCAGATCCAATTATTTCAAGTACAACGTCCTTCCGAAAAGACAGAGCAAAAGAAGGAACATAATTATAATGTGGAGAAGCTTAATGAACCTCAAAATGATAATGAAAAAAGGATTCCTTCAGGATTCTTTATACCGTCCGATTCATCAGCATTAGCCGAAATAATGACGCAAAAGGGCAAAGATAAACGAAACAAACACATGAAATTTTATTTCAGGCCACTTTATTACAACCATCATCCATTAAGTCCCATCTACATGACATCGCGACCTTATAAAAACGGCAAGTTAAACAGTACAATTCATAAAAATTCTCCTCTTTCGTTTGTTCCGCAGTGTGTTTTCGATAACATTTCTACGAATTTCCGTATTTTTTTCAGTTCATTGGTTGAGCGTAAACGGACCTTTACTCGACAGTTTAATGCTGGACTTCATATATTTGGTAATAAAGTAATGCTGAGTCTTCCGCTAGGCAAAATCGTCAGACATTTTCTAGAAATGTACAATGGTCTTTCATTAGGCGGGACAATAATTCCTCATTTTGCTTAATGTATGGCGAGGCAGAACATATTTCAAGGCGTTCATTAAATTTATTATTACTATTGACCTGATTTGGCAATGGTAAACACTACATTTATTGTTTAGCAATATTGCCGATACTCTACGGAATATATAAAAACAATAACAGTGAGTTGTGTGATGGCATCCATTTTGCTGTTCGTGAGAAACACAAAATAATGGCGTTGCAGTCTACGATCAACGAAAAAAAATACGATGATATTTACATTGGATACACTATTGTATGGTTAATCTTCTTCAACTTCATCTTCATATGCTAATTGCAGAGCATCGCCGGCGCTAGACTTTTTGCCATCACAGGTAAGATTGTTTTTTTTCCCCCCTAGTAACTTAAGTGAAGATGATGTTTTCAATTCGGCATTTTGAAACTTGCCCAATCTCGGCTTTTTGCCGAAAGACATTCTGGACACTAGGGTTGACTACAAATTATTGCTTTATTAGGAAATAACTATAATATTAATTATTGGATTTGCTTTTTCGGATTGTTTATACCCGGATTATTTTTATTACACATTATTATCGTTTTTCAATTTTCATATGTATATTTTTCGGCTGCCCACTTAATTTAGCCGCTAGAAGTAGGCGTCTGTTCCACCTATGCATAGCGCCGGTGCTGATGCTGAGCATCGTGAAATATCTGTAACTTGGCGCATTATTCGTTTCCATTCCTCTCGGCCTTGAGTGTTTATTTGGTCTATGCATCTTGCAGGACACTGTCCTCGTTTTCCTTCATCTGTGCCCATGATCACGAGCATCACAAAACTCTCATCGATTATTTTAGCAACATGTCCAAAGTATGTGAAAATCCTTCTTCGGCATGTTATCGAAAGTCTTTCAATAATCCTAAATTCCTGAAGGATAGATAGATACGTCTGTGCGCCTCGCGGTCCACAGGATACGAAGCATCCATATATCTAAAAATATATTTATTTTTTTAACTGATGAATAAAAATAAGCTTACGATTTTAAATGCAACAACATTATACAAATAATAAACGTTTATATTCCAATTCATTAGTTTCTATGATACTCCGAGTACTATGTAAGTGATTATACAGTCTAATCTACTACTATAAGTGCGTCTTGTTATCCACTATCATGGCTATTTACTATTACTTACTGTTTTCTATCTACGAATATAAGTACTGATTCAATAATAATACTTATATTGGAAAGTTAACAAATTCAAACAAAAAATACTGTAGCCAAATGTATAAAAAAAACAAGCAATATATAATAGATATAACATAAAGAGAGATGAAGCTCATGTCGTATGATTCACGTGCCAAAATCATTTATAACAACCCCGTTTACTTTCCAGATATTGCTCTAGCATTATCAAATCCACGAGACTACCCCCGTGGGACGGGGGGGCAATTTTCTTATTCCGGAATGACGTCACAGCCAGCAGAACATAAAGACGTAATAGAAACTTAACAAATTTATGCTGTGAATTATCCAAATGCACTCAATAAAGACAGAATTGGGGGCCGGGCCCCCTTGCACTGCCGCGGCGATCCATAAACTTCCTACCCATGGGAATGCGTACGCAATGGATAGAACGAAGATCGCCAAACTGTCGCTCGCTATACAAAATACACTCACGATTTCTACATATTTACATCTTCTACATAACAGAACATTATTTCTGTATTCGTGAATTGCTTCGATAGTCAGGTCCTGGTTTTCTATTGGCAATATACACAGAGCGTGTAATGAGGTTGTAGTCATTTTTTTTAATTCTTCGAAAAATTTCATTTACAATACTGAAAGAATTTCTTCGATATCTTGAAATATGGCAGAGTTACAGATGTTCTAATTTGCATGTTTTAAAAACGATCGGTTTATACTGTTTTATCATGTGACGTTATATCTTCTGAGTCGACAATTCGCTACTTGAAACTCTAGCGTGCGAGTACTAACGTGGTGACGTCACATCATGATAATTCGAGCTTTTTTCAACAAGCCCAACATTGAACGCCAATACCTCCGAAAGTATTGCACATTTTGTAAAAATTCAAAAACCATGGTAATTTGGATTTTTTTTAACATACTACTAAAGCTCATTTCTGACATGCTTCACTACCTAATTCCAAATTATGCAGATATTAACTACTAGCCTGTTTAATCTGGCCTGCAATCTGCTGTGTTCCAATCCGCTGTCTGCAATCTCCTGATAGTCTTCCGTGGACTTCCGGCTGGTTCGCCTTCTAAACTTGAACTGATAACAATACGAGATCTATATCTTGCGCCACCGCCGTTAATAGATCCGCAGTTTGTAATATTATCCATATAATAGGAATGTACATACTCATGTATTTTAAAAATCAGGTTTACCAACTGAACCATGTATAACGCTTAAACACAATTATTCAAATTTACTTCCAAATATACTAGCGGTCCGTGCTCGGCGTCATTCGGATTTCAGATTTAGTTATAATTTAAAATAAATAGTTAAGAGTAGTAAGAAGGGTAAGGGGAATAATTTATTTTGCGCAGACCCGACAAATTAATGATATATTCAAAATTTGATTCAGCCGGAGAATATCTAAAAGATAGGATGGGGTGTCTATATTTTCTCATGGTCCTAGAGTGCAAATAAGCAAAATTTGTAACGGACGGAATTAATTTTGATTCATATTTATATCGCAAGGAGGGGGTGAGTGGTCAGGAGGAGGGTGCTTACATTTAAGAGTCCCAAAAATATACTATGCAAAATTTAGAACGGATGGTGTTCAACAAAATATATATTTATATCGGGGGAAGAAATGGGTTGGCCTGGGAAAAAAGCCTATATTTTGAGCATAGGTTTGCAAATAAAAATCTGAACTTTTTTTATAAAAGTTTGTTCTACAATGATCCATTACCTATTTTTGAGTGTTTAATGGAAAAAAAGGGTTCCTATTAAATATTTTTTACAAATTTATCATAGCAAAAGCCCTTTCGATTTTTTCATTAAGCAAATTAATATTCACTATTTTGAAATATTGAGAACTTTTGTGATAGAGAATAGGCATTGACGTATCGCTATTTCGAATCAACTCATTAAGTTATTCGGAAAGATTTTATGAAATGGATCTTCGTATCACTGGTATTGGTTATCGGCTGTTTAGTTTGAAATAAAAAATATATTTTTTCAAAATTTAATTCAAATAACCGACTACACCCATGTGCAGAAATATTGGGGGGTTGTTGAACAATCAAGACTCCACCCGTATTCAACCATTTCTCCTTCGATCTCATAAATTTGTACTGCAGTACTAAAATATGCATGCCTTCATACAAACCAGTCTGTAAAGATACGTTGAAGAATCAATTATTCCTTAAAAATTTGAAAATATTATGGAATTCGTCTTTTATAGATTTTATTTACATACAAGAATATATAAAAGAATATATGAATTGACAATTCTCAAATCTATTAAAGTTTCTATAACCTCCAGACAGTTTTCTATTAAAAGTGTTGAGTGACTAAATTGGCTACTACCTAGCGAATTGTCGAGTAAAATGGAGTCAACCCTACAATAAATTACAATAGGCGCCGGTTATTATAATCGGTAGTCAATAGATAGAATCAAATATCAAAAACTATATTACATCGCTTTTTGGACTCAGATTATCAGATATTAGAATCAAAATAAACATAAATATGTATGTTTTGGAGTAAAATAACAAACATTTACAGTGTGACTCCAATATTTCTGATTATTTGTATGAATGTTTAGTAGTACTAGCAAAAATATTTTATTGTATGTTTAAAAATTAAAAGTCTTAAATTTAATCTCACATAAATATATATATTTTTAAATTACTGACCCAGAGACTTCATATTTATACAGACTGATTATAGTTATAAAATCAATCAGATATGAATAGTTATAAAATATTGAATAATAATGTTCATAATACAAAAAATATATAGGTATATTAGATATTAGTTATGAATGTAGGTGTTTAGATATGTTCGTAGAACAACTTACATATATTATCAGTATTTTTAAATAAATATATACACTTACACAGAATATGTTCAATATCCGTATGTACTATTTTCAATCTATATTTAATTTACAAAATTCAATAAAAAAAAAAAAACATAAAACGATATTCTGAAAAAACTGCAACTTCACAATAATAATGTATTCTTTTTTTTTTTTTTTTAGGAGAACACATTCTTATTGTGAAGTTGTAATTATTCAGAACATAGTTCTGTGATATTTTAAATATGAATTAAATGTATTAATTATAAAGATATACATACAAAATCAATATTATCGAAAAATAAAAACATTGTTGTTGCGCTATTGGATAAAGCACCTCCCCCGGTTAGGGAAGAGATCCAGGTTCGAATCCCGGTAGCGCAACAACAATGTTTTTATTTTTCGATAATATTGATTTTGTATGTATATCTTTATAATTAATACATTTAATTCATATTTTAATAATGTATTCGCCTTAATAACTTAATAAAAAAAATGAATGAAGAATGAAAATAAATTAATCAGTTTGTACAAAATACTACCAACCCAACGTAAAGTATGTTTGTCGCATATTTTTGAATCGAGTGATATCTGATATGTATGATGAGTATTAAATTCTAATGTGCAGTGTATCATTTTTATCCGTTGCAAATAAGTGCCTACTATTTTTGTTCTTGCCGGTTGTGTGGTAGATTCAACTCGATTTTATATATTTATTTGGCAACTATTAAAATTATACATATTTTTCTGCGGTGTATTAATTCATTTTTATCATCTGCAATTTTCTAGTTTTTATCTCGTCTGAATCTATAATCGCGTTGATGTATTTTATGAAAATAATTCTATTACGATTGGAAAAAATAATTTGGAAACGCAAATAATTTTTCAGCAAGAGAAAAGAGAATGCGACCCCATCAGATATTTTAAAACAAAAGAACTGCCGTCCGTTGTGCAAGTTTCCCGCCAAGCGCCTCGATGTTTCGTGTTTTTTTCTTCCAGATGGCAGCACATTGTGTTTGATTTGCTCCGAAGTTCGGTCCAAGCCTCTCGAGTTACTGCCCAATATCTAGCACTTCGCAAGAATGACTGATCCTTAGTACGCGTGCTAACGCCGCTAACTACACTGCAAAATATATTATTTTGTGTAGATGTTTATTTTGTAAGCTGATTGCGAATCGGGAACAGGCTTGACAGACGGTTCCGCCATTTTCCCAGCCCGTTCGGTGAACAGTCTGCGGTGACATTTTTTATTACTTCCATTCAAACGACCCTTGCTCTGTTTTATTAATTGTTGGCCATTTTAAAAGAGACTCTCAGAATTCAATTGCTTCGATTGTGTTTAAAAAGTGATCGTCGATGCAATGCCGCTGCCATTTACAGAAATAAATTAGCATAAACTAGACGCTTAGATGCTAGATGCTAAAAACATTTTATTAAAATACTCGTAAAATTATTTTTGATTAATAGTCTTAAATCAGATTAATATAGCTAATAATAACATCATCAGATCAGGACTTTGGAATACATCTAGTTATTTATAATATACGTATTTTAAAGAATTTGATGAAAATAGGGGCATTGTAAGGAGAAAGGGAATGTTAGTGATTCTATTAAAATAATAAATTGCAGCACAATTTTAATTTATATTAAATAAAATATCAAATGTATTTAAAAAAAATTTAAAAATCATGTTAGAAACATTAGAGTTTAAAAAAATTTACGCAAAAACTAAATAAAGCTCGTTGGAAAAAAATGAGAAGTAAATGAAAGGGTGAAACTAGTGGGTGGTTGTGGAAGAAAATATGTTAATGGAAGAAAAGGGCCCGGAAGACGTGTGGGAATAAGAAATGTTGAAGGGAAGGAATACTAACCCAAGGTAGTCTTATTAAATGATTCGGGCATTTAGAGAAGATACTGATGAAAAAATCGTTAATGATATACCAACGTAAATTAAAAAGATAAGTATTTTTATTTTTTATCTTTGTTTAATTAACCACTAAAATGAGTTTAAATACATCTAGTGGTTAATTAAACAAAGATAAAAAATAAAAATATGAATCTTAACCACAAAGATAACATTGCTTATTTTAAAAGTATAAAAAGATAAGTAGTAGTTGACCACGTATATCCCTCTTGACTAAATATAATCCATAATACAAATAATTTAACGAACTAAATATCTTTGGTATATAAATATAGTACTACAGGGTGGCGCAAAATTAATCATCCAATTTTGTTTTTGAATAACTTTTTTACTAAATAAAAATATAATAATTTGAGTGATGGAAATCTTTATTTGGACCTTTAACATTGTTTCTATTAAGTGAAAAAGACGATATCCGTCAAGTGGCTGCTGCCAGAGCGTCCAAATAAAGATTTCCATCACTCAAAATATTATTTTTTTATTTAGTAAAGAAGTTATTCAAAAACAAAATTGGATGATTAACTTTGCGCCATCCTGTATATTAAAATATATTTTTGAGATTAAAAATAATAAATTAAATAATATAATGTTTAGTTTAAGACTACTTTATTATGTACATACACTAAAGTCAACTATTTTCAGTTTAACTCAACCTTCTTCAGGACAATATAGTAGTCCTGAAGATGGTTGGGTCCAACTGAAACTAGTTGACTTTAGTGTATGCACATAATAAAATGGTTTATAACTAAACATTATATTATATCATTATATTGTCAAATCACAACACGTTTACTTTCATTGAAAATATAAATAATAAATTAATAATATTATATACAGGACAGTGACTGTATTTTCCTCGTTTTCGTATTCTTTCTCATGTGGTGGTATTTTAATCTTCTGGATATTTTAACTGACTGATAATGTAGAGATATACGCAAAGGTTATGTATTACGATTTCAAGATGTATTCCGTCAATAAAAAAGTCAAGTTATTCCACGTTGGATCTATTCAAGAGAACTGATTATAAAACATTTACCGTTTTATATAGGCAAATTTTCTTTCTATGTGCTATTTACTCGTATATGGCAGACATGACATAGATAGGCTCTTATTAAATATATGGACACGTTTTTTTACATACGGTTAACGTGGGAATAAGTCACATATGACATGTCCTTTTTTGCCATTAAATGCAGGAAATGTCATACATGGGGCATCATGTATTCGTTTGTTTATATGTGGATGCACGTACGTGAATTGTCGGATAGTTTTGTTATCCACATTCGTAACAAGCAACATTATCTAAAAACGTATTGTTCAATAATGCGGCCCTCGTAGTACAGTAATCATGACACTGGCCTCTTATTCCAGGGGTTCCGGGTTCGATTTCCGGTGAGAATAAAATATATTTATGTGATTCTCTCAAATTTATAATATATTTCACTGCAGTAGTCGATCCTCGTAGCCTTCTGTAGTGTTAAAAATTAAAATGAAATATGCACATGGATGGCACAATACACCAATGAATTATATGATGTTCTATTCTCCCTGTGTGTTTTGTAGGTATGCACGTGAGTGTAGAAATGGAATAAAACGGACCAATAAAATGAATTCTTTTCATATATATTTTCCCAGGGATCTAATCTCGCATCTGTACCCATATCGCAGCACAATACACCGCGCGAATAAAAAATAAATGTTTTACGACTTCTCAAAACGCGGGCAATACACTGGTTTATATTGCCGTCGGCATTATGAAATTTCGCCATGCTCTTTATTCATTACATCGTTAAAGAAACAACTCCCCATTTTGTCTTTAGGGCACCATATATCGGAATAATTATTATAAACCCCGGTTGTATGGTACTTTACTCAATGGGGCAGGTAAGAATGGCCGGCCCAACTTTCTATGGGCCGACCGGTTTTGCTACGTTAATACGGACATTATCGGAGCTTTGCGATCACTATTAGCGAACTGAATAATCTCAGTTCTCCAAGAAACGGTTATTTCTTATAATTTCGAATGAAAAAGTTCTGAAAGCGTTTCACAAAACAAAGCCTTTAAGCACAGCTGTGCTATAATAAAATCGACGCTAAAAATAGATGAATTTATTATTTTAATTTTTTTTTTACTAATATTTTCAGCATTTAAATTAGCATCACCCGAAGGTATAACAAATAACGTTCCAAGGATGATTGCTAAAATATCTTGTAAATTTTCAGCTTACTTGCTATAATTTTGTTATTCACAACTTTCACGAAGAATTTTGTTTTAACAACATTGGTCTACGATGGATTTTTTTTTATAATTATACATCTCATTTGCGTAATTTTGTATATTAAAATAAAAAATGGAATACAAAACCTCATATCATACCGTTTGTTCGCAAAGCCAATTTTTGTACAGTATTAATTTTTTAATTACATACATTTCTTTTATGAATGTATATAACCATTATCCGATAATTCACGTATATGGTGTATTTATTTACAAATGAACTACTACATGATGAACTATCTACAAAGTATATATTATGTGACGCATTTAAACGTCTAAAAAAATACGTGCACGCTGAATTCTTACATTATACCGTACCTAAGAATATGTGTTCTTAGGTATGATATAACGTCCTATTTATGTGACGTCCACCACAAGAGTTAATAGCACGTAGGCCATGGATTTGCCTGATTAAGGACACGGTGATTTTTTTAGGACCAGTTCTTTAGAAAATATCTAAGGTCTAATAACCTGATATTTTATTGACCGGTTGACATATTCTGAATCTTCTAATATAATACATAACCTTTACACATCTCTCCGCAATCATTATCAATTATTTTAAATCATATAAAGATTAGAAAAATCAGCACCTGAAAAAAATTACGACAACACGAAAATACAGTATTTGTTTAGTACATAACACATTTTCATAACTAACACACTTAGACATCTTTCCTGAAAATATTGGTGTAAGCGAGAACTGAGAAAAATGTTTCCACTCAGAAGAAATAGAAAAAAACCTCAACATGACGGTTAACTACTGTTGGATGCTATATGCGAGATTTTGGAAAACTCACACAAAAGAAATATCAATGTATGTTTCTTCATTGTCGTAAGAAAAAGGCACTATATATTAACATTAACTTGTTAATAATGGTAATTTGATAATTAATATAATAAAAATATCCAATGTTTGGCACAAAATATGTTATTTCAGATATATTTTTCAATCAATTTATCATAAACCTACATTAGCATTCTTAGGTTTTAGGTCTACCTACAGAGAAATACTGAGTTCTGAATTCAGCACTACAAAAACTTATAAATTATTAAAATATATATTTTATGACCCTCTATTTGGATCCCTGTATATTTTATAGATAGATTTATCACTTTTGGGTATACTCGTTAATATATTGTATATGTGTATTGAAAATATTTAACACGATATAAGTAGAATAGTAATCCTAGAGCTCATACTAATAATTACTGATAGGAAATATGCAACGATTGAAAGCAAACAAAAAAATATTAATAAGACTTAATCTCTAAATATTTTTAACTCTGTAGAGTTGTAGTATCTGAGTAAGATGATTGATCCGTGTAATGTGGATCTTGCTGCCTTATTCAGTTGATCAGTCTGCCATAAAAAAATAGCGTATTTCTCTCTCTGAGCAAGGGCACCTCTGAGCTTTTTCAGACTTTCATTTCCTCAATAAATTAGGGTAAAATGTCTGAAAATGTGGAATATTAATATTTGCAATACTGATGTTCTTATGCAAATATATCACACTAGAAAATCTACTACAGCATGACTATTAGGGACTTCAATTAGAATATTCGAATACCGAATTATTCGTTCATTTTTTAGCTATTCGATATTCGAATATTTGTCAAATTAGTTGTAACATATTCGTTCATATTTGCAGGGAAATATTTTGAAAATTTTAATTTCTAAATATTTAAATATTTTACTTGAAGAGTATTTCAATAACATGTGTAGTCCAAATTATCTGCCAAAATATTTATGACAGTCCATTAAGTCAAATTCCAGGCAATATTTTGAGAACGCATTTCATGGCGGAATTTATGTCTCGATCTTTTGGCGAAATCATTGCAAAGGAGAGATCTCAACGATGGAAGATTAATATCTCCTCCGAAAAACTACAGTTCTATAGAATTTTTGGAGGCAACGCATTGATAATGGCACATGTTACCATATCGAAACGTCGGCCAAGATTTCCCCAAGGAAACCATATACAAAAAGCGTGATCTAACCCAGAAGAGATGCCAGTTGTATACACTAGTGACAATTTTATCCTATTTACTGGGTGACACGCCATTAATTTTTTTTTTAATATTGTTATTATAACAACAATATAAAACAAATATAATATAATTACAGCTCCCGGATCGCATGGCAACATAAAACAAATATTTGCTGTCAATTCTATCACGTAAAAATGTACAATTACAGTATTAATTTTCCTATTGTTAATTTCCCAACAATATTGACGGGTTATTTCTAGTTCAATTACGATAATTTTAATTATTAGCATGATTTTGAATTTAATTAAAATTTCGACAAATATCTAGTGAAAGGGGAGGAAATTCTAAGATTGCTTTTAGCCCCTTTATTACAAGTAAATTTGTGTTTCTTTGGGGTGCGTTCAATTTGATTTTACCGAGTGCTTCCAGACAGACAATAATATCATTATTATACCTTTAAAATAAAAATACTTGATCGTCTGCTTATTTTTTTTTGTCCACACGGAGTTCAATGATTACTAAAATATTTAAAAATTAACAATCCTCGGTATTGTATGTACAATTACATTTAAAATTAAATTTCAAAACAATATTGTTACATACTTTGTTATACAATCTCACCGTGAGGCATTTGTAGACTGCACCTGATGTATGTTTGAAAAAAAAAAAAACGGTGTGTGTCTAAATATGCAGGTGTATACACCACGATTACTGTGGTGTAATTATAATAATAATAAATTTCGCAAACTAAATTTTAAAAATAAAATAATCAATTCAAGCTTTAGAAAACACCAAAGTTAAAAAAAAAACTCGCTGGTGATACGAGAGGTGCGTGGATGTTGCCATATTTATTAGACTTGTTAACAGTTCATGTATATTATTATTCATGCGAATTTGCGATATTTTATAGAGCAATACGGGAATATGAGTGATATCACCACAACACGTGACAAACATGTGACAATATGGTTTTTTTTCTGGTTTAATATGTTTTAATATTTTTTTGCATGTAAACGATGTTGGTCATAAATTAAATAATTAGGAATCGTTGTTGATAAATAAAGTATGTAAAACTAATCAAAAAATTATAAACAACCAACTTAATTTAACCACAATCCCAATCTAAAAAATTTTCCTAAAATTATTCGAGTAATTTTGTATCAAATAATAATTTGAGTTAGGTACTAAATTTATTTTTTAAATTATTATCGTGTTTTAAAAATAGGTTCTGTTAAAGAAAAAATAATATATGTTTTTGATTAGTATTGACATCGTGAAGAAGAAAATGATATTTTTCGACACCGGTAGATGTATTTCAACTCAATAAGTGGTCAATAAAACAAAGTTAACAAATAAAAACAATGTGTTTTATTCTAATTTTTTCAAACATTGTCATGATTTTATTTTAAGTTCAGATGATGTTAATTTATTTTGCAAAAATATTTATTTTGTAAATTGAGTTAAAACACTGTTTTATTCCGCTATATTTTTTATTGTGTTAAACGTTAGAACGTTATCGAGAACATCCTCCCATTAACAATATTATAATTCAACAAAAATAAGTTAAGAATTTAACGGAGGTGGGGGTGGGGGTGGAGTTAAAATGTTTTATATGAGATGGGGGTAGAGTTAAAATGTTCCCGAAAACGTTCTAACGTTTAACACAATAAAAAATATAGAGGAATAAAACAGTGTTTTAACTCAATTTACAAAATAATCATGAGATTCCACAAAATTTCACCAAATACTTTTGAACAATTGAAAATATTTATTCCTTATTGGTATCTGTAAAAGATATTAAACACCCGTAATAGTGTCTATATAATACTACTCATTTTTGAACGCAATTTCGTTACACACATTTATCCGATAAGTCTTCGAAAAAACACGTTCTATTTTATAATAACTAAGCTGGAGTGTCGTAGATAATAATGTTTTTTATAGTTTTTCTGTGAGAGCATGAATAATATTGTGACCAGAGAACGATTCGTAATCATTTGTAAAGATATTCGTAATCATTTGTCAGTATCTTACAAGTGGAAGTATTACACGCAGTAATTACTGTGACCCTTCATATTTGAATACCAAACTGCCAGTCACGATTTATAATCAGTCAACTATTTTAATAAACGTCAAATCACCCACGGGCCGCAGCGGCACTCGGAGTCCTGGAGCAGCCCTGACGATGCATCGCGTGATAAAAACAAAGAAAGCCACAGGTCGGTCAAGAACGTATCTCGATAAAACATCTCCGTTTAATTATGCTTAACTTGCATAAAGCGTTTGATTACTTTTAAATGAAATCGTGTTGTAGCGCTGAAATCTATTATCTCTTCAGATAATCATTCATGCGTCTCTACATTGTACACTGCTTACATAAAAATATATTGTATCATATAGGAATGCTGTCGGCAAAGCATAAATACTGGAAATATATTTCTTTTAATGATTTATTTAAGGATTTTAACATTTTAAAGTATATAATCTTTAATCTTGTACTTTCCTCCATCATGTAAAATATCAGTATTGACAGTATTTGGGACATATATTTATTATTGAACGAAAATAATGCACTGTGCCTTCCCTCCCTTCCCTTCCCTACCCGGCCGATCAGTCGATTGGCGACCTTGAACCAGTGCGGTAATACGTGTACGGTACAGTTACAATATTATATAATCTCGAGACTTCGCGTCTATACTGTGTCGGAACCTTTGATGAAATAGTGAATAAAATATACAGTCCACATTTTGGAGATGTCTGCAAAATCCCGATTATGGCCTATTTCTTTTGTATTCTGAATTCTTTCGGCATCTATGCTTAAACGCAACGTATCCTCGATCAATTGAGACTCGACTCGTAATGCACCTCCACAAATTCCGATCCTGGGTCACCCTCACAGCTGATCCCAGCGTCTCTCCAGATAGATGCAACGCATCTATCCACACGATCAATCCAAAGTCAATCTAGATTCTTTTAGCCTGTTTATGACAGCTTTTTGCGTTTACGATACTCATCTGCTTTCAATATTGTCCCTACTAATTTTTATTATAGAATAATTACACATATCAATGATATATAATAAATTTCTAAATTTAACGATAAACCACAATTTTTCTACAAGTTTTCATGTTTTGACAGTAACACACACATAACCACGTCTGGGTATTCAATTCAAATCATTCATTTATTTCTTTCGTTGATTGCAATCATTGCTTCTCCCTCCTACACATCCCCCCCGGACAGTCATTATATTATACTTCGTGATGAATTAATTTTGGAAAACATTTAATGGGCGCTCATCGTAAATTAAAGTGGCGATACAGATCACTTACAATATCTGAAACGTTGAGGATAAATACCTACCACAGTGATTATGCATATAATTATATAATCCCATTGTACTCGCATGTGTAAATTGTACAATGTCAACAACACAAAAAAATAATTAATATACAAGGTGACCTAGTCCACAATATTTTAAAATAGTATCGTTGGAAACTTTTACAAAATCATGTTATGCTTTAAGACTACGTACTTTGAAATAAATATACGCGAAATTTGTCAATTATTAATCTATATCATTGCTTCAGGCCCTAAATCATCTAACAAAAAAAACTCTGGCCGCTTGAAATTCGACGACCTGAATTTTTTTCTATTCAATATATAATTTGGGATCACAGACCGCCAAATATATAGACACGAAGTAACGTAAATTTCTTGTCCCAATAATTTCATTTTAGTCTCGCCCACATGATCACTTTGGTACTACTTTTGCATTTAAATAGATTCGCGATTTTTTATAAAACTATGACTCAATTGGAACGAAAACATAAACGTTGACAATATAAAATGCATTAATGTAAAAAATATGTCTTGTTTACACACATATTTAATTTTCGATGAGTAAATACTTTTTCTGTTGCACAAATGTGTCATAAACTATCGGATTTATGTTTCAACAAGAATATTTGTTGAATGCCCCTCGTCCCGCAGCTAATGATCCAAACCCTTCTCCTATATGTACACTTTATTTCATGTTTATTCATTTACTAGTATGTGTATGGAGCACATGTTTACGATTTGGCTTAAATGAGTTGTGCATGTAAATTTATTCATTTTTAAACATTTTGTCAGACCACTCAAGTTACATATTCAAACAACGTAAATTTGTATTCTTTTATTTTTTTAAAGACTTAAAAAAAAAAAAAAATCTATATCTAAAACCAAAATTAATTTTTAATTAGTTTTAATATTCAAACGTAAAAAGTACTAAACAATAAGATACATACGTATATAACTGTAAATAATATTTATATATTCTTGGAAACCCTATATAATAATCTACACGAAATTATTTATATTGATTCAAAATATTTCTATCACGGCAGTCTAACAGTTAAACCACCCATGCACCAAAAGTGTTTTTTTTCAGCATATCGCCCAGTACCCTGGAAAAATTCCTATTTCTGTATAATTAAAATTGAATTTACAAATATGTGCTCTTGAACATTATAATAATAAAAATATAAATTATTTTATTTATTTTACAGAACAGTATTTTTCAATTTTCTAAAGCATGTCTTATTTCCTTTGATATTATTTGGTAATTTAATTAAATATGTCTGCAGTATAAGAAAATATTTATATTCTTCTAATTAGTAACTTTGACAAGTATAAAATTATGTATGTTCTCCAAATAATGTATCAACCGGTTCGCTGAAATCATTGTATTAACTGCTTGTTTACCCCCTCCCCCTGAATATACTAATATGTTTAGTATTATTTCCGACCATGCTAATTATCTAATTTAGCAGGTCTTAGGGTAGAAAGAAATTTTGAATGAAAAATACAAATCAATGTGGGATATTTTTATTAACTGTGATTAGCTTAATGTAATTAGTATCTTATTATTTTACTTCATCCAAAGATCATATTACTTTCATTATTTTCGCCTTCTATAAGATGCGTATCTCATAGAAGGCTCCATACAAACTCTAGAAGCTCTAAATCAAATATGTACCTAGTGCAAATTTTTAAGTACTTCGGTCGTATAGCATGACGAGATTAAGATAAGATAAAACTAGTAACATTGACGGCAAGAGAGCGTGACAAACATCCCCCATGAGATGGGTGTATCAAATAAAATAAATTACATGATCATTACTCTAAGCAGCCTTATATGCAGCAGATTGGTGAAAAGTGGAGAGGGCATTCGCGATCACTACGCCCAGCAAAGGGCAACGGACTATAGACAGAAAAAGAAGGATTATACTTATTTTTTATTGAATATTCAATTATTAATAAGTTCCTATTTTGTGAGCCGTAATTTTACTTTCAATTTCCATGCGCCGCCATCTTGCGACGGTTCACGTTTTACTACTGTAATAATAAAGGTCGTTTCACATCGTCGCTTCACGTATTTTAACACTCACATACACTACGCTTTATACCGTCAATAAGGTATAAAATGCTTGTGAATTATTGTACGAAGGTCGACTTGACCTTCCTCGCCAAGAAAGAAACGATTTAACATTTCCATAAAACTTTATATTTTTTCCTGCCCTTATTACGGATATCATTTATTTTATATTAATATTTATTTCAATTAATTGATAATATTTATTATTAACTCATTAATTTAATAAATAATAAAAATAATTAAATAGAAAATAAAGCACATATCGCTAATACAGTGGAACCTCGGTTTACGAACTTAATTCGTTCCGTAAAACTATTCGAAAACAGATTTATTCGTAAACCGAAACAATTTTTCCCATAAGAATTCATGTAAAATGTATTAAACTGTTTAAGACCTCAAGAAAATAGCCTTCTGTTAATGTTATATTTAATACTTTTTGCTTGAAATCTCATAAATGGACCGAGGTTGGTCGGGGATACTATGATATCCTAAGAGAATACGTAATAGTACCATCACCACTCCCTATACTACTTCTTCTATAAATTAGTTAATTTATTTAATGCCTTTCCTAAAGATTTAAATAATAAGTAAGTTACATCAATTTTAAATAAAAAATTCGAATTTTATTAAAAAAATCAATAAAAAAAGATTATTAATATATTTGTATCTAACATTTTGCGGTTTAACATTGTAATGATACTGGAATCAATTTCTAAATTATAAAGAACACACCCTAGTACACATATTTTTTATATCTGCATATATTAATTATCATACATTTGAAACCCATTTCACGAATTTGTAGATTGTATAACACGATAAATCAGTTGGACATATTCTTCAAATAATTATTACGCCACAAAAACTTTTATAAGACACTTTTTCATGTTTATTGGTGCTTAATATTTATGTATAATTATTTCTCAGTTCCTATGTATTTTGCTTCCACATATATTTTTTATTTGTCATTTAATTTTGTTTTTCAATGTGTTCAGACCTTCACTGTAACATTTCATTTTATGTATATTTTATTGTCAACATACAATTCGTATCCACTATAGTATTTATAGTATTTGTAGGCCACGGTGTATAGTCAAATTGTAACTTAAACATGTGATGAGCATTTATAAGGGGTTTGATTATTATTCTGTGTGCTCTGTCAACAAATTGTAAATGCTCTGAACGACATGAAATAAAATAATTTTGGCATCCTAACCTGTTTGATAAAACAGCAATTCAGGATGACAATGTGTTAAGAGATATTTATAATAGCAAAGAGTTACATTATAATGTAAAAAATAAGATTTTATTAAGGAATAGGAATAAGAAATATAAGTTGTATCAATGTGTCCAAAATTTAATAAAAATAAATTGATAATTCTGGCGTCTGCAGTCGGTTTACTCAAAGGTATTTGAGATTCCGTAAAAACAATGTAGATAGATGGCTTTCAAATAATGGAGCGACAGATGTATTAATTTGAAAAAGTGTAACATATAGGTTCGAAAATTTGTCATGAAAAATACTGGCGCTATAACACAATTGGTAGTGTACTTCCCCGGATTGGAAATATAGATCCAGGTTCGAATCCCGGTAGCGCAAAAACAATATTTTTCGACAAAATTGATTTTATATGTATATATTTATAATTAATACATTAAATTAGTATTTAAAAAATAAGAAAAAACAGTAAATTTAGGAATAATCTCAAAATATAATAACAATGGCGGCTAAAAAATAGTCGACTTAGCCGAGTTAATCAAATTTCCAAGGCACAAGTATTTGAGACAGTTTGAAAAGAGTAAAAAGTTTTCCCATTCAAATGTTGTTTAAAAAAAATTAACGTTTGCTACATTTTTTACATTAAAATTTTAACGATGTTCAATGCTAAAATATAATTAGAGTTTTTGATGCTGTGTTGAGACAAAGGTATAAATGATCAAGGTATTTTAAGCCGTTCTGTTTACCTATAACCTAATTTTTTTTTTTTTTTTTTTCTCTTAGTGATTAAAAGTTATTTATAATATTTTCTTCCCGTGAATTGTATTTAAAATCTATTATATGTGCATGCATTTGTATATTCATGTTTTAATCACCAATAAATATAGATATTAATAAATATATAATGAATCTATAGGTATAGTAATTAAATTTATAATGTTATATGCCATTTGTATTAGACTAGAATACGATACGAACACAGAATATAAAATATATAGACTTGAACTAACGTACATTCCTTGTTTCATTATTTTCATGTTGGTATCACTCGCGTTATCACTTTGGTATCACTTACGCAATCAAATAGCTCCGCGACTTTTTTTATATATATGACTTGATTGGAACGAAAATTCAAAGGCTGACAATATAGGTAATATGCATTAATGTAAAAAATATGTATTGTTTATACAAAGATTTATTTTTCAAGGAATAAATACTTTTACTGTTGCATAAATATGTCATTAACTATTGGATTTATGTTTCTATAAAGAATATGTATAGAAATCCCCTTGTCCCGCAACTAATGTTCTGAACCCTTCTCCTATATGTACACATTATTTCATGTCTATTCATTTACTGGTCTGTGGATACGAATATTATTCAATAAATTCCTTTATTTTATTTTAGTGATAACTCTCACGATAAAAGAAACAAGAACATATATTCTTGGCACGGTCTTGAGAGTGTATTATGTGAATTCTCTTAGAATTAAATCTTAAGATTCTTTGGATACTTTGGATTCTTAAATGAAATACAGATGTATATGAAGACATGTTTCGTAATAGTATTTTTTAAGGATTCATTCATTACTGACCCAATTTTTTCTATGAAAAGACAAATCCACCCCTATTAGACATGGTCCGTATGTGTTAGATGTCGCTAAAGGGTGTAGACATAAAGTTAGTCTGATACTAAAAAGCCCCAAATCACATTCTGTACCATTTCGTTATTTTATTTTAATTACAGAACATGCTCATTTTCTATAGGCGTATACGTAATGAAATAAAAATAATTACAATTTACATATGCGCAAAAAAAATGTAATCAGAAAATTATTACGAGGCAGAAAGTAGTTCAGTCAGTAGAAGAAAATTGTAATTCATATCATTAGTATACAGAATCATTAGTATATAGAGTATACAAAATAATATAAGCTTTAACATAGCCAATCCACAGTATTTTATGGGTGGATATCTGACTAAATTATGAGTCGAAAATGTTAAATAATTATGTACAAATTCTGTATCGTTAAGGAAATTCTTACCGTACGAAATTTTGACAAAATTATGAAAAACTTGAAGTCTACGTTTTTCGAAATAAATATTTGCGAAATTGATCCATTATTATTCTATATCTTCTAAATCATCTAAAAAAATAGTCCGGCAGCTCGAAGTTCGATTCGATCTTTAATTTTTTGTATTCAATATATAATTATACTCAAAGGTATTTGAGATTCCGTAAAAATAAGGTAGATGGCTCTTTCAAATAATGGAACGATTAAATGTATTAATATCAAAAAGGTAACATATAGGTTCGAAAACTTGTCGCTAAAAATATTGTCGCTGTAGCATAGTTGGATAATGCACCTTCTCCGGTTTGGAAAGAGATCCAGGTTCGAATCCCGGTGGCGCAACAACATTTTTTTCGATAAAATTGATTTTATATGTATATATTTTTAATTAATACATTTAATTCATATTTAATAAAATATTTGATTTAATTAATGCTTTCATTTCTTACACGGTTGAAATCACGCAGCTTGAATATTTTCAACTCTTATTTTTAATATGTATTTACCTCTAAAATATTGTGCACTAGGTATATGAAGTACCTACATATTATGTATACAAAGCAGATGAAAGCCGGTAATTAATGATGAAAGTAAATACAAAAAATTAAGAATTTAAATAATGCGAACTGTTATATCATTATAAAAAATTTAATTAATGTGAAGAAAGAAAATAAATAAACAAACTGTTTTAATAACTATTAAAAAGCTTAAATTATAAATTATTTTTTACTAAATAGTTATTAGTAATTAGTTTATAGATTGCCTAAACTATAACCATATTACTATGTATATACTAAAAAAAATTAATGGAATATAAATAACATAAAAACCTTTACGATATGCAAATTATGTAACATGCAGGTACCTAACGAAACCTTTCAGTTCAAAATTCAAACGCCATTTCCTACCGGCGCGCGGCGGCAACTCTTATTTTTGAAAAACGAACTCGGATAGCCTCTCCCCTTCCGTTTCCCGCATCCTTTGACCATTAAATTTGTCCTCAGGGCTATATGTGACGGCATAAAAAATACAAATACCATTGCGCTAACAAAAGAACTGCCAGAATAACAAAGAAACATAATTGGTTGAAAAATGTATAATTAAAGGTAAATAAATTAAGCGCGGCTCGCCTGCGGCCAAACTGGACTCCAAATTGAAACAGATTAAAAATCACAGTAGGGGGTGAAGCAAGACCTACCCTTTAGATTATATTCTATGGGTATTTAATTGCTATCAGCCTATTACATTATCGCATATTTTTGGGCAAACGTGGAAAGTACAGAAATTCAGTGGTGTTCTATTCTAAAGTCTGAAGACAGCATAGAAAAACATGTATCTTAAGCATATTAAAATAAAATATGTCAAGTATACTTGAAAATTATTTTTTACTTTTTCTATAGGAATTAACAAAAAAATATATATATGTATTGTGAAGTATTAAATAATAATTAGAAACGGATGACAATATTTTATTTATTTTAAGATGCAAGATTTTAAGACTTTGGAACACCACTGAATTTTTGTATCATATAATAGGCAATTAAATGCCCTTCAAATATAATCTAAAGAGTAGGTCTTACTTTACTCTCTTATTGTGATTTTTTAAGTTGACCAAAATATACTTCAAAGTAATATGAAAGACACGAAAATTTGATAAAATATGTCATGTTTTGTCATTTATTTGACACAGGATAAGATATCTCTAGACTTTTTCAAATCACTGTAAAAGCTGGCTCCACTGTTTCTTTTTTTTTAAAATAGAAAAGTTTACTTTATATAAAACATCTGAAGGGTAATTCAGCATGAGTTATACGAAAGAAAAAAGGGCTTTCTATTTGCATAAAACCACGAACCGTATCCTACTAAAACATTTTGAGCTGTGGATATTCTGCCGTCCGGTGGATAAAATCTTTTTTTTTTAATTTTAAAGAAGCTTCATCTTCACCCTAGTAAATAAGTTCGAGTATATGAGTGTAAATATTTGACAAATGCGTAATTACATGAAATAAATAATATCAAATAAATATAAAAAGTGAATTAATCAAATTAGTAAAAAATTATAGTAGTTAATATGAGTAATGGTAATGAGTATGAGTGTTGGTAATGAGTACGAGTATTGTTAACGAGTACGAGTGTTGATCGTGAGTATGAGTAATGGTAATGAGTATGAGTGTAGGTAGTGAGTATGAGTAATGGTAATGAGTATGAGTGTCGGTAATGAATATGAGTGTTGGTAATGAGTATGAGTAATGGTAAGAAGCATGGGCATTTTAGTATGGGATCCACCCCAAGTTTGTAACAATCTACTTTTTACGTGAACAAGTTATCAATTTGGAGTTTGATGATGTGAAAATGTTGTTGATTTGGATTCCATCCTCGTAGAAAAAATTACTGTACAATCTGAGACGTTTAATTGTAGGTATCACTACAAATATGAAAAAATCGTTAACATGGTATCGAATTTTTTTTTTGTATTAATTCGTACAAATAATGCATGCTAAGTATAAGACTATAGTGTGTACCTATTTTTAATTCTTAAAATTGAAATATACAATAGGATTGTGTACTATATTTTAATTCGCAAATATTTGTATGATTTTGAAGTTAGATTGAATTAACTCTAAGCAATCAAATCATAGTGTTACTACTAATTAACTAACCATCACGCCGTTTTCCTAGGCAGGCAGAGAGAATAGAGCGCCACACTCTTTTGTTCTGACACACAATTCTCGCCTCATCCACATTCATATAACTTCTCATACAAGCTCGCCGATTGTTGAGGCTTCTAACAGAACCATTCTCCTGGTCGTGCCAAGTCTTCCGCGGATGTCCTCTATTTCTGGTGCCATTAACACTAGCGTTATATATCTTTCTTACCATTCATTCTTTACTCTGTAATAAATAGATTTGCCACATATAAGCCTAAGTGATCTCATTTCCACTGCAATCAGTCTACTTTGGTTTGTCTTCTGCTAGCTCTAAGCCTTACTTCCATACATCAGTGTCGGTACCAAGACTCTATTGTGCACCGCTAGTCTTGCCTTGGTTGACAAATTCCCGTTAGATATAATTCCATTCAAAGCGCCGTTCACTTTATTCCCTGCAGTCGCCCTCCTTTAGATTCATTCATTCTCAACCTTTCCGTTTCTATCAAATATACTTCCCAAATACACAAACTCATCTACTTGTTCTAAACATTAATTACCTACAAGTATTTTGCACGGTGTCTCGCTTTCCTTCTTCTCGAATACCATCACTTTCGACTTGTTAACGTTCATAATACATACATCGTACATTCTACTCATTAGACTCTGTAGTTCTTGTTCTTTATTCGCCATTAGTACTGCATCATCGGCGTATATATACTTACTTATAAATTTATTTCATTAAACCGCATACATTTTTATTTGATTAATTTACGATTTTATGATAAGTTTACGGTACCGACACGAATGGAAAATATTTGTCTTCTTATTAACATTGTATGATTATTATATTATTAGATTTGATAAGAATGCAATCCTTGATTGTATTTTCTCCTTTCGATATCAATCTCAGCCTTTCCGTTTCTATCAAACATATTTCCCAAATACATAAGCTCATCTACTTGTTCCAAATATTCACTACTTACAAGTATTTTACACGGTGTCTTGCTTTTCTCCTTCTCGAATACCATCATTTTCGACTTGACATAGTAAGGTTGCTTTCCTTACATACATCGTACATTCTACTCACTAGACTCTTAATTATTCTCCATTAGTACTGCATCATCGGCGTACAATAAACAGTATACAATCAAATCCGCCAATTTTTGCTCCTACATTCCAGTTCTTTCACACAATTATTCATGTGCAAGTTGAACAGCCATGGAGACATAACACAACCCTGCTTGACGCCCTTCGTAATAAAACCATGGTGTGAATGTTCCATTGATTCTTACACGGACAGAACTTCCTTCATATAGAGATGCGATCACGTGTATATGTTTACTATTCACCCCGTGATCAGAGAGTATATTCCATAACCTTTTTATTATAACTCTATCATATGTGTTTTGTAGATCTACGAAGGCACAAAAAAGTTATTGGTTTTTCGCCAAAAACTTTTCCATCACCACTCGTAGAGAAAAGATCTGATCCATGCATCCTCTTCCACCCACAAAGACCCCTTGCACGTCCCATACTTTTGCTTTCGTCACCGTTCTTGCACTTTCTATTAAAAAATTTCCATATAGTTTACCAACCGAGCTCAGTAGAATAATAGCCCTAGGCATAATGACAACCCTCCTCCAATCTAACGGGGTGTGGTTCTCCTCCAAACATCGATTGAAGAGCGTATGAAGCTAGGAGATAACTAATGGGCCACCAGCCTTAATATACTCAGCAACAACGTTACCATACCCCACGGGTTTACCATTCTTTATTTATTTTATTGCACACTGTATTTCTTCCATACTTATTGCATTCGTATCGTTTTTGTCATTCATATTTACCCCAGAGAGTCTCTCAGGTGATTCCTCATTTGCATTCTCTACACTCTCATACGTTTTCTGGAAATATTTTGTCCATCAATCTTTGATTTCATCCTGATTCATTAACATCTCTCTATTTACTGACCTTTCATACTACTGCTTTTATGGGATTTTTGGGATATTGGGATTTTTTGACCGCCTTCCAGAAGAATTTTATATTATCCTGAAAATTCTGTCATTTTCACCCCTTCCTCTCTTTTCAGCCGCTCTTTCCTTTCTTTCACACCATATTTATCTGAAATACACAAAATCTATATATACTTCAATTAGAAAAAGGATTTATATCGAACGCTAAAACAATTTTATATTTTCATTTAAATATATGTGGCCTCAAAAATTATGGTGCAACTGTATCTATTCGCAAAAGATATAAATATCCCACAGTTGAATTTATATCGTGAACAAGTACAGTTATACCGATACTTTTGAGGTAAAGCCTTTACAATGGCACGCATTACCATGCCTAGCCCTAAAGGAAATCTAGGTGAAACATCAGCCTAGGTTACCTCGAAAAAATCATATACAAAAAACGTGATCTTATCCAGAAGGGACACCAGTCACCAGTCGCGGAAATCTTTAATTAAACATTAAATATACAGTAAAATCTCAATTTATCGTTTCTCTAATAATCGTTATCCTGCATGTATCGTTTATTTCTTCAAGATCCGAATTAATGTCTTACAAAACACCCAAAAATAGATCGCATGGATTGTTTCTCTATACACCATTTTACTGCATTAATCGTTTAAATTACGCAGCATACTTCAGCAGCATACAATTTTTTTCGATTAACGGCACTCATAAACAATGAGAGAAACATTTGAGAGAGAGAGAAAGAGAAAGAGGGAGAAAAATACAAAGTAAAAAAAATTTTAAGAATGTTTCTGAGCAGCTTTCTAATTTAAAAACATTAATTTACATTTGAAATATGTATATATGAATATGTGTGTATATTCCCGCATTAATAGTTTATTTTACTAAGTCCTTTCAAAAATAATAGATAGACGTTTCACTATATATATATATACATAAAATGCATGTTCAGATAGCAACCAAACATACTACATATGGATACAAAAAGCGATCACATACATATACATAACGCAAACATTAGAGGCATGCCAAAGTGTACTAAAAATCTTTGCACAACAACCTCATAAGAACAATTACACAAGGTTTAATTACAAAATTAGGCATCACTCGCTAACAAAACCAATGTTATTCAATCCAACATTGTTCTGAATCGTCCGAATACATTCGTTAACCGCGAGCGGGTTTACCTGAGCGCTGAATGCTAAATACCTCACATGACAGAAATTACCCCAATGCGAATAGGTCACAATACGTACAGGACAGAAAAATTGAATGCAATGACCACAGACCAGTAAATGAAGGGGTTCGGAACATTATTTGCAGGACGAGGTACATTCTACACACATTATTTGTGGAA
Source organism: Eubasilissa splendida (assembly GCA_031772225.1). Lineage (NCBI taxonomy): Eukaryota > Metazoa > Arthropoda > Insecta > Trichoptera > Phryganeidae > Eubasilissa > Eubasilissa splendida. The sequence continues at coordinate 32,231,021 of CM062846.1, read as the reverse complement.
ACATAAATCCTATAGTTTATGATACATTTATGAGACAGTAAAAGTATTTGTTCTTCGAAAATTAAACCTTTGTGTAAACAATACAAAATTTTACATTAATGCATATTACCTACATTGTCAGCCTTTGAATTTTCGTTCCAATCAAGTCATATATATAAAAAAAGTCGCAGAGCTATTTGATTGCGTAAGTGATACCAAAGTGATTACCACGATACCAACATAAAAATAATGAAACAAGGAATGTACGTTAGTTCAAGTCTATATATTTGATAGTATGTGTTCGTATCGTATTCTAGTCTAATACAAACGGCATATAACATTATAAATTTAATTACTATACCTATAGATTCATTATATATTTATTAACACCTTATTCGCTATTACAACATGTATGTATAAATGCATGCACATATAATAGATTTTAAGTACAATTCTCGAGAAGTACAAATTATAAATAACATTTAATCACTAAGAAAAGAAATATATAAAAACAATTAAAAATTGACAAAAAAAAAGTGAAAAAATAAATATATATTTTAGGTTATAGGTACGCATAACGGCACGAACGGAAAAAATGTTTTCGATATGCCTTATATCGATCCCGGTACCAATAAAGTTGAAAATAAAACACAAGGTAAAATTGAGAATATATAAAAATGTTACGAAATTTTACAGGGTACCCCCCGCTGAATAAATTTTTTTTGTTAAAATTGTTCGATTAGTTTGTACGTTGCGGACATGATATTATATTGTACTAAATTTTTCAAAACAAATTACACTATTTTTTTTTAACAGAATCTTAATAGATTTTCCGCAGTCCGAGAACTGTGTTGTCATTAAATCTTTTACCATCGACTCTGCAACGTGCAAAGCCTCGTGTATCAAGTTAGAAGCTTAATTATAAAAGTTAAGTAGACGAGGTGGTATTTAAAACAGGTTAGTTTTTTTTAATTAAGGCTTTTTGTTATTAAGAAAGTGGGGTGGGGTTTTAATTCCCTTGGGAAAATCGAATGAGGTTGTATAGGGGTAGGTACACGATAGAAAATCGTTTTTCGTGAAGCCTTTATTATTAAGTTTTATAACAAAAATGAACGTCCTTCAGAGGCGGCCTTTGTATTCCTAAATAGACATTAGAACCTACTTCTACCAGCTTAATGAAGGGAAGAATTAATTAACTTCATTAGCAATTTGATTAACTTTAAATTTCATTATGCTCTTTGATGTTATGATAGTTAATGTTGGTACATTAATAAAACTAGATATTGTTGAAATTCTCAAACATCATTATATATTTATTCTGTAATGAATTTAATATGATTATTTATAAACGGATTATTAACCTTAATTAGGTCCTTCAAAATAGACAATGAAGAGATTCTTCGATCATTAAAATTGTATTGTTTTATTAATGTAATTTTAAATGTCCTGCGCAATTTATACATTGAAATACATTTAATATTTTATTTCTGAGCAAATTAATTACAATTTTCTTTGTCACAAAACTTACTTACATAGCGATATCAGCTATGTAAAGTTAATGTATTTTCATGAGGGTACCGAAGATGAACTCGGGCATCTATAATGAGAGCATCTATTAGCATTGGTAAGAGATTTTATAATAATCAAACACAAAAATGGTAGGTACTTTATTTAACAACTTCAGCTGAGAGCGACACTCTAGCGTTGCTAATGATCCGTATACATTTAGCATGAGTCGTTCATATAATCGTTACTTTTGCAATTTGTATATAGAGCAAACAGAACCAACCAATTTAGAAAAACCTTGCTCTCTATTCTCACGTATTTTTAAACTTCGTGAGTATTATCAAAACAAATCAATTGTAACAATTTTATAGCTACCAGATGTCATTTGCAAGTACAACGTGAATTATGATAGTTCAACCAAGAGACAACTATTATATTTGCATGACTAATTTGACTAAATTAAACCATATCGGGGTATGCAAAACGGGGTTAAGAGTTCCATGAGAAACAACCGGTGGCATTACTGTTAAGGTAACAACTTCACTGGAGCACAATACCAGCCCTGTTCGAAAACAATAATAAAATCTGCGATTTGACCCATATCCGACACAACGATAAATCAGCTACCGACGCGAGTGTCACCACAGTGGACTTGTTTACAATATTTAATAAGTCCTTTTTAAATTGTCCTCACTGTTTAAAGTATATTGTAATTTCAGATAAAACATGTAACTGGTTAAATTATTGTTTATATAAGTATGTTTCCTAATAAGATAAAAATAATAATAATAGCAAATTCAAAAAAATGGAGGTCTTATTCTGTCCTAACTTACCACTCTGTTCACTTTCATACATCTTATAATGCACGCTCGTTAAATGTTATAACAAGGCTATCCTCAAATATCGGGTTTATTTGATCGCATTAGAGCTTTCGTGTGCATCCAATGTCACTATTGCTTTTAACGCTTGCCTCAAATTTAATTTAATCGATTAAACTGCTTACTTATAGGTATGATATGTTCGCTCCTGATTACTATGTATTATAATAGACAAACCTATCAAACCGTATTTAATTATGTTTTATTTTAAATTGTGGTAGTTTTAAATTTTAAAATATAGCACGTATGGACAAGGGTTCAATCTCGCTGATGACCATCTAAATATTTTTATACTGAAAGCGATTTATCTCTATTTTAACAGGGTAAATACTGAAGTTTCATGTTTATTTGTTTTTTGTTATTTGAAAAGCATTTATTTACTAAAAAAATACATGTAAATATTTCATTTCGCGTATTCATGTACATTATTTGGTTAAATATGTGGAAACTTATAAGATAGTCTTATTTGATACTTATGTGTAACTTGATTTTTAATTGTAAGTACTGTTAGTTTGCTCATAAATAAATAAATAGAAGAACATGACAATCTGTTATATATTGTCGATCCTTACGAAGAAACGATAGCTTGTTAAGTAATTAAGTAATGTATGAAATAATATTAATTATAGACAAATAAATACAAAATGTGGTAAACTTGGCTGTACCAAAAACTCACCTTGAAGTTCTAACCTTTGTGATGTTCAAGTTATCTCGTGTAAGGTTTTTTGATATATCCCTATCCAAGCACAAAAGTTAGTCTCTTTTTGAGAGGAAAGCAGAAAAAAACATGTAATTTTAATAATGTGAAATACTTAATTCATGTTATAAAAAAATTGTAAAAATGTCAAATAAAAAAAATATATATATATAAACTCGGTCTTCCTTGTGATAATATCCAGATTATTAATACAATTAGTACAGAAGTTAAAACATGTTATACACTTCAATAATAGTTATTACAATCTGAAGAAGCTGAGAGAGAACTCCCCGCCCTTCAACATGCAATTGTCGCCAAACTGTCTGCAAACATTCTTAAACAAATACAGGGTGAATATTATGTTCCAGGTTGATATTTTTTTTTGAATAACTAAAAAATGTAAAACAATTTTTTTATTTAATTTTTACTTATCAATTATTTTGTTTATTACAATTATGTACATAATATAATATGGGCCGGGTTTGGCCGCCTCTGCAGCGGTACAAATGCATGCCCTTTTAACCATATTTTTCATATGGTTAACGCACACTTCGCGTGTTATTTCAGAAATTTCATTTCAAATATTATCCTGTAGCATCGGAATTGCTGAAAATTTATTGGCATAGACTTTTCCTTTCAAGTAGTTCCACAGAAACTAATTCAATCTAAACTCAGATGATCAAGAAGGCCACCACTTTTTGATATTATACGGCCGGGACAATTTTCTCGCAAAACATCAAGCGTAGCTCAGGCTGTATGTGAGGTGGCACTATCCTGTTGAAGCCAAATATATTGCAGGTCCAATGGACTCAATTCGTCTACCAAAAAGTTTTTTAACATGTGACAATAGCGATCACCATTAATTAGCAATATTTGAATATGTCCAAGAACACATAAACACTATTTTTTTACATGCAATAGCACTGTTATTAAACAAATATCAGATATCTCATAGAAACAAAGCTATTTTTTATTATATTTATTAATGGAAAATATATGGAAATATGGGATAAGCTCTGTAATCATTTTTCGTATATTCCATTAAATATAATAAAAAATAGCTTTGTCTCTATGAGATATCTGATTTTGTTTAATCACCATTAATGGTTACAGCATTTCCACTATTATTTATATAAAATGTTTTAATAATATTAATACGTTGTTGAGACGTTAGATGCTCCAAAATAAATTGTAATCAACTACCAAATGTGAACTGATCTGCCAAAGCAAAGTGGCGGCCAAACAAAATCGACTTGGAACATAATATTCACCCTGTAGATAGGAATTAATTTCTAAAAATTGATGGCATACAGCTACTTATATTTGTAGTGTAATATAATTAAAAATACTTTATAAAGTATGACTAAAGATCACACTGCTAATGCAGGATTGGAGAGACTGGAAGAGCGACACAGCGGTTTGGGTGTAACGTAGTAGCGCAGGACAGAATAATAAAATAAAATTGAAAGATAAGTAATAGGAGATTCAAATATCAACTGGACCGCAGCTCCAGCGGCCCATTAGCTGCACTTAACCGCAGCCTAGCGAGCACGCACGAGAAGAAAGTTCGTGCGGACCGTCCACCGTCCGTTGCCGGTCGCGCTGTTTGTGTGGCGCTGATTGCTGCCTGACATTCGGGTCAAATTAGTTACAACCTACTCGGATTTTATCATTCCTCCATACTGTGCTGACCCAGGTACATACTGGATCAACTCAAATATTTATATTCTAAATAAAAGCAATTATAGAAGACTGGACTATTCAAAAATCTTTTAATTAGAAAGTTACATTTGTACTAATCAATTTAAATATAATATTCTTAAGCGTGCGTACGCATGACGGTTCGTATAATCTCTGTCGTCAGACGTTGCCGGCAGTCGGCCATTGGCCTAGCTACATAGCGCACGTGTGTCGTGTTACCGACGGAATTTTACATGTCAGATTAGATATTTACTTTTGTTAATTGGTTAATTAGATTATGCTATGATAGACTGTTTTTGGATAATAAATTGTGACTTCAATACTTAAAAATAAGTTTTCCGGAAACACTAGCCGCAATGTGGCTACTACAGCCGCCCTTAGAACTAAGTAACAAATGTATTATCTAGTTCTGTTAATCAATATTAATAAAAATAACACATTTTTGTTATCTTAATTGTTATTTTTTAGTTAACTTTTTAACTTGATTATTCATATTTGAAAGAGAGGATGGAATTATATTTTTAAACTTTTATTGATCCACTATATTTGAACCCTCAGTTTTCTAATTAATTTTACAATGTATGATAGCAATAAACTAATATGTTACGGTAAATATATAAATAAATATTAAAGCTTAGAAATTTTACTTATTATAATGATATACTTGTTGGTTTAGCGATCCAGTGGTCAACGGTTCGATCCTCATTCATGAGACCAGTTGAGTTAATCCAATTTTCCTATGTATGTGTACGCATCCCTATTTTTTAAATGTTTTCACAGCATGAATCATGAAAGTAAGCGCCTTATTATATTGAAAAAGCCTTAAAGAGCATCTTGTTGCTAAACCATACAAGATAAGCAAACACAATACACGATAAAATATTTGTATAGCTATAAACGTCTTAAACATCGTAAGTTCTAACGGAAACACTTTATTTATATAAATAAAAATTTAATGTCGACTTGTTACAGTTTTATTCTGAGGCCGCGAGTATTTTGTGCCAATGCGTGTTTTATGCCATTAGCTGTTACTGCAGTTTTCACGCTACTTTTATGCAGTTATTTATATATAAATGAAAATATTTCGCACCATTTAAAAAATCACCGCAATAGTCGCCGGGTTTGTGGGGGAATTATTCAGATTAGTTGGCTACAAGTACCTGCCGGTTCAACTGCACTGAATACCAAATAAGACTCTAACCTAAAATCAGAGTACAAAAAACTAGGTTAATTATTTAAATAGTCAGTAAAATTCCTATAAATTAAAATATTAAAGAGTGTTATTTAAAATATTTAGGCAAGGCTCTGGTTTCTCTTACCGAGGGTTCCGGATTCGATTCTCGGTGAGGTCACAATACATCTATGTGATTCTCTCAAGCATAGGTATTTTGTTAGTGTTTCGCTACAGTAATTGGGTCATTAAATTTGTTTTTAAAAGTGTACGTAACAGTATATAGAAGATTTTTCTAGTTGGGGTTAATATTTACAAAAAATTTATTTTTTCTTTTATTTTTCTACACAAGATGCCAAGTACAAAAAACATATTTTTAATGAGTTATAATGATAATTTACAAATAGCGGATTCGTTTTATTAAAAATAAACCGGGGTAGTTAAAAATTCATACGTTTTCAAAAAGCCTTTCGAAATACTATTTAAAATGTAAAAATAACTATAGATTCGTATATATGATATGTACAACACAATTTAACTGGGAAAATTGATAATATTAACATAAAATAAATCTGGCGAAATTACGAACACGTCATGAAATTTCAAACGATGACGTATTCGCAAATTATTATTTAGGCGTACTTAAATATGATCATTAGGGGAAACCTATATCCAGTAGTGGATAGACATGGACTGCTTATGATGAATTAGATTCAGTTTTTACTTTTGATGCAATAGAGCGGGCGCATCATGTAAAAATGTCTGATTTCCTCGGATAATGCCGTCTATAAGTGATGGTGAACCGCGATGTGATTGTGACGATGATTGGTAACTAAGACATAACTACTAATTGAATGTATTAATTAGAAAGATATACATATAAAATCAATTTTATCGAAAAATATTGTTGTTGGTACCGAGATTTGAACCTGAATCTCTTTTCAATAAGGGTAAGGTTCATTAACTGACTACAGCACACAGTACTTTTGACTACAAATTTTCGAACCTGTATGACACACTTTTCAAATGAATATATCTATTGATCCATTATTTGAAAACCATCTACTTTATTTTTATGGAATATCCAATAACTTTAAGTAGTCCGATAGGAGACCTCCGAAATAAACAATTCATTTTTATTAATTTTTTGGACACATTCTTATTGTGAAATTGTATTTAATTAACTTCACAATAAGAATGTGTTCCCTTTAATAATATATAAGTTGTATCAATGTGTCCAAAAATTTAATAAAAATGAATCTTATCATTAAACAATCTTCCGAAAAACTGCAATTTCACATTTACTTTATTAATGTTGGTATAATTAATTAAGTAGGCTGGTTTAAATTAAAAGTGAGTAACAAATAATAAATGTGCAAAATAATGGAAATTTACATATTATGGCACACTTTTTTATAGCCGACACGCATTTATAAGTAGTTTTTAAACGCAAACACGCAGGTGGACGCAGTCCCTTGAAATGTTATATTAGAAATTAATTAATACGAAATGAAGTATCTGTCCCTTAAGGGTTGGTCCAAAATATTATGACATAAAATTTCCTTAATTAATGAGAATATTGTTTGAAATAATTATTTGCTTTCGCGTTCTCTCTGGTGTATTCCTTCGGGAAATGAATAAATAGGTACTACTAGTTAGTTTAGGCTCCGCCCCTGCGATGCAAAAGTGGGAAGGTTAGCTGTTTCATCACAGGAATTAAACGAATTACTTAAATTATATAATTATGTAATATTTATGATATAATATAGCTTGCTTGGAATCATAGTAAAAGGGCATGAAAATTTACCTTAAATGAGTACACAAAACAATTTTGTATTATATATATATATATATAAACATAAATGTGCCATTCCTAAGAAAATAGACAAATTAACGATTGCAATTAAATCACAGAAGTTGAGATTCTTCAGAATGTAATATTACTTGGTAATTAAACCTAAATAAATATCATAGCAAAAATGCAAAAGAGAAACATTTTTACGGAAAATAAAATTAATTTAAAAAATGTTCCGTGTTCAAGTACTGGTAACGATTTTGTTTTTTTTTAAATAATAATTTGTTCTTGGCAATTATTCTATAGGCATATTAATTCTTAATTGAATAATAATAATAATGCTAAAACATGGTCATACCTTACTACATACCTAAATCATTGTAATGCTCCTAAAACAAAATCATAGTCACTTGACTTATCTTAAACATTATTTTATTTAATGATTTCATTCGAATAATTATAGTATTCTTTATTAGTGCATTTTATTTATGTAGTGATTCATAGTAAAGATTGAATCTAAAACTACGTACCTGCTTTTTCATACTCTTAAATATGATGTACGTATATTTAGAGACTATCGCTATTCATAGAAACGACTTTATACGCGCGCAGCAAGTCGATTAATTGAATTATTAAGGAGGTACATTCAGTTTGTTGCGAAGATGCTCCCCAAAGAACGGTGATGTGCAGCTCTGAGGATGTGCAATTAAAGGCGCCGTCAGAAGACTTAATCTTAATTCACAAGACATGCCGTCCTCATTAAGGCTATAATTATATTTAGCATCTCGCGCCATTCGCGCTAGGTAAGCTGGCGGCGCGGTACGCGTAGACACGCTGGAGGCACGGTACGGTACTTCACTCCCGAGTACCCAAGCACTCAATGGCCTGGATTCAGCGCTAAATTAATTATTAACATTATTGTATTGTCGATAATTTTAAACTGTTGTCTTTGTTTCAAGAGTGAGACAACTAGAAAAAGATGCAAGAGGGGTTAATATTTCAGCAGTTTTTTATTATATGAAAACATGCGATACCAAAACTTTTTGTTTATCAACCTAAAATTAGGTATGCTTAAGTTGGAAGACTTAAATTGCAACACTGATTCTGACTACTTGGAGTAAATCATTGAAAATCGACAAATGAAACGAAATCTTGTTACAGATATAACATTACTATACATATAATACTAGCCTGATTCCAGTAAAAAATGTACAAAAACTCATTATTAAAGCAATACTAAAAAAACTAAAAGATTATTCGACAAAATTACTTTTCGAAGAATTCAAAATACCAACATTTATTGATCTATTTAAAATAAATTTTATTATTCAAATACTAAAAGAAATAGAAAAATATAACTTCATCACTGAAAATCGTACTAGGTATAAATTTGTATTTTCATGCTCAAAAATTAGCACATCATTTAAACAACACCACTATAGGCATATAGGAAAAAAAAATTAACAGCTTACCTGAAAACATCAGAAATGTTAACGATAACAAAAAAATAATCATTACTATCAAGAAATTCTTTAAAGATACACATGTACCCCGAAATTTATATGTTTATATCGTTGTTATTAATATATTGTATTTTATTTAATTATAAGTTAATTATTACATACATATTTTTAGAGCATATAATATTGAATAACATTTTCATTTCACGTAGGAAAGACTTTCAATACTAATTCATGTTTATGAATTTTTTACGAAAATATCTATTTTTATAAATAATTTATATATGTACTTACTAAATTAAATATTCTTTAACCATTATATTATAGATTACAAATGTATTATATAAATTTGTACAGTGTAACTTCATTTCCAAGCACAAGGGCTAGTCTTTTTTATGGAGAGGTAATCGATTAAAAAAAATATGTAACTTTAATAATATATAATACTCAATACTCATATTATAAAAATTTCATGATAGAAAAAAAAATACACCTCTTTCCAGTCTTTCTATACTACTTCTTCACTTTCAATCGTGCTTTATATTACAATCGTACACCCACGATATACAGAGTGTATCAGACCTAGTCCACAATTAAAACTAACAACCTGACTAAATTACGAGTCAAAAATTTCAACGAATATGTGCAAATTCTGCACTGTTAAGGAAAATATTGTTAGATTTTTTTACAAAATCGTGTTAAGCTTGAAGTCTACGTACTTCAAAATAAATATTTACGAAATTCTTTCATTATTAATATATATATTTGCTTCAGGCCTTAAATCATGTAACAAAAAATAGTCTAGTCGCTCGAAATTCGATGACCTTTAATTTTTGTATTCAAAATATAGTTTGAAATCAATAAAATATTTCAATTAATCAAAATAATCGCATAAATATATATTTTTTTAAATGCTTATATTCTGACATGGTCAAAATTAGGCACATATCCCTTGAACACTCGTAACTAGGTATGTTACAACCTGTATATGGCAGTTATCGCTCCCACCGATCGCACGTTTGTCCGACGGAGTGACTGCCAAACGTTCGACTCGGATCAGTTAAGCTGTATTCAACTCATCTGCCTAACTCCACGAGATACAAAAATCAATTAGTCCAAACGTCCGCCAGTTTTCTTCTTTCAAAATGTCGTCTGAATTTCTCAGTTTTCGCACGGATCCTCAAATGACATCAACTTAGATGCCGAGTTACCACAATATCCATTTTTCTTTTTCTTATTCATAAACGACATTGTCCTGTGTGCCTCCCGCGCTGCACGTCCGCCAGCGGGATGGTTCATTTCTTCAGAAACGGGATCTCTTACGGTTTTTTTTTTCAATTCGAGGTGATAATATCAAATTAATATACATAATAATTTTCAAATTATTTTATTTTTCCTAATTCTACCACGTCATCTTATTATAATTGTATTTGCATCTACTACCATTTATAAAAATGTATCTTCAAATTGATTTTTCATATTTTATACAGTTCCGTATATATTCTTTTTTAATCAAGTGCACAATTACGTACGTATGACAAAGAACATTCTTATTTTTTATGAATAATCATGTTTATTTATTTATACTTATTACTTGGTTAACAAACAAATGATAGGTGACAAGTAAAATGTAAAAAATATTACTTAACATCCGCTTACAAGTTCTCACAATAATTCTCATTGTGATCAAAATAAGTATTATGCCCGCAAATGAAATTTTCCATAAATATAATTATAAAAAATTAACTTTATTTTTGCTAACATCAACCGGTTTCGGAACCACCGTTTACAAGACACTAACTTAATGTTACAGAATATGGCAATTATACATTAGTGTCAGACAACAATAAAGCGGTATTACTTCAAATATTTTTGAAATTTGTTATATACATGTAGGTACATTTAGGTTATAGTGTAAATATAACTCTATAACCGACAAATATACATTTGTGCATGCAGTAGGCATGTACACGCATACTGCATCAAATCCATAGTGTTTATTGGTACTTTTATTTTGCACCAATTGCTTGATTTATGAGTTCACTGAATATGAAACGATTATTTCTTTCTGTTTTGGTTTTAGTATAAAACTCGAACTGAATTGAATTGAAATTAATTTAATAAGTGCATAGTATTTATTTCTCTTGAAGGTAGTATGAATATATTTTTCCCCATGCCGTATTACAGTCTCTAGACTCTTGAACCACAAACGCCGTTCCGCTAAATTAAACCGTTAAAAATATACACATTCGTCGAAACGCATGATTATATTTAATGAAATAAGCCGGGTATAAAGTCAGGAATAACCGTGGCATTCTTTTGGTAGAATCAATCAAATTTTTATACGCACAAACGAAACGCACCGAATTAGGGAGGAGCGCCAAATGATTCGTGAAATGGTTCAACCGGTAATCGGTCCGGAAATGCGGGGATTACGGACGGGGTGTTGGGCGCGCCCTTAAAGGGCTGGGAAAAATAAATTATTCGAAATGGTTTTTACTGCAAGAGTGCTAGAAGTGCCCGGGCAGGGGCGACCCGTCGATATGGCCGACTGGTCGCTTTGGGTGCCAATATTGGAATGCCATATTCGAAAAAAAAATTGTAATAACCATTCATTATTTGACTTATTTTTTGCATAAAAATAATACATTTAAATAAAGGTAATTGCTTTACTAGACATGTTTATTTCAAAACAATTACCTGTACAGTTTTTAAAGTTATGTAATATATTGTTAAAGTAAAATCATAAATTATACAAGATGACTTTTATCTATAATAACTTTTATCTATAATAAAGGTTGGAGACAAAAATGTGTTGCTAGATTAACACACACGACAAAATCTTTCATTTTGTTTACTACCCATATCAAGTAACCACTTTGTTATTTTCGGCTTAAATAATTGAATCATTTATGACCCTTTGAGATCTAGCGCCAATTTATTATAGATTCGCTGTGCACAAAATAAGAAAGATCGTTGCCCAAATTTTGTGTTCATTTTTGGCACTAAAAATTTTCAGAAGGTTTTGCTTCTCGTTTCCTTTGATTCGGATCGTGGATGTTAGGTTAAGTTTTTAAAAAATAATTTTAGGATTGATCTGGTATAAAGTTGTCTTATGTCCAAAACTTCTATGTCTTATGTTCAAAAGGATCTAAAAAGTTCTTCAGAATTATATCGAATATCTTGTTTATCACTTGTATATAGTTGTACTTACAATGGATGTTATTTAAAGCGAATTAATTAGTTACGTTACTTATGCTAAATCTCTAACTAATAAATAATATAATATGCATTTGCATTTACTTTAAATTTTACATTGTATTTATATGCTATCTAATTGCATCTTGCTTTATTTTTTTTTTCTATTTTTTTATATATTAAACATTACACTTTGTTTACACTATACCGGAAAAGCACTGTCTGCTGTAATACAGTAAAATACTAGTGTATTAGGCAGAGCACCGAAATTCATGTCTTACTTTGCTGCAATATTTAATCCTATTATAACAACATAACACACTACTATAACACAAAAAAAAAATATTATTATCAATGTATATTTTCAACAATGATTAAAATTATATAAAAACTTGTGAATCGAAGACCGCGCGACATTTTTTAACACAAAAAATGTCACGCTTTTGACAACTTTTTGTTTGTTTTTGTTTCAGTGCTTTAGCGTAATCCAGTGTAGCAGATCGCTCCTTTGCCTGGATAAGTTATTTTGGTCGATTTTGATGTCTTTTTAGCGCGAACAGCTTCAGTTTAGTTTGCAAGCATTCAATATCTTTCTTCAGGGCCTGATCATGTAGAGTAGTTGTCAGTATCGGTGATGATAGCTGTGCAGCTAGTTGGGTTCTCAACATGGATACCACTGCTGTAAGGGCAGCAACGTCTCTTACTAGGCTGGAAATGTTTCTTTACTGTGTGGTGACAGATAGTAATTTATCTAGCTGGCAGTCGACAAAAACGAATATACTATATAGATCCGTTTCCATCGTAGCTTTTATAATATCTTGAAGATCTTTTGCTTACTGGCACTTCCCTTTCCGCATTTTGCGCGAATACATCTTCGATAAATCCATTGTGACACAACTGACTAAGTGTTATTTCGTGGATACAATCTATCTCGTACTATATAAAGGCTAGTTCATTAATAATAATTGACTAAGTGTTATTTCGTGGATACAATCTGTCTTGTACTATATAAAGGCTAATAGTTCATTAATAATAACTGACTAAATGTTATATCGTGGATGCAATCTGTCGTGTACTATATATAGGCTAATAGTTCATTAATAATAACTCCACAAGTCGCACACTTAACTTCCATTTTTATGTAGGTAATTTATTTTCCGTGCACGTCAGGTACGTCATTCCTTCAGGACGTTTTCTAGATTACCAAAAACCTTAACCCGGATCCTAGACCTGTATTAGGAGAGAGAACGAAAGATTCTGATAGCTTGTCTAGAAGTACCCCTGCTTTCAGTATCTTCAACAGTAACTATAAAAATATAACTAAATAATTTTCAAAAAAATCAGATTCTCATTGAGTTTACATATGTATATGCTGTTTCAAGGATAAATGAATTATCAAATTTGGTCCATAGATGGTGATGGTATAGTGGTACTCGAAACGAGTCCACATATCAACACATATACAACTTTCAAAAATTTAATAGATGTGGAGATTGATGGGGTGAGAATGGTGAACGTTATATTTATATATGCCCGTCTCGACACAGAATTTCTCTAGTGAAACGGGCACAGTCCAAACAGATTTTTACATTGTATTATATAGTTACAAATAAAAATAAATATAAAGTGATCGCTTAAGCCAGCCGAAGACAGGTCGTAAGCTCTATAATTACCCCATTCTTCTATATATTTTCTATTAAATATAATAAAAATAGCTTTTTCTCTATGAGATATCTGATATTTATTCATATAATTATAAATTCAAAAAGGTTTTTAACATTTATTAGTCTTAGCAGGTATGAATATTAAATTCCGTTAGATTTTAAAAGTTTTCAAGTTAAGTTATAAATTATTTGCAAGTACTTCAGTCGGTACTTGTAAATATTTAATAAGTTAAAAATTGTATTATTTATAAGTAATGATTTTTTGTATCAAATTAACGAAATCTTATCGAATATTGAAAACAATGTCACGAATATTTAGCTTGTATTTTTATTTCATTAATGCTTGTTATATTATAATTCAACATTGTCCGCTCTAATAATGTTTTTTTAAGAAAAAATCTAGCATGTATTATGATTGCGTTTATAAATTTTGAATCCATAAATTGCCTCTAGTTGTAGCCTTTAAAACAAAATGAAATTGAATAAAAAATGTAAATATTTAGTAATAATGAAATTAGATAGATATGTAATGCCTATGTATAATTCAGATCAAAAATGTTATTATTATGATATAAATAATGGTGTGATCTAAAATTTTACGTTACCAGGGCGTACAAAAAAAAATGGCTACGAAAAATGACGTAAGTTTACCATTGAAAGTATTAAATGCGCCCAGTTATGGATCGGACAAGGATAATCATTTTCTTAATCTGTTCGATCACTTTCATTCAATATTTATTTATGGGGACACCAAACAAAAACAAATAATCTGAAAACGCAGCGAAATTTTATATGATTGCATGTGGCAAAATAAGACCTAAGTCTTATTTTCGTTTAATCATGGTGAATTAATCAAGATACGGGTTTCAATTATTGTTAAACGGTGATAAAAATGCATCAAAAGGGAGGAAAGTGGATTACTTACCTTAGGGATAGTCCATGTAATATGCCACAGATGAGAAGAGAAATAGAAGTTAGAGTGACTGAGAAGTCGAGGAAAGAGATGGGTGTTAATATAGGGTGACGCTTTACTTATTAACTTTACCATAACTTTTTATTTTTCTAAAGTAGTTTTACTGTAAGTATAGACATATTAAAAATGACAAATTTAAAGTATTTCTTAAATAGGAAATTTATAATTTTCCACGTATCAAAATCATTATATTCAATAGTTAATGAGCATTTAAAAAAATTGTGGTAATAATATTTATTGAATTTCTTATTTCCAAAGAAATCATGCGTAACTGATATTGAGATATGAACGAAATATCATTTTTTTTATTTCGAATCAATTTTAATTTTTTTTATTTGCGCCATTATTATTTTATATATACCTAATGTATTATATGAGGTACATTATTAATTATTTGTGATTCACGCTCAAAATTATTATTATTCTTTTCTATCTATTCGCTGAGTATTTAAAAAATATTTATTGCTCAACAAATAGATGTATTATGTATTGCACAATATAATAACTTTAATATTTAAATATTTTTACAAGTAATTTTTAATCATCAAATGAATTCTCATACACAACATTACAATGTAAGCATGACTATGTTTAAACCAGCAGTGCCTGACGAGATTTTCAAATTAATAAAATTTGTAAACCTATCCCTAGAAATAAATAAGTAATAAAATTCATTCAATTAGTTTGGTATATTTACTAGTCGAATATTTTTGCGTAACTCTTATGTACGTACTTACAACAAACAATATTTGGAGTATTATATACTATATGTATTTTATGTACATGTATATACGATTAAATGTGTGTCAATTTGTTATCTCTATATATAATCCTGCACCTTTAAGTGACCTAAGACAAATTTTGGATAGTTACACTTAGGCTACTAGACCCGCGCATAACAATGGCAATTCTATTTTTTTTTATTATTTCTAAATATGAATTGACACGGAACGCTAATACTGTATAAACTATAATTTCAGGTAGACGAGCCCTAGTTAATCCTTTGACTCTACGTATCACAAGGCCTCCAGATGTAATTAATATCCTTCAAAGGATTGTTATTACTGCAGGAATAGCTGGGAAAATAAATCACGAGCCCGCGTCATGACACGTTTGGCTTCCGCGCCAGTTAGATATTAAAATTCCCTATTATTAAACGAGTTCGTGAGTCCCGAGGTAGGATGTAGCGCACGTCTCACTTTCCGAGGATACTAATATTCTTTAAATACTGCAGTTTAAAGGTTTCAATCAAAATTTCTGGGCATTTTCATTTTAATTTATCTTAAAACGATTTAAACTTTATATATATTTACGAGATATGTAACCCAGTGGAGGAGAGTGTACCTATAATATACCATCACCTACAAAAATGTCTTTAGAATTCTTTTTTAATTTTCTTTATATGCTATTTTATAAATTTATGGTGTGAAATGTAGTAGTGTGTGGGTTTACTTTATTCCAATCCAGGCGCTTACATCCTGATCACTGACTAATCACACAGTAATACCCATTTTAAGGCGAGCATTTCTAATACATCATATGTACTTACAATTAAAACATATTAAAGTACACTATTATAAGGGGGTATATAATGTATGGATATTTCGAGTAAACATACTCGCACGAATATTATATTCAAAATTAAATAATATAATTTTTATAATTGTCAAAAATTATTTTGTTGTTTGATTAATATTATTTCTCCTAACAGTCCTAGGGTTGCACACCAATCATATATTTTGTATAGTTTTAGCCATCAAAGTGATTATTCATCGATAGATTAATTTTATGGTTTTTGTGATTTTCAGTTTATCACACAGGTTGTAAAGTTCCTGGTTGTAACGCCTATGCTACACCAATTTTTTGAAAAATAGATTTTGAGGGTCCTTCTTTTAAATATGCCTAGTGTTGATTAAATTTTCAAATATAGAGTTCAGGTTTCTGATGCATAGGTAAGTGCTGATCTTATCCTAGTTTTATACGACTATTTTTATAGCAATGATAACTAGTGCTCACTGTACTAGTTTTCATCTTTTCGTCAGATTTGTTATATATTTTTATGTAAATAAAATATATGACCATGACAACCAACTTTTCTTAAAATTAAAAAATGATTTTCTTTATATTTACAGTTTAATTGTTACACTTTGAAGCCAAAATCACTTTATATTACTTTTATACGGTGTTGGTCACAAAATAAATAATTTGGAATCTAATTGAATTGAAAACTAATCAAAAAATTATAAAAAACCAACTAAATTTAACTACGAGTCACATTTTTTAATATTTTTTTAAAAATTATTCGATTAAATTTGTATTAAGTAACAATTTGAGTTAGGTACTAAATTATTTTTTTAAATAATCGTTTTTTAAAAAAAAATAGATTCTGGTAAAGAAACAATAACATATATTTTTAGTTTTAGAAGAAAATTGTATTTTTTGAAACCGGTAGATGTATTTAAACTCAATAAGTGGTTAATAAAAAAAAGTTAACAAATGGAAATAAAAAATAAATAAATCACTTAGTTATCCTAGTTTTGAATACATATATAAAGTATGTAACATCGCAAAAATATTCAAGTTATAAATAAATACAATTAAATTCCGTTGATATATAAAATAGTTTCTTTCTGTTTCTTATTTTACTTTTAAAAAATTACCATAATATTTAAAGTTGATATTTTTTTAAATAATCAAATTGACGCTACCGAATAAAAACTCGGCAAAATCCATTTATTTTTACAGGAAATAAAATTAAGTTTCCTGAATTTCTTATTAAACCCAAGGAATGGTACGGAAACTGAATTTAAACAAACTAATGATTATATCAATCTTAATCAGGTCACTGCGAGGTTTTTCGTATTTTTTTCAGGAAACTTTCAGTAGGGTAGCGCCGCTCTCTGCTTGTCACGTGTCACATTTTCTTCAGACAGTTTTAAAAATATTTTTAGTGAGAAATTATTTTTATTTGGTTAATTTCGTTGTATTTTTACTACAATCCAACATCCGACCTCGTCTTTAGTAAATTTCTAGATTTCGCATGCTTTTATGTCTGTCTCTTAAAATCGCGCGATTGTTTTATTTACCCAACTATATTTATTTTATAATATTCAAGTATATTTTATTCTAAGGAAAGCTGCATATTTCGGAAACATACCATAAAATAATATATATATATACGATCTCTTACAATTCATTATATCATTTAAATAAATATAATAGGAAGCAGAGGCAGATAGAAACAGGCTATCTTGGCTGCATATCTACAGAATGTACCATAGTGTCCAAAATCTCAGTGAACTGATATATAATAATATTTTTAATATTCAAAGCAAACGTTGTAGTTATTCATTTAAATGACAAATAATTCATTAAATTTGTTTTTAACCGGTATGAGTTTATTATACTTACCAACCGGTTTCGGAAAATAAGCTTTTTTTCAACGGGGTGATAAAAAATAATTGGAAAAACATATTTAACAGAAGAATCAAAGTGTATTTAACATTTTTAAATAACCATGAATTATCTGAATATATCCATAAATTTATTAGAAAATTATCATAATTTTGATAAAACTTAGCATGGTATGTTTTTATAAACAATGTTGGTCTTAAATTGAGTAATTTAGAATCGTTATAAATTAGTAAAACATGTACTCGTAAAATTAACTAAAATCTCATGAATAATCAACTAAATTTAACTACAAGTTCAATATTAAAAAAATTTCTTATCAATTTTTACAATAATTTCGAATCATTAAGTCAACTTCCATATCTTTCATCATCGTAACGATTTTAGTCAGCTACTAGATTTACGTATTAATATTCTAAAAAAATTATAAACATATGAATAACTTTATATATGGTATTAGTTTTTTATCACCCTGATGAAAGAAGATGTATTTTCCAAAACCAGTTGGTGAATATAATTGACTCATAGTAGTTAAAAGTAAAATAATTGTTTATTATTAGTATATAATGTATTTTATTAACGAGAACACATTTTTATTGTGAATTTGTAATTTTTCAGAACATAGGTGTGTGATATTTTAAATACTAATTAAATGTGAATTAAATATATTAATTAGAAAGATATACATATAAAATCAATTTTATCTAAAAATATTGTTGTTGCGCCACCTGGATTCGAACCTGGATCTCTTTCCTAACCGAGGAAGGTGCATTATCCAACTATGCTACAGCGACAATATTTTTAGCGACAAATTTTCGAAGCTATATGTTACCTTTTTTATATTAATATAGGCAATCACATAATGTTAAATTTTGTTCACCTTTGTTCTGTTAAACTTTAATTTATTGACTAACAATATTAGTTTTTATTTTTTTACAGGGCAGTATTAAATTCTACGAGTATAGTATTTAATGGGTATTAAATCAAAGATTTAAAAAATATATTTTTTTAACGTTTTTTTAAGATCCCTCTTGTTGACGCAAGTCGAGTACCTACTCCCTGTGCATTTTGTCCTTCCAATAAACCTTAATATATCTTTCCCGCTCTGGTCAACTAATTATTAAGGGATTTCGCCGACGTGGGTACAGATTGCATTTCGACACAAAACGGTCAACATCTGTCGTTTTTTTAATGTTTGAGAGTAGCACCGTACGTAAAAATCAGGATTACGAAAAAAAAGTGGTGTTCTGTAGCATCCGGAGTGCAGTGATATCTCTGTTCTTCACTACAAAAGTGCGAGTCAACTGGAGGAGAAAATTGATGTCCAACCCAAGACTGACATCAAGGTAGGCCAGATTTATCTACCATTATTCCTTTCTTGTTCCTATTCAGATTGCGTCAACTAACCATTAATTTTAATCGATACAGTCCATGCGATCTTATTCCATCACCCCTATTATATAAGATGGCGTGCAGTGTTTCAAATTACTACCCAAAATAATTGTTATTTTAGTATGTTTAGCATTTGTGTAAGTGCTTACTTATTAAACATACACTATACCTTTAAAACTAATAAGTTAACTGATTGATTGTATTTTTAAAAAACATTACAACGAAATACGCCAACAACTGGGATATATCTGTATTCATGTACAAAGAGATAATTAATAAGTCTTGTTAAGACGATATGAATATAAAGCAACATTCATATCCAAAGGTTTAAATAGAAATGAGTGATGCGAGTGACTCGGTTCACCACGTCTGAAATAACATTCATACAATGCACTCAGCACATATTACGACCACTGCATCGGTGGAATTGTTAATACCACATACTTGAGGTTCCTCATCTAGTGTGTGAGAGAAATACTTAGATAATAATTAATAACGTTACAAAATTATACTAAAATAAAATCATAGTCCGATAGTGTCCTCTCCAATATCATCAAATATTAGAATCAATGTAATCATGATGTCTGAAGCATGTTCTGGCAGACATTAAAAACATTGAATATATCGACTATGTCGATGACCATAGTGGCATTTCGATGATTTGGCTAAAATGAATTATGAATTCAACTACATTATGTTACATATTCAAATGATGTAATTTTTTTTGCAGTATAAAATACAAAAATTAATAATAATGTTTATAAACCCTAATAATGAGACTGGATTTGTCAGACAAAAAAGAACAATATTGATAGATTAATCTGCGGTTTGTGGAAGTATTGAAAACTATTACATATTATAAAATGTTTTCCTTGAAAAAAATTTTTTTTTTATTTAATTTTTTTATTTTAAAATTTTAAAAATAATCAGTAGTATATATATATATCATTTATTTTAACATTTTCTTCTATATGAGAGTAAAACTCGTTTATAGAGAAATAATAAATCCGTGAATTTATGTTTCAGTTAGTCTGTGTACATATTTTTTTACTTCGGATACAAATTTATAGTATACTTTAAAATAAGCAATGTTCTCTTTGTGGTTAAAGATTCTATTTTTATTTTTTATCTTTGTTTAATTAACCACTAAAACGAGTTTAAATAATCTACGGTTTCGAAAAATACCATTTTCTTCTTCAGGATGTCATAACTAACTAAAAACATACATTGTTTCTTTGACAGAATCTATTTTTAAAAATCTATTTTTAAAAGAAAATTTTTTATTTTTTTTATTACATAACTAAAATCATTACTTAATACAAATTTACTCGAATAATTTTTAGGAAAAAATTTTAGAATGGGACTCGTAGTTAAATTTAGTTGGTTGTTTATAATTTTTTGATTAGTTTACATATTATAGTGTTTCTTAAAAAAAACTATAAAATAGACTTAATATTTTTAACACAAAATCCACTGCACTCTAAAAAATTTGTTGCAATTAGTGGATTTGTTAAAGGACATGATTCTTCCCAAAAATGTTAAACTTGTTTCTTTTGATATTGTTAATTTGTTTACTAATGTACCTATTAATGAAACGTAAATTTAATTTCTGATTTATTAAATTGTCTAATTAACTAATAATTTAGTAAAGATCTATGTCGTTTGTTTAAATCTTTGTATGAACAAAATAATTTTCAATTTAAGAATATAAAGTAAAATCAACAGAGGGTCTTCCTATGGGATGCACCCACAAGTCCACTATAGGGCAGTTATTTTTGTAGATATTTGGAGCGGAAATATTTTTGATTGTGATTCTCCTTTTGTTAAAAAATGTTTTATTTTGGAAAAGGGTATGTCGATGATATATTATTGTTTGGTTCAGGTTACAACGTCAACTAACTACATTTTTTTAATTCATTTAATACATTTAATAATAAATACAATTTTACTTTAGAAATGGAAAATATCACCTAAAATTTTTTGGACTAACATTGATTAAAATAATAATAAAATATGAATTCAAAATTTTTAGAAAACCAACTTTTACAGATTACTAATCTTTTCCCAATTGAATCTATCATCCATTATCACCCCAAACATTCAGGGTTTTCCACTCCATGATACATCTTTAGTCAATATTTCTATGTCACATCCAATTTCCAATATTGATGAATACATTAAAAAAATAGCGTTAATAATGGGTATATACAGGTTTGATAGACACTATTTTAAAAAATAAATTAAAAGAATATAATAATCAATTTTTATATAAATTACAGATAAAACATAATGATAATAATGATTATTGGCGTAGGATTTTATACATAAATAAAACTTTTCGAATCAAATATCAAAAACACCTACCACGAAACCTTAGACCGGCATTTTATACAATAATAGTATAGAAATTTACTCATAGAATGTTAAGACAAAGATGATAAATATCACAATTCTAGTGTCTATAACATTAGTTTGCAAGGATTGTGCTGGCCATTTTACATTGGTAAAACCGGGTAGCTAGAATTTTAATATATGAGTAAGGGAGCATTGAGATGATTTTGAACAATTGTGGATTTCAGAAATTTGCTAATCATTTGATAGAAAATGGTCATGATTTTGATAAAAATTGGGATTGTTCAATTTGCATGAATATAAACGGTGTTGGTCACAAATTAAATATATTTGGAATCGTTGGAAATAAATAAAGCGTTGTAAAACTAATCAAAAAAATTATAAACAACCAATAAAATTTAACTACGAGTCCCATTCTAAAATTTTATTCCTAAAAAATTATTCGAGTAAATTTGTATTAAAGTAATGTTTGAGTTAGGTACTAAAAAAAAAAAAAAAATTTTTCTTTTTAAAAATAGATTTTTTTTAAATAGATTCTGTCAAAGAAACAATATATGTTTTAGTTAGTTATGACATCCTGAAGAAGAAAATGGTATTTTTCGAAACCGGTAGATGTATTTAAAATCATTTTAGGGTTAATTAAACACAGATAAAAAATAAAAATATAAACAAATAAAAAATAACTTTATAGTAGTCTGTAATTTTTTTAATTGTGATGGGGAGATTGTTAAAAAATTTGATGCCTTGATAAATATAATGATTTTGGGTTGCGGTATATTTTAGTTTTGGAATATCAATTTGGTCTCTAAATCTTGTAGATTGTAATTGGCTTCTAATATTTAATTGATTTTTAATTTTGAAAATTTGGATTATTGAATTTTAAACATTAATTATTGAATTCTACTGGCAGGATACCAACCAACCATTGTTTGTAAAATAAAAAATGATATTTTTTCTTGAACCTAGTATTGATATAAACATATATTTAAAAATGCATTCTTTCTTCTAGATAGAAAAGCATCTTCAGTGTAACAATCGGTTTATCCGGGGCTACAACCTTTCATTCTTCCGTTCTCAGTCGCAATGTGCATCCGCGGGGAATTTCACCCTCCTCCTACCGAGATAGTGAGCATCTTAGCAACATTCTTACAGCCTTTCTAGTGATTATTATCTACTCTCGTCTGCGATAAACTTATACGTCCCACCAACACTGACATCCTGTACCCTCAGGAATGTGTTGTGTCGAGGGTTTTTAGTATTTTCCAATATTCGTTGTGAATATCGTGCAAGGAGCGCAGTAACTATAAACTTTTAAAATGATTTTTATGATCTCTGGAGACTTTTCAGAATCTGTAGAAACGTATTAAAATGAGAAGCATGGACAACGTGCAAAATACTTGTAGGTAATGAATGTTTGGAACAAGTAGATCAGTTTGTGTATTTGGAAAGTATGTTCGATAGAAACGGAAAGACAGAGAAAGTTATCGAATGGAGGGTGACTACAGGGAATAAAGTGAACGGCGCTTTGAATGGAATTATAACTAATGGAAACTTGTCAACTGAGGCAAGACTAGCAATCAGTTCACCGGCACTGACACTGATGTATGGAAGTGAGGCCTGGACCTAGCAGAAGAGAAACGAAAGTAGACTGAATGCACTAGAAATGAGATCACTTAGGCGTATATGTGTCAGATCCATTTATTACAGATTAAAGAATGAATAAATAAGGAAAAAATGTAAAGCTGATCTTAGTATAGAGAGTAATATTATGAAAGGATAACTTAGGTAGTTTGGTCATATAGAACGGATGAATAAGAAGAGAATGGTAAGAAAGATATATGACGTAAGTGTTGATGGCACCAGAAGTAGAGGATGTCCGCGGAAGACTTAGAGTACGACCAGATAAATAATCGTCGAGCTTGTATGAGAAGATGTATGAACGTGTGGAGTTAAGAGAACGAGAACGAGTGGAGAAGAGTGTGGCGCTCTATCCTCTTTGCTTACCCCCGCGGGGAAACGACGTGATGGTAAGTAAGTAAGTAAGCATGATTCTAAATTGGCTTATTTAATTCGAAGGCCACTAATATGTCTCAATTACCAAATAATAATGTACGATTCGAATAACTAAGTACGTAGATAGTATCTGCATTTCATACAATTAAAAATTATCTGTTACTGATATTTTTTAAAAGAGCATTAATCAATTTAAGAACAAAAATCAGAAAAAACTACCCGCTATTTCACTATTTTCTTGGAATAAGATAATTTAACTGTTTGTTTTTTGAATATTAAACAATTAAATTCAGTTTAGATAGATACATCAATAACAGAATACGATTTGTGTTATTATCGTTATTTATTATTTTTATAATATTATAAAAACAAAATAATGAGATAAGTTTGATATACATACCTACATGTAGACAGATAACGAAAAACACTGGTTACTGTAATACAGGTATGAGTCTAGCAAAGTAAACAAATCATCCTTCCCAATTTGTTGATATGATCTTGAACAACTATTTTTGAATTAAAAAAATATTTGGTTCTATTACATCAAGTTAGGTATCTTAAGGATTGAAATTATATAAGCAAATAATCGCACATCATTGATAATATTTATTTATTAATTATGTTAATATTATATATATATATATACGTACGAGTGTTTAAACACGGTTCTGGAAAGGGTGCCAAAAATTAGTTCGTCTTTTTTGTTATCTTTCTTTCTCTAAGCGTCACTTTTTCTGATCTGGATAAACGCCACAAACGTCATACATCAAACGACAATTAAAACATCAAAAAAATGAAATTATTATTATTATTACTTAGGTATTTGACAGTAAACACCTTCAGAAATAAAGATCATATATACACTCGCACTTGACACTTCAATAATAAAATGTACGATTTTCCCAATCAATTTTCATTTATGATGATAATTTTAAAATATTTACTTGTCCGAAACGCATATACTACTAGACAAGGTACGCTAACATCCGCGACTCTTCGGGATTTCTAAAATAACCTAAACAGTCTTAGTTTCAAACTCAATTAATTGAACACAACATTTCATTCGCGCTAACTTTTCGGAAGTCAATCGGATGTGTCTGAAACAGTTTGTTTTCATCACTCGTGTAATATTCCCTTCCAATTTATCTCCCCTTACCTGATCTGGGCTGATACTGAACAGCGCGGCGCTCACCTGTTCAGGGTCCACGACTTCCCGGGAGTGTGATCGACGCCTCGGTTAATTGAATCTGTCCCGAGTGCTTTGATATCGAGAATTTGTTGTTGAAGCGCATCCCTCGAGAAATGCGCCACATACCTGTGTTTATCTCGAGTTCATAATCGAGTTCCCGCGCCAGGTACGTGTGGAAATGTATATAAGTGACGTAGATTTTCATAATATCTTCATCGACCAAAAACACATTTGCTGGCCCGTAAAAGAATTTTAGATTATAATAATAAACCTGATTCCAATTCCAATTTTTATTTATTCCACGCCCCCAGAGACTATTACAAGAATTCAAAGAATACAAATATTTATAGATACAGGTGAATATTATGTTCCAGGCCGATGTTATTTTTAAATAACTAAGAAAAAATATATAATTTTATTTTTTGATTATTATTTTTATTACAATTGTGTATAAATTAGTCAAATAACCGCTTCTGGTAGCGGCACGAATGCGTGCTCTTTTAACCATATTTTTCATAAAGTTCTCGCACATTTCGCGTGTTATTTCAGTAATTTCATTTCGAATATTATCCTGTAGCATGTTGTTGACTTATTGTCGTAGACCTTTTTTTTTGAGTACCTTCATAGAAAATAGTCGAGAGCTGTCAAATCAGGTGATCGAGGAGGCCAGTCGATATCACCGCTTTTTGACATTATGCAGCCGGGAAAAATTTCTCGCAAAATTTCAAACATAGATCGGACTGTGCAATCGATGTAATCGAATGTGGCAATTGCGATCACCATTAATGGTTACAGCATTGCATTATTATTAAGATAAAATGTTTTAATGACTTCAACGCGTCGTTGAAGCATTAGATGATTAACCTTTACCATACCGTGATATAAAATACTCATACGCAGCCATGCTGTCAACTCGTGTTACCGTGAGAAAATAGAGTTCTATTAGCTTTTGAAATGTGAAAAAATGGTTTATGCCATAAATTTACTTTAAGTATTGAGCGTTAAATATTAAAAAAATATGTAATATTATAATTCGGAGCATTCATCAAGTTCTGTATAGGAGATTGCATTGTATTATAATACAACCTTCCTTTTTATCTATCTTCATTTAATTAGTGAGAAAGATACACCATTACATTCGTATGTCTGTTATTGTTTTCACTGTGAAATTAATGTGCGATTTCTTTCTGTTTTGCCACAAATTGTATTTTTGTCAACGTATCAATTTTACAATGGAATGCATTGAATTAATTATTTTTGTAGGATTCGCCTTACATAATTGATTTCTCACTAGTCATTTCTAAGCCTAAATATTTTCCTTCAAATTAGCTAAAATATGAAGTGTGTGTTTCGTATATTTTTAGAAATATTACAGATTTAATAAGAGCAGTAGATCTGTGTTACTTCATGGTTTGGGAATGGTTAATAATAAATTGTAATCAACTACTCTCTACGATTACTGAATACAAAATGATAAATATTTTTCAAATCAAAATGGTGGCTAAACAAAATCGGCCTGGAACATAATATTCATCCTGTATTAATGTTTTCAAATTTAATAAAATTGATTAATTAATTTAATTCTGGCGTCTCCTACCGAGTTTTACTCAAAGATATTTGAGATTCTCCGTAATATTCACCCTGCATTATTTTGTACGATCTAATTATGAAAGTTATTGAAATTTATAATTTTAATTATTCAACTATAGGGGAAAGTGGTAATGTATAGAACAATTTCAGTAAAAATATAAAATGCTAATTTATTTGAAATAATTACAGTATTGTTTATCTAAAACCTTATTACATATTTATACGAAATAATTATAGTTAAATAAGGTGTATTAAATTACTTATAAGGCATTTTATTGACGTGTTTACTTTGTCACATTCCTCCCTTATGGATCGGGATAGAATTATGGTACATACTCGTAATTATATAAAATTTTAACTAATTTCGTTGAATCAAATCATATTTCAAAACCATATTTTTTTCATTATTTTGTACAATTTTTTAAATAGCAGTAGCCCAAAATTCACGTCATCGTGTGTGTTGAAAATAAGATTAACTTACCGGTCTCCTGGGACAAGGTTCAGACTGAACACCCGATGTGACCAACAAGTACGTCAATTACCCACTACCCATGTATGAGGAACATTTCACTCACAACTGTATCTACATGTGTTGTAATTAAATATTTTGACGCTCAACATATGCGTGATTGAAATCATTATGTAAAATAAACACATTAGGAGCGTATGTATTATATTGTCTGTTTAATGCTTAGTCGACAGAATAAAGAGAGGGTCGCTGAAATGATTTGGTCACATGGAACGTGGAGAAGATGATAATGAAAATGTATGATGCGAGTATTGAAAGCAACGGAAACAGAGGATGTCCGCAAAAAACCTGGCATGGTCAGATAAACCAAATATTGGTGAGCGGTTCAATTAAAAACGGCCATGTATATAAACAATATTGGAGTCGGCTAAAAAAGCCCAAACGGTAATAATTGGTCGTTCCTTTAGATATCCATCAGATCTTATATTTAAAGAGCATAATGTACTTGATATAAGACAAATCTTTATGTTGAGACTCGTTCAATATTTCCATGCTAACAACAACTCACTCCAAGCAATAAATCATGGACACAACACAAGACAAACAACGAACATCTACACACCAGTTCCGAGAGCAACAACGACATTTTATCAAAGATTCTACATGTTCTTAGCTCCGAAACTATACAACACACTCAGTACCAACTGGAAATCGTTTAATTCCAATAAGATTACACAAATATGGACCCAATATATGATCCAATCAGGTAGAGATGAATCAGAACATTCTAACATAATTTATACAATACCTACACTAATAATTCACTAGTCCTACAACACTCCCAATACATATATTTTAATTTTTTATACATATTTTTTTTATTTCTCTTTTTATTCCTGTCAATGATTTAAATAACACCACAACAGCATTAAAAATAACTGGTCACTTTAACACAGACTTCAGTCTAGTAAAGTAGCCAGGACAACGCTATATATATCAGAGGGGAAGTCTACTCCATCCCACAGAATAAACTACGAGTATTAATTGTGTCTTATGTTTATTATATTATAATATATTCACCTCTGTTAGAACAAAAATATGTTTGTCATCTGATAAATAAATATTTTTATAAAAGTATATTAGTGTGCCAGAACGAAATAGTATGGCGTTCTATCCTCTTTTCCTAATCCTGCGATACGATTGATTGATCGTAAGTAAGCAAATAAGTATATTTTTTTATTATTTTTCTCACACGTAGTGTACAATTAATCTAACGCGGTAATAATTAACTATGTTGCGTTTCAGTTTCTCGAGATTTGATTTTTTTTAAATAAGCATTTTTAGTAGGTAGGTAATATGTAATAATTCAGCATTAATAACATGTATACATGTGAAAATATTTTCTAATAATATATTGTGTCAGCGCGCCAGCACCGCCGGTGTCAGATGTTTTTGGGTGTGCATGTGGCATGCTTAAAAAAACGACGCGCGCGGGACACGACATTTCACGACATCATCTTTTCATTACCGTTTGGCTCTCTGACTAGTTGACTAGTTATATACTTTGTATCATAAAACTGTATTATTCGTATAATAAAGATTATAATTTACATATAAGAGTTTCTATTTGACCAACCAATAAACGCCTTCAGGGTATACAACTGGAGAAGTACTCATCACGCAAGTATGTAACAATTTGGCACAGTCGGTTAAAATTTCCTTAACCCTTCCCAAACCATGCTGTAATACAGGTCTACCATCATAATTAAACCTGTAATATTTCGGTAAATACATGCAACATAAAATTCATATTTTAGATAATCCTTAAGAAAATATTAGCGCTTAGGAATGACTAGTGAAAAACCAATTATGAAAAGGGAATCGTACAAAAACAATTATTCTTTCCATTCAATCCGTTGTAAAGTTAATACGTTGGTAAAAATACAATTTGTGATATGAAAGACAGAGATCACATACTATTTTCACAGTGAAAAGAACAACAAACATACAAATGTTATTGTCTCTTTCTCACTAATTAAATGAAGAGAGATAAGAAGGAAGGATACATTGTATAAAACTAAATAAATGATCTAAATTATGTTATTAATCATTTTTTCAAAATTGAATGCTCAGTATTTAGAGTAAATTCGTGCCATTAAAGCCATTGAAGCTAATAAAAACATTTTTTCTAACTGTTATTTACGGTAACACGAGTTGACAGCATGACTGGGTTCGGCTATTTTATGTCATGGCATGGTAAAGGTTAATATCGGGCACCAATAGGATAAGAATACGGATAAAATATGTTTCGGAAGGGGAACAAATTGGCAACAAACGGCGGAATGAGCGAGAAGCAAATATGGTCAAGTTCTTCTTCGAGCACTATTTTTACACTATGCTACAATTTTAAATAATACAAAATAATTAGATTTATTACCGTAATAAAATTATTAAATTGAATATGTGAATATAGTTGTGCATTGCAGTGGAAAAATGTGCTGTTGAATAATTAATGGAGGGTCATTACGGCGGTACAAGCAAACACTCGTAGCGCATACGCCGCTCCCAGTATCTGTCGAATATTACTCATCGTTAAAAGCACTAGTTCGCGGGGCACTAAGCGGTATTCTGTTCCCGTGAAAGTTTATCTTCAGCGGCACGATCAATCAAGCGGTGGGCGCGTATTTTACTCGAAATTAAAAAATTAAAGGATATATTTTTCATCCGTGCAAATGGACACGCGCCCAAATGGAGAAACAAATGAAACGATAAATCACATTTATCCGGAGGAAAATAATCTTACTCGCCGAACTAGTGGAGCCAACGCCATCTGTTGTCGTTTATTTTGATTAAACAACACCGCTACACCAGCTGTATAATTGCATTTTGAAAATATAGTATTCTCTCGATCATCGCTGTGCGATTATCCGGTTTTTCAATTATCCGCGTGTCGTCGCAAGCTGCAAATCTAGCCTATTCCGAAACCAACTATATTTTTAAGGATGTAATGCTTACATATACTTAACAATTGACACAGCCCTTCGTATCTTATTTTTATATTTCTGAACAAACTTTCGTCCCATTTTACTTTGCCTTTCTCAACATGTTTTTTTTCTAATGAAACAGGTATTAAAAAAATTGGTATATATAGGTAGTTACAAAATAAATAAATCTTTTAGGATTTCTACCCATCTGGCATCATCTTAGGCATTCATGGCTACAATCGTTAGGAGAAAATAATGAACATATTATTGATTATGTACTTACTCACCATTACTTCTGCAGAGGTAGGCAGAGAGGATAAAACGCCACACTCTTCTGCCCTGGCGTATCACACATATCTACTACGCATACCTCGTTTACTTTCGTACAAGCTTATCGATGAAGTATCTAACAGGGGTATCCTTCAATATCTGATCAGACTAACACGCCAAGTATTGTAAAACTATACATTAATGTATAATATTGATCTTTCCGATAAATATCTTATATAACAGCGACACAGATTATTTTATCTTCTATTGTATTAAAGCGATCTACGTGTGGTCAGGCCCACTGCAACAGTAATTATACTACTGAACCGCTTGCTTCGGATACAGACGTACTCCATGAGACCAAATATCATATACTCGTACATATCGTTTCAACCCTTAGCTATTTCTACATTGTTATGCTAATTTGGTTTATAGTTATTAAATATGCATTTTTATTTAATTTAATAAATTTGGATATAATACAAAGATACTTATATAATATAATATTATCATATATTTATGTTGTGAATAACTTGAATAGATTAATTTGTTATTGTTCATAAAATTAAATGAAAAATAAATAAATAATACTTTGATTAATTTTTGGTTTCACCACTATATATCAATTAACAAAACGTTACGTGTTATATAATTGCAATCAAAACTTAATTGTTGAGATGCTGCAAATGGATTTGATAATATGCATGAGAGGTATATTGACGAAGTGCCATCCTCAACCTGAGACTAGCAACATTTTCCTATATCTAGCTGTGTACATCTAGCTACCTTCGTCTAATATGGCACTCGGAGGTTTCTTTGAGACTATCTACAAGTGACGTGGATAGCCACAAAAAACACTCCAAATTTATGATTATAATAAATAGCTGATAAACGAATAAGAAGAATTTTCAAGAGACTGTGATAACGGTGCTGGTCCAACCGAGAGAAACAGCTTCAACAGCAGTGGCGTGCAGTAGGTATAAATTTAGGTTATGCTGTTACCAATGATATTATACAATCATACAATACAATATATGTACATTCATTTAACCAATGTCTTTAGACAAAATAAATCCGTCGTTTATACGACCCTACCATGTATTTATTTGTAATTTTAGACTACTATTAATAATGTATTTAAAGTTTAAGTTTTAACGTAAAATAATACCTTCTTACCTATGTAAAAAATGTATGGACGTTTTTAAGAACAATTTTTATGACTGAACATGATTCATTTATTGTTTAAAAATCCTTCATGTAATAACTAAAGTAAATAATTACTTTAATTAAAGGTTAAAGTAGGAAATAGTTCTGTCAATTGCTTTTTGTTTTTCCCAAATCAAAAATCAATCCATGCATCAAGTTTAAAGAACAATCATGAAATCAACACGTTAAAAACAGTAAGATAATAAAATTCGCGAATTAGTAAAAGAGGAAGTAGACCCTTCAATGATTTGCATGCAGTTATAAGCCTTTCTAATGTTATTATGTTAAAAAACAGCATAGGTAACGACTCTATACAGAACGAAAGAAAGACATTTTTAATTCAGTAAACAATCAATTATATGACTCGAGTAATTCGCAAGCTTAAAGACAAAACAGAGTAATGTAAATAGCTCAATGCGGCGAATACAAAAGAGCGCCATGGGTACAAAGGTGAGTTGTTGTGGTAGTTTTTATAACTAAGCAATTAAAGTCTCTACTGGTACTCAGATGACGCTAATTTTAAAATAATGTTATCGTTTATGTTAATTATTAATGTTAATGTTAATTCAATTATTTAATTTATATTTGTTTCCCAGAATTTTTGTAATACAAAATTGGTTTGCTTGTATGCACTGCACGCCCCTGTTCAAAGGGTTATAATATGAGATATTATATTTTTCCAGCGAGTATACAGTAAGTGGAAAAGTTCCAGTACTTTTGTATAAGAAGAATATGTGTGAATTTTTCTTGGCTGAAATAATAAAAAGGAGGCGGACACAAAAAGTATTGGAGCCTTTTGATTTACATAATATTCGATCGTAATAATTAAAAAATAGATAGTAT
Organism: Eubasilissa splendida; assembly: GCA_031772225.1. Classification (NCBI taxonomy): domain Eukaryota; kingdom Metazoa; phylum Arthropoda; class Insecta; order Trichoptera; family Phryganeidae; genus Eubasilissa; species Eubasilissa splendida. The sequence goes on along the minus strand of CM062846.1, from coordinate 32,198,280 downwards.
TAATCACGTTGAGAAACTAAAATTGTACCCAAAATAAATTTATATTTTTAAAGAAAATACTTTTTTGTTGTGAAGTTACATTTTCAGAACATTGTTCTCTGGTATTTTTAATACAAATTAAATTAATCAATTAGAAGGACAAAAATAAAAATATTTTTATCGAAAAAATATAAAATGTTGCTACCGGGATTCGAACCTGGATCTCGTCCTATCCGGAAAAAAGTGTGACAAATTTTGAACTTATATATGTTTAATTTTACAATTGATACATAATAATAATATACTGCAAATTAGTGTAGAGAATAAAATATCAATCTGTCAGCAAATGAGTAGAACTAATATGAGAGTTTTTGCTCATAAAATGGTCCTGGGAAAGCGGAGGGTCGCCATTCAATACCACTGTCCATGGAGCATTCGAAACCATGTCCCGATCACCACACCTGTATCACTAGAAAAAAATATGTTAAGCCATTCGTAGTTTACAAGTAGTTGTACAAGGTGTGGCGAGTAGACAACAACACCTGTGGGCCGTGCGGTGAATATGATTTAGCCGCGATACCAGAGCCACCAGCGAAACGTGGCGAATAAGCTATAGAGTTCACTCGCATCAGACTGACTAAAAAGGACGGATGAAGGGGATACTTCAATAGTGGGGAGAATGTTTTAGCCTTCCGGTCACTGATGACAGGATGCCCATTCTCTCTCGTGCTCCCGATCAGTCTAACTGCTTTACTTGTGAACTCTCTCATTATACAAAATATTGTTTATTATAAATTTATTATAATAAACAAAGTTTTATAATCTATAGAAATGGATATAATAAACCACAAAATACATATACATATTAGTAATTTGGTATTGTGACATATTCATCTAAACTTGTGAACTCACTACTTTCATCTTTATAAAATAAATATCGAGGCAGAACCGAGGTAAGACATTCAATTCATTTGCCACCCGAGATGCTTGCATTCCTTGAATCTCTTGTGTAAACTGGAGTCAATTTTTGTTAAATCAAAAAAGTGAATTTCCTAAGCATTCGCCAAACTGAATCCCTGACGTTCCTGGCGTAAACCAAAAAGGTATTTATAATTACTAATAGGTTAATATATAAATGAAGTGAAAGCAAACTCTAAGTACAACAGTACCTACTTGGAAACTATTGTAATTTTTTTTTTGTTTGTAACACAAAAAATATGTAACGGTTTATCCGTACACCCTACCCTAAATTCGGATAATCGAAAGTACAGTGTAATTCTCGTGTCTGGGCAGGAAGCGCGTGCTAACTTGACTGACGGTTTATCAGCGGGAGATTTTAATTTTCCCGCTTTCGCGTGCCGTTTGCCCAAAACGTACTCACGATATGGAAATCGCTGTTGATTAAAAGGCGGGCTAGAGAACAATAGCAATTTTCTACAAACCGATTTAATAACGTACTGCATAATGTAACATAATTAATGTTGTGGTACAATTTGAAGCATTTAAAAGTGAAATATCGCAACCCTGCCGCCCTAAGGATAAAAACAGACAACGCAATTGTACAAACAAAATTAGAAATTAAGTTTTTTTTTACGAATAATAGAAATAAAAAATAACGCAACAACATGCATAACTGTAATAATAGACTTATAGTATTATTTTTATTTGTTAACTTTATCTTATTAACCACTTATTGAGTTTAAATACATCAACCGGTTTCGAAAAATAATAATAACAAAGTTAACAAATAAAAATAATGAATTTTAACCACAAAGTTGATTATGCTGATTTCAAATGTATATATAATATTACTTATATTATTATAATAGACATATATTAACATAAAATGTATGAAGTTTTATTCAAATATGGTCTAAAATGCTGCATTACCGAAATAATAAGTTAAATATGAATTAAATATATTAATTATAAAGATATACATATAAAATCAATTTTATAGAAAAATATTGTTGTTGCGCCACCGGGATTCGAAACTGGATCTCTTTCCTAACCGGGAATATTAATAAATATTATATAATATTTTAAAATATCACAGACCTATGTTCTGAATAATTACAACTTCACAATAAGAATGTGTTCTCCTAAAGAAATAATAAGTATTTTTTATTAACTGAACTATCAACGGGTTGTATTTTTAATTTAGTAATAATATTTTACTATATTTATGGTTGTGAAGTTGCAATATATCTATACCTATACTATATATTTATATTTATACACGTTTCATTTAAATAATATAATACACACATGCGTAATACAGAATTTATACAGTGATAAGATGTTTTTTTCATAAATCTGCGAGTCAATGCTTATTGGACTGCCAGAGCAACCTAGTTTGTAAATTTTCTGTCTGTTCCTTAATTCTCATTTTCTGTGTCGTAAAAGATACAAGAATGAATGTATTCTTCCTTTTATATTTCTATCATTCAATAGGTATTTTTTTTATATGTAAACAATATAAGATTGAAAATAAACAATACTACAGGTAACATTAGTTAAGCTGAATAGAAACATCATACCGACTATGTACAATACGAAATTAAAAAATAATGGATATTCAAGTTAATATTTTTTTTTTATATAATGAATAATTAGATTATATGTATAGAATATCCTAGAGACAGCAATCCAAATAGTCTATGGTTAGAGATCATTATTAATAATTAATTAAGGGTCAAATAGGTCTATCCAAAAATTAGTAACCCCTAACTATCTCTGAGACACCTTGTATATATGTAATCTTAAAGGAGAATTATCGCTTTTATTTTTAGAACTACAGAAAGCTAAATTTCTAATTTCGATAAATGCACTTTAATATTTTAACACATTATTAATAAACAAATAATAGATATCTCATAGAGACAAAACTATTTTTTATTATATTTAATGGAAATATATATATGTGTGTGTAAAAAATAGCTTCGTTTCTATGAGATATATATTATTTGTTTAAAAACAATCGGTAAAAATCCAGTAATTGTGTATTGTGTTCTTGGACATATTCAAATATTGCATTATTAATAGATTATTTTTCTTCTTCTTCTTTTTTATGGCCTCGTGAAACTTCTTGATCACAGTCATAATAGAGAGCCATTCATCCCTCGACAATGCTTTTGTGGTCCAGTCTGCTGTCCAATCCGCCCATCTACGTCTCGGTCATCCCCTCAATTTAAATCCTATTGGCATGTGTACGAGGGCTTTTTATTAACAGTTTAATACTGCAATATGAGGCTGAAAATATTCGAAAGAATCAACATGTCCGCAATACTCAAAATAAGCTTTCCAATAGTGAAATCCCCAGTGATCTTAAGATGACTATCATTCAAACCGTTACCTCTAGTACACTCGCCTGCTTAGTATGCCTAAAATTTAGTAGAACATAATGAGTATTTGTGTTGTAACGGAAACTGAATTAGAATTATCTTGACACGACTACCGTTTTGAAGACAATGAAGATTTTCGAACATTCTCGAACAGCCACGAAACTGTGGCGGCTTTAGCACAAACCTGACGAGACGTGCGACAACGTCTTCCACAATAATTTACGACTACGCCCGTGGCAGTTTCTCCATGGCGTGCATCTGACTAAAGAAGTTTTACTCTTAAAATGGGATATGCCAACATATTCTCAAAGATGAAGTACTGACACTGTTCATTATATATTTTAATGGTGTGTTAAATTACTTTTAATATTAAGTCCACACAACCAATATACGAATATTACATATTTTAATAAAGACTAGACATTACTCAACCAATCGAGACTTTAACTTTATTAGTATTTTCAGTATTAAGCTTATCATCCCTGTATATATAAAAAAAAGTGTAAATACATTTAAGAGGACAAAATTTTAATTCAACACTTGGAGTAAAACTAATTTCCATATTATTATTCTAAAACAGTACAAATTATAAATAGGACATACATAGAGATATGCATTAGATAAGTATATAACCAAATTAGAAGCAAAAATAAATATTTGTGAAAACGATGTCCTAAAATGATTTCAAGATAATAAATAAATAATGTATTACACATTTTTTTTGTTCTTAAGTTTTAATTGGATAAATTTCTCCGTATAATAATAATTTATTATTTAAATTTATGTTATTGTAAATTTTGTTCATATTTTTATGTAAATATCTTAATTACTGTATATTTTGATCATGTTTTTATATAGACGTCTAAATACTATCATTTAAAATCATACTCATTTGGACATGCAATACACTAATGTTACTTAAAAAAATTGTACTTTACATTTAATACAAATTAAATGTATTAATTAGAAAGATATTCATATAAAATCAATTTTATCGAAAAATATTGTTGTTGCTACCGGAATTCGAACCTGGATCTCTTCCAATCCGGGGAACGTGCATTAACCGATTATGCTATACCAACACAAATTGACGACAAATTTTCGAACTTATATGTTACACTTTTCAAATTAATACATGTATCGTTCCATTATTTCAAAGCCATCTTCTTTATTTTTACGGAATCTCAAATACCTTTGAATAATCCGATGGACACATTTAATTTGTATTAGAAATATCACAGACTCATGTTTTGAATAATTACAACTTCACAATAAGAATGTGTTCTCCTTAATAATGTACATAAATCATTAAAACTATTGCTCTGCATCAAAAATAAATGTGCGATATTATTTCGATTCCTTAAGAGCTGATTGCTAAGTGTATTGCCACATTTTTTAACCAGATCTGAATACGTTAATTTAAATATACTAATAAACAGCAAAGACTTCAATCTACTTAAGGAGACAGTGAAAATCTCATACATTATGTACAAATTACTATATCAGAAAATTAAAATTAAATTAGCAATATTTGAATATGTCCAAGAATACGCAATTACTAGATTTTCACCTACAGAGGCACTATTATTAATCAAATAATAGATTTTATAGATATGGAGATTGATTAATGAATGAGAATGGTGAACGTTATATTTGTATAAAGTGATCATTTAAGCCAGCCGAAGACAGGTCGTAAGCCTTGTAATTAATTATCCATACTTTCATATCTTTTCATTAAAAATATAATAAAAAATAGCTTCGTCTCTATGAGATATCTATAGTTTAAAATTAAATTATATGTTATGTAAATTTATTTCTTCGATTCCCATTAATTTTGTCTTTTTCCACTCAGAATCATAACACAACAATGATATTGCAGACATAATGTTGGTCGACATCTCCATGAATCGCGTCTAATAAAAATATTTAAAGCCTAATCTTTTTCTATTAATAAGCGAACAAAGATGATCAATTTTTTTTTTTATTAAGTTAAGAAACAATATATCAATTCCTGTTGTTTGAAAAATCTTCGTATCGCGTGGCCACATTGTTCCGCTCAATGATTCCTACACGTAGCGTAGAGGGGGAATTATACAACAGACGGATGAAACGTATGAACAATTTGTTTACGGTCAAAGGGAGATGAAATAAGAGATACATTCTTAATTAAAAACGCGATTTGCATTTATGAATAAATAAACGGCATCCCCATCGTATGTTGTTATAAATTTGACATTTCGTGTGTCACTGTGTATTTTTTAAATAAGAGCAAATTACGGCGCCCCCGTCCACGTCCACAGAGCGAGTTATAAAAGTGTTTTAATGTTTTAATTAAAAAATGTAATAAAACATTTCCACATGTTCTGAAATAATTTCCATTAACAATATTTCAGGAAAAAGGAAAAAAATCGTTTTATTTCACACATCCGTAAAAATAAAACGTCTGCCTTTATTTATTTTTAAATCCTGCGGTGACTTAGTAAATCTTTTACGTAAATCTATAATTGGATAACTAACCTAGACCTCGTTATTGGATTTTCTCAAATGTTGCTTCAAAACCCTCTTATATAGTATTATGGAAGAGACGGGAATATGTGCACCCTACTTTTCCCATGCCTATTGTAATATGATGGTACCTTCCATAACCGTTATTATAAACAAACTCCCATTGATTGACTGAATTAAATTACTAACTTTAAACTAATTTATTAAGTATATTACATGTTTTTGTATTAATTTAATTTTCCTTGAGCTTAACTTGTTAATATTTCAATAGCTTTCGACATATTTGGTTTTGTGTACTAAGATTATCTTTGGTACTATGGTTTTACATTAAATTATATTCCTTTGTGCAAAATAGAATTATGGGATGTCCTTCTTTTTTTGTAGTTTATCCGATCTTATCAACAATAACCTTATTACAAAGAGGTATACGTATACGCACTAACAATCTTATTACAAGTATCATTTCTAATAATAAAATAAAATATATTTACCAACATTTTCATTTATGTGTTCTAGCTATTTAAGATTTTGGCGTATTTTAAATGTTTATTTTTTATATTAAACATTAATATCTAATGCTTTTATTAAAATGTCCTATATTTTTTAATTAAATATATATCCTGGTTATAAATTTTAACCACGTTAGAAAGTTTTGTAGTTTGACATTTATTTTAGAACTGCCGATTCCCAATATTAATTTTTCACATATATCGGAATAAAAATATCAGGTAACATAGCGGACATAACTTGTAAAACACGACTTCTAGCATAAACAATAGAGGGAAGAAGGTTCAACGTTGAGGACTACAAGCTGGTAGCTGCCAAAGGAAGGCCAAAAAAGGCCCTGGATTTGAAAGTTTAGGAAGGCATATATCCGACTCGTTCTCATCGGGATGGACCAGGCAAAATGGTAAAGGAATATCCAAGCCACTGAATAAGAGGTTAAATTAATTAGACGTGAACGCATCTCTCGTAGGCAATAAAACTTTTAAGTCGGCGGGGAAGAGAGTCGAGTTAAAGTTTGATAAAGAATGTTTAACAGCACAAGACACCGATTTAAATAATATAACTTTAAAAATGTCATCAAAGAATACTGTCACTCATAACTAATCAACGTACGCTAATTCGATATCCATTTGTAACAGCTTAGGCATCAAATTACCGCTCAGACTTGTATTTTAATTTATTTTCCCTCTTCGTGATAAAATAAAAAACTAAGATTAAAGAAGAAGAAGAAAAATTCATATGTTGTATATATCTGGGTATCATCACTTAATGAAATAATGTGAATACTTTTATTTCATTCAATTTTTTCTTAATTAACAATTTTCCATTCTTAGTTTATAAGATCTTTATAGCTTCTCTCGTTTTTGATATAGGTTATAATTTAAAAAATATGTAAGTCCACACAATGGAGCCTCCACGTAGTATTATGGGGTATACATCTCAATGAAGGAAGGGAGAACTGGTGGATTGGAATGATTTATTCGACTTTTTAAATATCTCGGGCTGTATTAAGTGAAAAAACTAAGTAAATTAACAAAAAAATTAGTTGGTAATGATTTCATATTATATTAAGGAGAGCACATTTATATTGTGAAGTTGTAATTATTCAGAATATCAGTTGTGATTATTTTTAAATACAAATTAAATGTATTCATTAGAAATATATACATACAAAATCAATTTTATCGAAAAATGTTGTTGTTGCTACCGAGATTCGAACCTGGATCTCTTCCTATCCGTGGAAAAAGCATTTATATGATTATGCATAATTCAATTTGTATTAAAAAAAATATCACAGACCTATGTTCTAAATAATTACAACTTCACAATAAGTATATGTTCTCCTTAACAATATATAAGTTTTTTTTTTGTTTTTTTTTTTAAGAGAACACATTCTTATTGTGAAGTTGTAATTATTCAGAACATAGGGCTGTGATATTTTAAATATTAATTAAATATATTAATTATAAAGATATACATATAAAATCAATTTTATCGAAAAATATTGTTGTTGCGCTACCGGGATTCGAACCTGGATCTCTTCCCTAACCGGGAGAGGTGCTTTATCCAGCTAAGCTACAGCGGCACTATTTTTAGCGACAATTTTTCGACCTTATATGTTACCTTTTTGAAATTGATACATTTAATCGTTCCATCATTTGACAGAGCCATCTACCTTATTTTTACAGAATCTCAAAATACCTTTAAGTAAATCTGATAGCAGACGCCAGAATCATCAATTCATTTTTATTAAATTTTGTATCAATGTGTCCAATATATAATATATTTAATTCATATTTAATATATAAGTTATATTAACGTGTCCAAAATTTAATAAAAATAAATTATTAATTCTGGCGTCTCCTATCGAATTACTCAAAGGTATTTGTGATTCCGTAAATATAAAGAAGATGACTTTCAAATAATGTAACGATAGATGTATCAATTTGAAAAGTGTAACATATAGGTTTAAAAATTTTCGTCAATGCACTGTGTTGACGTAGCATAATCGGATAATGAAATTCCCTAAATTGGAAGAGATCGAGGTTCGAATCGATAGATTTTATATGTATGTTTCTAATTAATACATTTAATTTGTTTTTAAAAATATTTAATATTTATTCATGAACGATTTTAAAATTAAAAAATTTTTCAGGAAAAAATCATATTTTTATCATTAGTTAAGCTTTTATACATGTACGAGTATATTATTTTTCAGTAGTTATTTTCTTACTTTTTCATAACGTATTTTTCCATGCTAAATTTATTAGTTCTGTTGGTGTGTTTCTAGACAACATTTGTATTAATGTTTAGCAGTGCGTTTCCGGTCGTGCTACTGACACGAACACGCATGCATATACACGAAACACTAAACACACAAAAGAACAATACTGAATATTAAAACACGATAGAAAACATCGCGTGTCAAAAAGTTGACGCTAGGGGCACATGTTTCAAGTTAACTGTTAGGATGATGTGAGATTTGTGTATTCTTTATTTTATTATATCATACAGTTGTAATGAATGGCAAACGTTATAAAAATATTATAGGTATATGTTATTTATACTGTTATATTTTACTATAACTTTGTGTAATTCATTATAAATATAATTAAAAACAATTCACTTTATTTAAACACTAACCGATTACAGAACCACCGTTCCTTCTTCAGGGTGTACTAACTTATGTACTTCGTTCCTTTTGCAGGGTGTACTTTAGAGATACTAACTTAGTGTTACATAATATGGGCAAATATACATTAGTGTCAGGTGTTAAAGTGGCGGTGGGTGACTGGGGAAGGCAAAGAGACAGATGATATGATGAAAGAGAACATATTTAAGATATGACCGTAGGTTAGATTTTTTTGATTATTAATTATGCATTCATTATTATTTACGGACTTCTTGATTTCTAGGGCCTTTAAGTTATTTAAGCGTTTATCTTTATTATCAATATGAAGAATATTGACTACAGTATTTTTATCGAAGCTATGGTTTTTTTCAATAATATGATTAGCAAATTCGGAAAAACCAGACAATTAAACCATTCACCCACCACCACTTTAAGATCTGACAGTAATGCATGATTGCCCATATTCTATAAAACTAAGTTAGTAAGGAACGATAGTTCCAAAACCGGTTGGTGTTAGCAAAAATAAAGTGATGTTTAAAAAAAGTGAATTATTTTAATTATATTTATGTTATTTGTTGAAGAAGAAATTTTTTTAGTTTAATATGTATTTTTTCCTTGATGAAGATAGGTCTAATTCTTCTACACTGCAGATGCCGTATGCAGCGGTTACGAAAGTGAAAATATTTATTAACGTACTTCGTATTTACTTTCTCGAATTCGAGTATTTTAAATACATAATCTAGATAAGCGGACGCGAACTAGATGAACGGATGATACCCAATAAAATTATCTGAGTAGTTGGATATGTGATTAATATTATAACGAATAATCTTATTCCGGGTTCTACTTAAGAGGCTGCAGGTACAGCGTATAAGGTAACTATTAAATTTTATTGCGTATAACAAAGAGAAAGTACCTATACTAAAGAAAATACTTACAAAAATTCTATTACAACTTATTTACAATTGCGTTTCTTATTTTTATTCATTTGTAATTAAATTAAGAACTTGTATCTTTATTTGAGATACATATTGCTTTAAATAAAGACAATAATAATAATCGGCGAGCTTGTATGAGAAGATGTATGAATGTGGATGAGGCAAGAATTGTCAGGATAGAAGATTTTGGCGCTCTATCCTCTCTGCCTACTCCCGCAGCGAAATAGCGCGATTGTAAATAAGTTATTCAATGAGGTTAGGTGACAATTAAAAATAACCTAAAACGCGAGTTGGTATTGACATAGTTTTATAGATATTATAGATACATGTACCTACGTAAAAATATAAATACATTTAAAAAATGATCTTTGATATCATTTTCTATAGGTTTTTTAATATTTTCCATAAAACGTAGAGTTATTTAATTTAATTTTGCATTTATTATATGCAGATGTGAAAATGTAACATCGATATCTCATAATTTTTATTTTTTAAGTGAGATAATTTTAATGATGTTTATTTTTAATAAAAATATGAAGATTAGTTTCGTTAAATGACCAAATGTAGCTTACATAGTCAGTACTTCTCAAAGCAGGTTACAAAAATATGAATAACTTTATTTTGAATAACTGTGGTAAGTACTTAGTAATAAAAAAGTTGTATTATATCTCAAAATCAAAGATCAATATAATTTTCATTATAACACACTTAATTTCGATTGAGATATTTGATTTAAATACTTTATTTTATTATAAAACACCAAAATGTAGGCACAGAAGAGATTTAATATTTTAATGATTAAAATACATTTTTTTATTATTTAACAAACATGTATACTGTAGATACTGTGCAGAAAAACAATAAAGTACATATTATAAAATAACAGCTGTCATAAATCGATGACAAATATACGAATATTTCATAAAAAAATATTTTAAAATTTAATTTGTCTTTTGCACGGAAGAGGTTAAGCACCCCGCGGAAATCGACGTAAGGGATTCCCTTACTTCCATTCATCGTCACTCGTTCTTTGAATTTTTTTATATTTCCCCCAAAACATCCGGGGGCGGGTTCGGTGTTATGATAATGTTGGTTTGTATTATTGTTAAGGCGTGGAGCACGTAATTAAATTTGCAGAGTGACAGGTTGGCGAGCGCAATCGTCAGTTGCGTAAATTTAAAAAAGGAGTGTGGGTGTTTCGTGCCGTAGGTGAATAGTAACATTTCATGAAGATTGATATGAATTTAACATTTTTCGAATTATTCATAAAAATAATTCACTTTTCGCTCTTAATTGTTTCACTAACTAAAATAATGCAAGATATATTATTTTTCAAATAAAACTTGAAATATTTTCAGTGGAAAATAAAAATGAAACGACGTATTCCTTTTTCTTGAATCATAATTTCGTAGCATTTTTAGAATATTTTGTTTCATAAATCAACTAAATGAACTATGTAATCAATAATATTATATCATCCTGCGTTATTTTTCGATTGCATGCCGGAAGGAGTTCGATGGTTTGGAAGTGAAGAAGACACAAGCCAGTTTTGAAAAGCAGTGCGGAAAAACAAAAAATCTAATGAAGCAAAATCAGTAGAATGTGGCGGATGTAGAATAATCTCCCAACCAAGCTTTCGATTATAGTCACATCCCTCCGAAACAATTTATAGTAGTATTACTAGTAGAATTCAATCTATGCCGTAACTCCTCGGTTGAGCTCAAATATATGTTGAAAATGTTGATTTTTTATACTTGACTCTCCATTTTCTTTAGCCAACAATTAACCTTCAATTAAAAATTCAAGACATATTAAATAAAACGATACTACGGCATTAAAATGACACTAACAAATACGAACAAAAAAAAAATTCCAAAGTATTCTTGTAATATAATACAAAAATGCTACGAATTTATGTTTTTACATCTTAATTTTTTGTTTTTGATATAGAATTTGTTTAATGGCTGGCATCCTGTGGAAATCAGTTACGCACATGCGTCACTTTTTAAATTAATTTACTATCACGCTAGATATCATATGTAGAATCGTATAATTAAATCCAATATTATATTAAAATTGTGCTTTGCTATATTATAGATTAAAATAACATATATGAAATACAATACAAATCAATAAAATATATACTGTTTTATTTTTTTACAAAATTGAAAAGCCCAGAGAAACAGCCATTAAATATATTCCATGCAAGAATGAAATAACTCATGTAACTAATACACATAACCGGTATTTTAAGACACTCAATCAATTTGGAAGATGACGCGTATCAAGGCTATTCACCTCTTCAACCCATGAACGAGTTTACACGTCAAACTTTGCATGTCACGCCAAGCCATGAGCGTGTTTGCGCGCACTATTCGATCTTGCTGAAATATGACTAATTTTTAGCCACGTATGCATCAGTATCATACCTGGAAAAGCAAATTATCCTGGGCACAACATGTGTTGCAACTGTATGGTGACTCTTGGGCGACTCGGGACCAAAACATGTGGATATGCATTAGGAGCCATGGCTCAACTGTTTGAGGCCACTGTGTATCAATATTGACATATATGAATGAAGAAGAAAACTATTTAGATAATTTTGTCGTTGTTGGATAATAATGTCAAATATGGTTGGCAGTTAAAAGGTCAATTATCACGCCACCATAAATGTACATGATGTCATCTTTCAGCCTTTTGAGTTTAACTAATTAAAAATTTCTCGAAGATCTCATAATTTCTACCGAGTCGTTAAATGATCTTTTTTATTATTAGATTAATTATCGCCCATACTAATTAATTCTGATTTTTTAAAATAATGGGTTAATCTGAGAAAATACTACTCTCATATTTACGCGCGCATGAAATTTTTTTGCATTTATTTTGTTAGAAAACGTTCCACTTTGTACGTGGTACGTGTTACGACGTTTATGTGTACTGAATAAAATATATAGTCACCACATTAACAAGCGTGACATTTTTGTTTGATCACTTATTTTTCTGAGATTACTCTAGTACGATATTAATTATTACAGGTACAATGTTTACCCATCAAAAATATAGTCTGTTTATTATCAAAAGCATTCTCAGAGAAGTGATTATAATTCCTTATAATATATCTACATGGAACAAAATCAAAAATTAATAAACAGCATGATCCGTTTATCTTCACATGCTTGTCTTACATTAAAATGTATAATGCTGGATATTTTGTAAACCCTCCCCAACCAGCCCCTAAACATGCAACCCCCGCCCCGCGCCCGGGGCTCGCCGCTGTAAGAGCTGCTATAATAACATTATTATCTAAACTTTATTGGTAATACAGTGCCGAGGCGACGCGGTTATATCACCTTCATGTAAAATATTTACGTATTTGGCTAGTTTACCAACACGTTTCGAAAAAAATAATTACTATTAATTTTTTGCCATAATTTAACAACAAAATATAAGTTACTAATTGCAGCTGAATCACCACTTTTTGTCAAATAAATATTTTGTTTCATAAATTAATATATATGAATAACTGAATACAAGTAAATAAGTAGTGTGATAATATTTAAGAGCTTAATGATTATTTAATGATATTTTCAATTGAAGTATGAATGAGTGTCGAATAGGATATTGTCCTCAATATTATTTGGTATATTGGTAAAATAGGCTATATTTGTGAAATAATAGGAAGTATTTAATTATTAATAATAGTCATAAAAGGTTGTTTGACAACACCCAAATTGTACATGAATTACAAATTACTGTAGAATATCGTTTAACGTCGCATAAAATATATTCAATTAACTACCAATGGGATCAAGCCAGAGTATTAATAATTATTTAAATATTATATTATAATAGTATATTTCCAAAAATACTAAACAGTTTTTCTTAATTTTTATATTCACATTAAAATCATTTGTATATAATGTGCTTAAGTTATTTGAAATAAGACAAAGGAAATCTAATAATTTTTACGTCCGTTCAAAAACTTATTTAATTCGTTAAGATGTAAGGGAACGGAAGAAAAATAATCCAATACAGGGGTAACTTGACTATTCAAATCTGATCACTAAACATGGCGACACCATTATCAAACGGTATATCAACACTTAATAGTGGTCTTGTAATAGATAAATAATTATTCATATAAATATTTTAGGAACACCATTATAAATAACTTTACAAAAAAAAAATTTAAAATCTTATATATATTTTTTTTACTTTTAAAATATTATATTGTTCTTACAGGGTGACGTCATCACAGTAAAATAAAAAGTACGTGTTTTATTATTTTGCACCAGAACTATACAGAAAACTATTTAATTTAAAATAATTGTTTAAGGGCATTACAGAAAATGCGTGATCGTCTATCTAAATACTGACAGCGCAATCCACAATAACAAAGAATCAAATCTGATATAAATGATACTACAATCATATTATATTAAACGAATTAAACATATAAATTTACTTTTCAATAAATTACTTTTTGCTATCGTGAACATAAATGTATGCTCTTACTTCGAAGCCATGTATACAATTAATCTAATGGTTGTAAAGTATTCAATAAATTTGGCCATCAAAAGTTTTTCAGTAATTTATTTTACGGGAATTTACTAAATTATGTAAATTGAAATACAATATTCAAAATTGATAGAAATTTATACTATATTATATTATATTTATATTTATATCGAGAGTTTAAAATAGCAAATGAGAAATTGAATTTATTATATTAAATTTATTAGGATGTGGCAAAACTTAGTTTTAAAAACAAGGTCTGTATAACATATTACCATACTGTCCCCTATAGGCGATACGAAGGATAAGATTTATCTAATATGCTTTAATAAATAGACTGAGGTAGCTGGCAATCAATACGAATTATTATGTTTCTATACTGATACATAATTTATTGGGCATGAAGGCTTTTTACTTGAAAAACATAAAAACCTTTTTAAAAAATAATTATGGTTGTTTAACAAAATAATTACATATTTCTCTAGAAAAATAATACTGAATTACTTTGCTGTGTATTTTTAATATTACTGTTTATTTTACTTTAAAGATTAACAGTTTTTCATTTTTTTAATTGTAATTTTATTATTTTATTACTGCAAAAAATATTTTGTATAAATTAAAATAATTATACAATTTTCAAAGTTTTAAAATATTTTATTTTGGTCGTAAAAAAGGTTGGTTTTATGGCCACACGATTAACCCTTATTTTTGTTCCCTTCCACTTCGTCGTACTCAATATTTCACAAGCCAGACAATTATAGCCTGAAAAATATAATTCGTTTTTTAGTCAAATTTATTACTTTATTTACGAAACACAGTGCACCCTTGCTGGACTTGTAAAAAAAAATGGTTAATAGAGTCCAGCTAATGGACACTGTGTAGACAAATTATATTATTTTCAAGAGTCCAAACCAAATCGTTTAATACTTTTTACTCGATCCTACCATTTGATGTTTGAATTGTTTCACCCTAATCCCACATTTGGATCATAAAAAATTATAGAAAAATATTTAACGCATCCCTATTAATAATTCACGGTCTGGCAAAGATCATATACTTTATTTAAATACAATACTCTTAACGTTTTAACATCAATCTGTAAAGAATAATAGTAAGTAAAGATTATCTGTATAAATAATAATAATCCTCTGGTGTTAGAAATAAAATCTTTGATTAGAGAAAAAATGGCTTCTTTTCATTGAAGTAATTTCGTTCTCAATAATTTAAATTATTAACACTTCTTTATGTGTATTTATCAAACTAATATATAAGTAACGGATAATTTCTTTTTGCTTTAAAATACTTTTAAGTTTATTAATTGACATGGCGGTTACTTTGTGGTTTAACTGGCTGCACCTCTCGTAACTATAGGAGTGCCAATGTATGTGCTGTACAAAGTATAGTTGTAAAAAATTTAATAATATTTTAAGTCTCTAACTAACTAACTAACTTACCATCACGCCGTTTCTCTGCGAGGGTAGGCAGAGAAGATAGAGCGCCACTAGGATTTCAAAAAAACGTAAATTTAAAAAAATATATTTTTTTAAATAAATATCTATGTACTTAAATATTTATTTTTAAAGAGAACACACTATTATTTGTGAAGTTGTAATTTTTCAGAACACAGTTCTGTGACATTTAAATACGAATTAAGCGCATCAATTAGAAAAAAATTAAAATAAACTCAAATTATAAAAATCAAATAAATAATAAATTTAAAATAACTACAATATTCGAATTTGTATTTAAATATTAGTTTAAAATTATGGAAAATGAATCTTATAGTATCCATAAATAGATAATGAATTGAACGAAAAAAAGTATGTATTATATTTGAAAATACACATACATTAATTATTTTTTATTATTGTTTGCATAGTAGATGAACAAAATAAATTATAGATTGTGAAAATTTAAAAAAAAAACACTATTTTGCACATAACGAATGGATTACTATTTTATACACAGCCAAAATATGGAGGATATATATTGAAATATAATTGAAAGGGTACTTGACACCTGTAGAATATTGGTTATTTTAATATTTACCTCTACCAGCTGACTACTTATCAGGTATTGGCCAAACCTTTCACAAAAGAAATACCTGACGAAACCCCTTTTGGAATGATTTTTCTGCAGTCTTATTACTGTCGCTTCGTTTATGAATTTATTCATCGATTTTATGTATTATTTATAATACATGAGAAAAAAATAATATTCTTTATTTAATTTAAAATAATCTTAAAAAACCGATTAATCGGGTAAAAAAAGCCGGTTTTCGATTTTTTTTTAAATGAGCGAAAAACCGGTTAATCGGTTTCGGTTTTAACCGGTCTGGAAACTCTAGTATCTCACTCTTCTGTCCTGACATACAATTATCGCCTTATTCATACATCTTCTCATACCAGCTCGTCAATTTTAAGCCTCAATTCTGCATATGTATAATATGACGAGATGACGTAGTGGTCGCATACAGACACACATTAACGAAAAATAATTTTTGATAAAATTTCGATGACTATTTTTTATCGAAAACTTGACAAAATGTATGGACCAAATGTGTTGCTGTATGTAGCGTTGATAGGTAGTCCTAGGTTTTCTATTGGTATTGTTGAATACAATCATTCAATCCATGCAAATAAAAATACACCAATCTTTGTGAATCTGAGCTGTTAGACACCGATGGTCGGTTCCTTGCATTCTTTTAATTTTCTTAAGCTCTTTTGATCAGCTTTCGAAACTGTATGCAACCAATAATCGAATAATAATATATAAAATATATCCGTCCTATTCTGAAACTGTCTCTCACCAGAATCAGTTTCGCTTTTGTTTGTTGTTTTTAAATCCACACAAATAGAATGCACATATTCAAACTATATAACCAGGCCTATCTATCGAAGTATAAAAACGCGTAAACAATTATTTAACAAAATTAAAAATTTATTTAGAATATAAATATTTATGTAAATGATCAATATGCAAGATGTTATTTTCTTAAATATTACAAAACCATCGCCATAAAACGCACGAAGTATTTTTTATAACACCGGAGTCTTTCAAATGTATTAATAAGAACATCTTTGTATAAGCAACAAGTGGATCATAATAAAATACGCACTAAAATAAATGTCCCGAGTAGAATTATTCACGGTATGAAAGCAATCTCACGTAATAAAGACCCTAGATAAATGACCCTTTTTATCAAACGTCACTAGTTCTATTAATACTACTAGGCAAGTTGGGATAGCTGTCACAAAAAATACCATTGAAAAATACCCACAACACAAGGCGGTGACCTCTCAATAAAAAATATCTACCCACCCGTTTTTTACACGAGATGATATGCATAATATGTTATTTTAAATTAGTCGGAATTTTCTAGTAATTAATTTATGTGTCTATCCAGCCCGGGGTCACTTTCATTGGAAGGGGGGGGTTTTATAGCTTAATTTATTGGGGGTTGGTACCTCCGCGAGATTTAAATCAAACAAAAATAATTTTAGCGGTTAAATAAATATAAAGCTCTGTGTAAAAATGGATCGAGTAATCGGTTTTCAATTTTTTTGTGAGCTACTTATAAAAATCTCTCTTTTTTGTTGTGCCTTCATTCTCGTACTTTTTGGTGTCATCCAAACGAGGTGATAGAATACAAAACCCATTTAGTACGCAGTTCGTTTTTAGTAGCCATACAACTGTTTTATTTCATTTTTTTATTGCATGCGTACGTTACATTAACCGCTTATTTTCCACTCTGCCTACAAATTTATTTGTATTTAACAATATATTTCGTGTTGCCTTACAATACCATGTGTTGAATTAATTAAATATTCAAAATTCTTTCCATCTTTTTGGTTTAATTCATGGTAATGGATTCTGATCGTGCGGCTAATGTGTTAATTATCTAAATATTTTATAATAGTTACAATGAAATGTTTCGGTAAACTGATAAATAATAACACGATCACTTAAAATATAATTAGTATTTATCTTTATTTATTTATTGAAATTTTTAAATAGGAATTAATACACCTCTTAATTATTTTGTTGTTTGTTTTACGGTGTTCTAAAAATTGTAGATCGAGCGGAAAAGAGGTTGAACAATAATTTTTAATGTATTTCATTATTTATTACAAATAATTGAATATGTAAATTCTAACCAATCTGCAACGTTGTCATAGAAACTGCTTGAGCTACTTAACTACTAGAGATCAATGCGATGCGATATATTATTTCGATAATTAAATATCATCATCAGTGATTGACCTCAGAAATTGATTTATTTATTGTTGGTATATTTAAAAATATTTAGAACTTTTAGAACAAAAGGGGTACAAGTCTCAAGTATCAGAGATTGGTGTAAACACACCTAGTTTCCATTTCTTTGTAAAAAAAACTTTTGATATCTAGACTTAAACCCTTCCTGAAATAAAATTTTCGTAAAAATAAAACATTTTTAAAGCGAAAGCTAAGAATTAAGGCTGAAATTTCACATTGTGAGATTGTTTGTAGGTGAAAATGAACATGAACAATCTTTTTTTCTGAATAAATTGCATTTAATCCCATGTTGATAAATCAAATAGCATCCAAGATATTTCAGTTTCCGCAAATCCTTTACATTGCAAAATATCCTACGCCCCTTAAAACAAATATGGCAGCCACGCAAAATCCAAAAACAATAAAATTAAAATAATTGTCATTTTAAACTACCAAAAAGCTTGGGTGATTGCACAAAAAATGTGTGATTTTTTAAAAATGGTCAAGCAACTATTTATCTCATTTCTGTACCATTTCATGTGGAGTGACCTACAAAACTTTTTTTTCTTTTTCCAATCATCAAAAATATAATAAGAATTAATTTAATTTTCTTTCTGCTAATCTACCAATCGTGTTATGGTTTTTTTCAAAGCTAGTTTGGTATTTTTAAACTACTATGCATAGATCGACAATTACATTTTTTTTGTAATATGTTGCACTTATTTTTTTTTTTTAAATTACTAACATAATAAAAATGATCTTAATACATTCATCGATTGCTAACTTTATTATATCACCAAGTGCCAGTGCTTCTAGCAATGCACTTCCAATATGTGATATTGGAAAAATTCTTAATTCAATGAATTTAATAATAGACATTCATCAATTACTGCATTTCTCGCGAAATCTATACCTAGTAGGTATATTGATATATGCTTCAAACATAATCATTTACAATCACAACATTCCCAACACGAATAGATCCAGAACCGGACTGAGGTCTGTCCAAATTAGAATACACAACGTATTCGTATAATATTATATAAGCGATTCCAATCAAACGATATATTTGTTTCATTATAACTTTTATGGATTAATTGCGTCTTAAAATATTTGATAAATCAAATAATTTGAAGAACTTTAAGCACGGTAAAAAAATAATTATTAAATTTAACCATTTAATAATTAATTCCCGCATTTTAATTTTAAAAAAAACTACACACTGTCTGTTTGGGACATACATTTATGTGTGTATAAATATAATATTTATTGAACGAAAATAATGCACTGTATCTTCCCCCCTTCTCTTTCCCTCCCGGCCTCGCCGCCGACCAGTCGATTGGTGACCTTGAACCAGTACGGTTATACGTTTATAGTACAGTTTACAAATATTATACTGATCTCGAGACTTGCGTCTATATAATACTATGATTGATTTTTATTCCAATTTCCATCACATAATAAGTATGATTAAAAAAGGGTTGCTTAGGCGGTTATGTTATTTATATACATGATGACAAATATACATGAAATTTTACTTATGAGCTGACGCCACCAGAAATTGATGATGTCCGCGGAAGACTTGACATGACTGGTATGAGGCTTCCGAACACGAATGAGAGACTCTGCGAAGAAAGGTGATACTATCAGAGCGGTGGAAGACTACTGTCCGAACGTTAGCCCCTTCCACTCTAAACTCCACCCGATTAGGATAAATGAGATTTCAAAGAGTTTTAAAATACATATTTTACACGAAATTTTGAGTTCACCCTGGAATTCTTTTAATTTTGTTAGCAATCTAGAATATTTATGTGTTTTTCAAAAAAATATTTATGAAATGCATATAAAAATAATCAGGTGATACTTCTTGTGACTTGGGCATCCCTTTTAATACAAAGCATATTGATTAGCGTTTTAGTTTAGTTGTTAAGATGTTGACCTAGTGATCTAACCAACAAGTTAGTCCTATTTTCAGAGTAAGTACAAGGATTTATCTTAATTTGAAAATAGTAAAAATATTGATGTAACATGTATTCCGTGTACGCATCTTTTTTTCTTTAAATATATATATATTAAAGAAAGCCCATGGCTCAGTAACATAACTGCAAACATTTTACCTTTACGTTACCTCTATGTTGGGATTAAACCGTAGCCAGGTGATGATAAACAGATGACAATTTTTACATTTTTCTGTTACTTCACACGTGACATGGCACATACTTAATGTTATCACGATATATAAATCTGAATGAAATACCTTATGCAGGTATCTTTAAAAGTTTCTTAGTAATATTTTACCTATTTTCATTTAAATGCCTCTTTGAAAACGTTATTTTCCACGAATCCCACCCATAGTGTCTGCCCGCTTCGTTCGACGGGCTCTCAACCCTTTCAGCCCCCCATAAATAGCCTCTGACCACCCTCCCACGCGAACTGAGTAACGCCCAAGCCGTGTTCCGAAGGGGTTACTGGACTATAAAGTAGAACGCAATGGAATATGCGAAGTCCCCTTTTGAAAGTTTGCAGCATTGGAAAATCTAAGATTTAAGAATTGCTAAATATTATTGACACCATGCGCAGACATGATTGTTGGGTTGTTGCGCAGAAATCGTTCCTTAAACTTTTTGAGAATACATGCAATTTCGTGTTGCGGAAATATAATAGATATGCCATTCTCTGCGTCGGGACTGAATCATCCTATATAATAATCTGCCTACTGCTGTGAAACCGAAAATGAAACAAAACTTAGTGTAAACATGATATGAAAAAGAAACAAAATTAAAAAAGTAGTTAATTTTATTGTAGGGTGGGTACTAGGGATTCTGTTTTTTTGACTTTTTTCAATTCCCGGGAAAATTTTCTAGTCCCGAAAATTTCCGGGAATCGAGACCATGAATTTTATTTAATTATAAACAAAGTATATTTGAAAAAATATTCATAATATACATGATTTATAGTAGCTATTAAGAATATTAAATGTAAAAAAAAAATACGTTTAAATCTATTCATTTATTAAAACAAATAAAAACTGTTTGATGAAATAGATTGATTCATAATGTGGTAGTAGATTTTTAAAATGAAATTAACAATATTTTAAAAAAATACAAAAAACTACATAAAAAACATTAAAAAAATATACAGTTAATAATGAAACATATAAAAAGACAATAACATATGTATTTGGACAAAGTCATCTGAAATCTCCTAATAAAGTTTTTCAAATAATGTCATCCAATTCAAATTTTGTTTCAAAAGATGATATAAATTTTATATTAAAGATAAAACACCACATTTTATAAAGAAACCCAATCCGATAAAACCATTTAAGTACTTCAGATTATTTATTATTTTGTCTAAGGACTAATTTCTATTTAATTCAAATCTTTAAGGCTGACCTTATAAACTTTCATTTTTTTATATATATTTACACTTGCATCGCTCGTCGCTGGGTATGACAATGATCAGATGTTCAACTTGTTTAAAATGAATACATAAAATCAAGAAAAATTAGTCTCGAGTCAACAAAGTCAAATAGCAAGTAATCATGTAATTCCCGGGAATTTATTCCCGGGTTGACTCGACACAGAATCCCTAGTAGGTACTTGCAATATTAAATTATAGAATTTATTTTTTTAAATAAATAATGGGTTCAGTATAATTTTATTTGCAGTCGGTCCATCGTGTTGGTGACCTTCCACGAGATATGGCTCCTTTCACCCTTCCATGGATCACTAATTTTTCCATGATCCTTGTGTCTGGTGACATGGCCAAAATATCAACAATTCAGAGCGAGTATAGTGAAAAAGAGACGCTGCTCTCAGTTTACTTTCTCTGTAATAGTATAAGTAATAGATGGAGTTATATGAGATGCACTATTAATGTGACAGAGGCAATAGATATCTGCAAGGACCGGAATGTGTTACATAAGATTATCTTTGACTGCCACGCAAAAAACATGAAATTATGAGAAGAAATATGAGTTTTAGTAGTTGTACCAACTTATAAGTATTTAGTATTTGTTTTTATACATCCTCGACTAGCCTTTTCAACTAATCGCGATAAAAATTGTATTTGAGTCTTGACCGTTATGGTTTACAACAAATTGCACGAATTAGTTTACCGAATTACACATACCTAACGAGAATTCAACCCATCGAAAGCTTATTCATTTATTAACGTATTATATTTTAAAATATATGTGTAAAATATAAACAAAATGTAGACTTGATAGATTGTATTAGATTAGATTTAGTTTAATAATATTTTTTTAAATCTATTACTGTTGGCCGCTAGCCACTCTGGTAGTGCTTAAGTTACAATTGTAAAGTCTCATTGAAAAATAAAAATAAAATAAGCAATAATATATTTTTATTTTTTGTACTAGTTGGTACCTACCTTTAAGGTATTTCCAACATATCCTGTAAAAAAACAAATAAAATGTTGTACCAAGGTTTAATGACTGTATTTAAAATAATAAAATTATCACAATTTCTAAGTGAAATGATAGATAAATGGATTTTAAAGGAATATTTCTGAATTTTATATAAAGTGAGCAAAAGCAGAAAACTGCAAACTTTGAATTTTATAGATAATAAAGTGGGTAAAATGCGATGCGCACTGAAATAACATAGAAAAGGTATGAGCAACTTATATTTATAAAATTGGTATTTTCTGATATAAGATCAGAAATGTGATAGCGCTATCCAGTTGTAGGTAATAGGATATTTTTATTATATATTATGATATTAGCGTCCTTCACCTGAATAAGATGATTGAGATGCAGTGCCAAGGTTGATGAAGGTAGGACACACTTATTTTGATTACTGTATAGTCCAATACGATATCCACATAGTCGATCACACTACAATACTAGGACGAGCTGAAGGTTTCTACTGCTCGCTACTGAATGATATGATTCAATTAAAAGAGAATTGAAGAGTTATCAAAGGATATGTCATGACATGATGAACGATAGTAGGAGACATGAGTTATAATAGATATTTCATAGAAATTGAAGACAATTATCTATTTTTAATACAAATTAAATGTATTAATTAAAAATGCATACATATAAAATCAATTTATTTTATTTATTTATATATTTATTATCAACAGATCGTTAGTGATCTTGATAGATAGTCCTGTGTATTGAAATACAATATAAACATATTTTCAAGTAATCAAAAGAATAACATGTTACTGAATAAAAATTTTATGGTTAAAAAATTAGGAACACTTAATGAAAAATGAAAAATAAAAGTTACGTTACAAAATGACAGTTAAGAAGAGTAAACAAGACATTTAAAACTACAGCGTAAGTACAGAAGGGTGTGGGTTTCAAGGTCAACGAAGTTTAACCACGACAGTCCTTGATGTTCATCGGTATGTGTCGGTCATTCGAATGACTATTAACCATGTATAATACAATTTGTCTTCCTTCGGATTCATCGGTTTTCTCAGCAGAATGTTAGACAATTAAAGAGGCCTTGGACATCTGCGTACTCCGGAACGTCAATAAAGCTGTTATATTCTCCGATTCGCAAGCAGCTCTTGAATCCATCTCTGCTAATATAAAAGTTTGGCTCGACAATGAGATAATCTATTCCATCAGAAGATGTCTATTTAATTTGTACAGCAACAATAAACAGGTGTCATTTTTTTGATTCCAGCACATAAAGTAATTTATGGAAATGAATGTGCTGATAAACTGGCCAAGGAGGTCAGTCTTTCCGGAGTTTCCCCCATCAATTCCATATTCCGATATATGACAGACTTAATATGGTAAAAAAAACGTACAAATTCTGTCTGGACTGCACAATGGATGGATACATATAATCATAAAGGTAATCGTCTTAAAGTAATTCGAGGATCTATTCCCCGCACCCCCTGGTCTCCAAAAGAACAGTATCAAATATCTCTAGAATGAGAATTGGACATTGCCCCATTTGTTCAGATTGAACTTAATAGATTCCCCAATGTGTGAGTGTGGTGCTGAGGAGGAAACCCTTGATCATATCTTTTTTGCCTGTTCATTGCAGATCACAGGTTTTTTTACAGTAATCTCGTCAATGGTAATTTTCAATTCCCGGTTAACTTGTATCATCTTCTTTCCCTTAACTCCCCATATTTAATAAATATAAAAGCAAATTTTTAAACGACAATGGTATTGACTTGTAATATAATATTTCCCATTCTATAATATTATTGTACTTTTTTATAAAATAAAGTTTTAACTTGATTGATGGCACAAAGCACTCTTGAAGGGTGGATTGCCTGTTTAAAAGACAAAGAATACGCAAATTCAAAATATTTCACACGATACGTATCAATATGAGACAGGAATGGAACATTTTCATAACACTAATCACACTAATAGAAAACAGCAATTGAAAATATGCTAATAGAAAACACGATGAGGAGTGTTTACCACACAAAGCATACCAATAGGAGGATTACTCGAGTAGCGTGCCTTTTCATGAGGTAAACATGTTAAAAACAACAATTTCCACCGAAACAACGAACATTCTTTTATTTGTATAGTATTTCGTTCGAGTTTGTAAAGTCTGACTAGAATTTAAATCAATTCCAGGCTCTGTGATGCCGGCTAATGCCACGCGACCGCGGGGAAGCGCCGGCGCCCGGGCAAGGGGTGCTGCCGTTAATTGCAGGGGCGCGACCTGCAACCCCACTTCCCACCCCTTACAGTTACGGGCTACAAGCTGAGCTTCATGTCCGCACTAAGTCACTTATGTTGGCTGTGTAGATGGTTTTATAATTTTATATTTAATAAAGTTATTCATTACTTTTTTAATTGTTTCTTCAAATTGTCTTAAGGGCTGTTTACACTATATGTAATAAGGTATGTTTACACTATATGTTTAAGGTAGTAATCCATTTCGTGATAATCATTGGTAACTAAGATTTAACCATCACTAGTGTCCACGACTATCTCTCAATGGGAATTTGAGTTAGTAAGGTCGATTTTTTACTCGTGGCACTGTACGGTCAGCTATTGACGAACTGTTGCTAGTATATATTTTTTATTATTACAATATAATAGAATATATTAGACGCATTTCATCTTATAGGAGCATTATCAATCTGATATTTTATGATGAAATTGATAATGCCATCATAATGCAAAACGCATCTCACGGAAATAAAATGAGTAAAACTGAAGACATATTTGTATTAGGTACGATATTCTTGTGAGTTCTTCGTGTAACAGGTACATACCTATATATATTTAATAAGTTTAAAATTAATAATTAACTTTAAATTATACTTTTAAAATAAGCAATGTTATCTTTGTGGTTAAGATTCATATTTTTATTTTTTATCTTTGTTTAATTAACCACTAAAATGAGTTTAAATACATCTACCGGTTTCGAAAAATACCATTTTCTTCTTCAGGATGTCATAACTAACTAAAACATATATTGTTTCTTTGACAGAATCTATTTTTAAAAATCTGTTTTTAAAAGAAAAATTTTTTTTTTGTTTTTAGTACCTAACTCAAATCATTACTTAATACAAATTAACTTGAATAATTTTTAGGAAAAAATTTTAGAATGGGACTCGTAGTTAAATTTAGTTGGTTGTTTATAATTTTTTGATTAGTTTTACACGCTTTATTTATCTCCAACGATTCCAAATTATTTAATTTGTGACCAACACCAGATAAGACAAAGATGATAAATTTAACAATTCTGGTGTCTATAAACTTAGTTGCAAGGATTGTGCTGCATTTTACATTGGTAAAACGGGTAGAAATTTTAATATAAGAGTAAGGGAGCATTTGAGATGTTTGAACAATAGTGGATTTTCAGAATTTTCTAATCATTTGATAGAAAATGGTCATGATTTTGATAAAAAATTGGGATTGTCAATTTTGCATATAAACGGTGTTGGTCACAAATTAAATAATTTGGAATCGTTGGAGATAAATAAAGCGTGTAAAACTAATCAAAAAATTATAAACCAACTAAATTTAACTACGAGTCCCATTCTAAAATTTTTTCCTAAAAATTATTCGAGTTAATTTGTATTAAGTAATGATTTGAGTTAGGTACTAAAAAAAAAAAAACAAAAAAAAAAAAAAAATTATTTTAAAAACAGATTTTTAAAAATAGATTCTGTCAAAGAAACAATGTATGTTTTAGTTAGTTATGACATCCTGAAGAAGAAAATGGTATTTTTCGAAACCGGTAGATGTATTTAAACTCATTTTAGTGGTTAATTAAACAAAGATAAAAAATAAAAATAAAAAAATAAAAAACTTTAAATTAATATAAAATCTTGGTTGAAACTGTCCTAAGTAACCTAACCTAACCTAACTAACCAATATTAACATTTTAGGACATTGTATTTAAAAAAAGTTTTGCATCAAATGAGTAGTTCGAGTACATATGAATACTGCAATATTTATAATGAATTTCGTTGACCAGGATGGGGTGGGGTGATCATCCTGACATCGGCCACCGGACGTGAGTTTTTATTTCTGCAGGAGCTAGTTTCCCCAACTGGAGACTCAAACACAATACACCGAGTACTGGACATTTCCTGTACTGTAGACTCTCATAATAAACGGCCACCGTTGGAACTGTGCAGTCAAAACACAATATATTCCTATTCCTACTAAAATTCCCGCAGAACTTGCGCTTTATATTGCGGAATAGAAGCTTTTAAAACTAATGGAAATAGTGATATATTAATTTTTCATTCACATTTTATCTTAATAATAAGTAATTATCTTAATAATTAAATTATCTTAATAATAAGTTTTATCTTAATAACGCTGTAATACAATATTATATTATTTTAAATAGAGACGCATACACGGAATACGCATCACATCAATATTCAATTACACATAACTGATAAATAAATATATTTTTTTAAGTTAAATATAAATAAAATAATAAAATTATATGGAATAACATTTCAATCAAATAAAATATATAATATATGTATTCAGTGTCACTCTTTGACAATAATAACATAGGACTGGCAATTCTGACAATTCATTTACTGATGAAAAATCAGGTATGTTTTAGAATTTACATTATTATAATTTAAATATTTATTTGGTAATTAAAAATTAACACATTTTAAAATTCAAATTGTTAAAGCTTCTGGTGTCACTCTCTGTTTGGATTGTTCGTTCTTAATGATGAAATGGCACCGGTGGAAAACGATCGTGTTACTTCATAACAGTTTTTAAAAAACTATGCAAAAAGATACTCAGATGTAACAATATTTTAAACAGCGATGATGACTAAGATTTAATAGATATTTAAAACAAAATAATGTAATATGTAAATTTTTCTTTTGAAAAAAAAGGACTGCTATCGGAACTTTAACATCTTCATATTAACAGTTATTGCCGAGCAATATCAGTCTTAATTTTGCTCGTGAAATATATTATATATTTTTAAGATTATCAAAATCAACTTTGTGGTTAAAATCCATTATTTTAAATTGTTAACTTTGTTTTATTAACCATTTAATGAATTAAAATACATCTACCGGCTTCTAAAAATATCATTTTCTTTTTCATTAACTAATCAAAAACATGTGTTATTGTTTCTTTAACAAAATCTATTTAAAGAACAATAATTATTTAAAAAATAAATTTAGTACATAACTTAAATTGTTTCTTGATGATACAAAATTATTAGAATAATTTTTAGGAAAAATTTTTAGAATGGGACTTGTGCTTAAATTTAGTTGGTTGTTCTTTTTTTTTTTTTGATTGATGAAAATGATATTTTTCGAAACCGGTAGATGTAGTGGTTAATAAAACAAAGTTAACAATTTAAAATGATAAAGATATGTTATATTTTTCTAATTCGTACAAATCTTTTTTTAAATAATATGGCAGCTTCTTCTAATCAAAACAAAGTACACGAAAACACACAAATCGATATATTATTTATTTATCTTACTCACTCGGAAAAAATTTAAAGTGTTACAGATCTAAAGCCACGAGCGAGAGAAAGAGATTCACCTATAAATAGACGGTTTAAAGTATAATCGCTTCTCTCCGGCTAGACCAAACTCGGGGTCTGGGGATCTATCTCCTGATCCTCTGGAAGCGATAGATTCTTTTTGGTTTGTTACACAAGCATCCGACAGGGTTTGTTATTATTTCTTCAATATTTATGAGAAAATATCCGCCCGCAGGGGATGGCTTCCACCAAACTAGTGATGAACGTACTATCGTAAATAATATGAAACGATTCTGTGAAAACTCTTCTGGAAAACTTATATATGCATTGATTTTATAATGCACCTTCATGCTTGAGGGTTGTGGGACTAATAAACTAACCGGCACGCCATCCGTGCGGGGTTGGATTAATAGATAGACTAGTTTATTATTTTTGCGTGATTTTCTATACTGAAAATGCACTCTTCTCTTGAGCAGCCAGTTATAGTATAATATAGTACAGTGATGGCGAACCTTTGACCCGCGGGTCAGACACTGATCCACGTAGGCTTTTTAAATGACCCACGCGTTGATTTTCATAAACTTATTTTTTATATCATTAAAGAGAGAACAGACAAACAAAAATATTTAAAAAATAAAGTATATATATATATATAATGTCGAATTTATAAAAAAATATTTTCAAGTGGACATTGACTAGCTGATTTTCTATCGTATCACTCAACCTGTGTATGACGTACATGGTCGTAAAACGTCGTGTTTCGTCCTTTTGTCGCGAAGCGTGGATGACTCATGACTGTTGGACGTCTACCCGATAACAACGTTCGAATTGATTACTACGTACATATAACATATTTATGTGAAAATAACAAATAATTTAAATGAGCAATTAATTAATTGACATCAAATGAAATGCTATATGGGGGGGATGACACTTCAGCAAAGTTAAGTTAGATTTTCTGAAATTTTGACACGCTGAGCTCAAAAGGTTTGCTATCACTGATATAGTATAATCTCAGTAATTCTTTCCTCCAAAACGAGTGAAATTTAAAGTTCACCATAATATATAAGTAATTTAATAAGGCAAAACTATATTGATAATAAAAAAATAATATAATAGATACCTCCTCATCAAATTAATAATATGTAATGCTTTAAATATGAATTAAATATATTAATTAGAAAGATATACATATAAAATCAATTTAATCGAAAAATATTATTGTTGCGCCACTGGGATTCGAACCTGGATCTCTTTCCTAACCGGGGAAGGTGCTTTATCCAACTAAGCTACAGCGACAATAATTCATATTTAAAATATCACAGACCTATGTTCTGAATAATTACAACTTCACAATAAGAATGTATTCTTCTAAATAATATGTAATGTTTTGCCAAAAATTATATTTCTTCTTTTGGTGTTAAACTAACTCTTTCCCTATACACCAATATGTTGATTACAAGTGAATTTTGCAATAGATTACGACAATTTCGATCATAAATCGGAATCGGTATGAGGAGGATAGGGAAACGTGGTACAGGGAGAGGTCGGTGAGGGGACAGGGGTTTATTCTAAGAAACAGTGATCTCGAGGAATCGGAATTCGGAAGGACAGCTCGCCTTACCTTGCACATGACGCCTCCGTAAATCTCCGTGGTCGCCGCCGAAAATCGCACGTGAATGAGCCGATCTCCGCTTCTGACAGAAGACGGCGATGTCAGTTTGCATCCACGGCACACACAAACAATAGACACTGCACACAAATCACAGGTTCACAAAAAACACAGTCCGGGTGCACTGAAGCTGAAAGGGTCCACACCGCAAATGCTATCGCAATGTCGAGATCGAACACAATATCGCTCAAGTTGTCGTCTGCTAGCGTCAAGGTCACATTTCACACTGGTGGGCAAGCATTAGGATAGGTTATGGGTAAGAAATTTGGACGCGGGTACGTAACAATAATGATTTTCGCGTCTGATATTACAAACGCGCTAAAGTTTGTTTTGTAAATACGGAACAACATATAATATTAAACTTAATGGTTTACCACAGCATTGAATATTAAATACACATTCAAAGAGCTACGATTCTTTAACTAATGTGGAAAATTTAATTTAATTTGCGTGAAAATACATCAATTTTATTAAATAAAACGAAATAACTTACCACTAATTCAAAAACTAAATAGTTACGAACTTTGAAACAGTGATATTATTTATATATTTTACGCATACTACACAGGAGGAAATTACTTGAAATCATACACGTATAATACGGACTATGAGGCCATTGTCGCGCTTAAGCATGTGAATTACCTTCACGTAGTTCATATTAAGATGCGAAATTTTGAATGCTAAGTTAACATAGTTTGTTTCCTATTTCTTTTAATATTTGTTATTATTTCATGGTTCATTTTTTAAAGGATAGAGAAAAATAAAACAAACGAAACGGTATCATTGACCCTTTTTCGTAAAAAAATCGTCACATTAACTATATTTAACCTTCAACATACCATGATAGAAAATACTCGTACGCAGCCATGATGTCAACATGTGTTACCGTGAAGAATGCGTAATTTTTAAGCATTTTAAATGTTTTCACCAGTTTTAATGGATGGAAAATAGTTGTTATCATACTTTAGATATTGATAGATATGGCAGTGACGATGAGCTAGTCATCGCACACAATCTAACGATGCGGGCGTCAGCGCGATTAGTAAATCTGTGTTACTGCATGGTCACGGGAGGGTTAATGTGCGACGATGATATGCCACTCTAAAAAATTGGTAAAATTTTGTTACACATATAGAGTTCAAGAATATTAGAGTGCATGATACTCATTATAATATTGTTATAAAGTACTTGAGTTTCTTACTTTTTTTAGGAAAACGACCCGAAAGTAACATTTTGGGCTAATTTGAGTCATTGCGTGAAAAGGGTTCCAAATGCATTATTCTTTATTTCTTCCAAACACACCAACTCTATTTAACGGATATTAAATGAGATAACAAGAGCTGAAAGTTCAACAGCATCAGTTACTTATTTCAATTTATGGATCATTATTTTTAATTTATAATATTTTTATTTATTTTTAATTTTCCTCATCTCACAGCGGTTATTGGTAATGCTGAAAATAAGTTAAGACTTTAAAACTGATCATATTTGCATACTCAAAACCAAATATACATGAATATATGTTGAAATTTAATCAACACTTTTGAGCTCATTATTTCAAAAGTGTCAGTGTCAGATTCTGTCTTGTTAATCTGAGGGGTCGAAGTGTCAATATAATATCCAAAATATCTGGTCATATTTGGCCCTGACTTGCGCTATTTCATTACGTCTTGACGACCAATCTAGGCTGAATCTATGTTCTTCAAACTTTTGTTGCTATTTATCCCAACTTAGTCTGGGGCGACTCATCGGCCGCCTTCCCTCCGGTATTGCAAGAAGATAATATCTTGATAATCATTCTTCTAGCATTCGCAAAATGTACATTAGTCACTTCTTGAGAGCCTCTTCATCTTCTTGAGAAAGTATCTCATTTCAGCAGCCTGGATTCTTGATCTCAATCTCTTCATAAGAATACATATTTGATGACATTACATTAAATTAGTCGTGTACACAGCTAAAAAAATAGTCATCTTGGTCTTATCTTATTTACTAACTCTGATTTCTTTATCTCTCATGGAAACGTAGCACTAGCAGCCTTGATTTATCATCCTATTTCACCTTCCTGTTTCACATATGTGAAAATAAAATACTTGTTTTTTTATTCTACTCGTTTAATTTACTTGAGACGCGTTTTGATTTAACTCAACAACTTTTATTTATATTAATAGTGGAGAACAGCTATACAATTATATTTTCATGAGATAAAAAGGGACAATATTATTCATTGGAATGAATTTTGAATGCTTCTAATTATTCTAAGCAACCATTCAGTACCGTAAGTAACCATTCTTCAACACTAATAATATTTTAATGTCATAGATAATATGTAGAAAAGAACAGCTATATAATTTTACAACATAAGAAGACAATACGGCAAGAGAAACATTTTTGGTATTCTGGAATTTATATAATGTTGCATGATTCAAGGTAATAATTATGTTTAACGAGAATGATATTTTTAAATTAATTCGGTAATGCCGAATTGGTGAACTTATTCCTCATCCTTGGTAGATCTATAATATAAAAAGGTATCGGCAGAATCAAATCCTTGAATTATGTATATATAATTTATGATAATAAGAAGTCTCAAGTAAATTATGGAGTTCTACAAAACTTACCTCAAAAAAAGTAAAAAAAAAAAAACATTATTCCTGTAGCTAAGACAACCCTAATTAAACTTATCCAGCGATCTGTAACATTCTTGAAGCTAACCATTGGTTACGAATTTCACCAAATCTCATGTATATGAAAATAAAACACTTGTTTTTTAATTTAACTCGTTTAATTTACTTAATACGCGTTTCACCTTATGAGGGCATTATCAATCTCAAACGTTAAACACGTATTGAGTCAATTAAATGAGTAGAATAAAAA
Organism: Eubasilissa splendida; assembly: GCA_031772225.1. NCBI lineage: Eukaryota > Metazoa > Arthropoda > Insecta > Trichoptera > Phryganeidae > Eubasilissa > Eubasilissa splendida. The sequence continues at coordinate 32,165,110 of CM062846.1, read as the reverse complement.
AACAAGTGTTTTATTTTCCTATATGATATAATAAAGTTCTATCTAGTAAAAAATATTATTATTATTAAAGAGAACCCATTATTATTGTGAAGTTGTAATTATTCAGAACGTAGGTCTGTGATATTTTAAATACAAATTAAATGTATTAATTAGGAAGATATAAACAATAAATCAATTTTATCTAAAAATACTGTTGTTATAGATGGCTTTCAAATAATGGAACGATAGATTCATCAATTTTAAAAGTGTAAAATATATACTTTTAAAATTAGCAATATTATCTTTGTGGTTAAAATTCATATATTTATTTATTATCTTTGCTTTATTAACCACTAAATTGAGTTTAAATACATCTACCGGTTTCTAAAAATACCATTTTCTTCTTCAAGATGTTATAACTAACTAAAACATATATTATTGTTTCTTTGTCAGAATCTATTATTAAAAAATCAATTTTTTTTTAAAAAAAAAAAATTTTTAGTACCTAATTCAAATCATTACTTAATACAAATTTACTCGAATAATTTTTAGGAAAAATTTTTAGAATGGGACTTGTAGTTAAATTTAGTTGGTTGTTTATAATTTTTTAATCGTTGGAGATAAATAAAGCGTGTAAAATTAATCAAAAAATTATAAACAACCAACTAAATTTAACTACGAGTCCCATTCTAAAATTTTTTTTAGGTACTAAAAAAAAAGTTTTTTTTTTTAAAAATAGATTTTTTAAAAATAGGTTCTGACAAAGAAACAATAATATATGTTTAAGTTAGTTATGACATCCTGGAAAAGAAAATGGATTTTTTAGAAACCGGTAGATGTATTTAAACTCAATTTAGTGGTTAATAAAACAAAGATAATAAATAAAAATATGTAACATATATGTTCGAAATTTTGTCATTGGTTAATGCATTTGCAATCGTTCTCCGGATTGGAAGAGATCCAGGTTCGTATCTCGGTGGCAACAACAGTAATTTTCGATAAAATTGATTTTATATGTATATCTTAATTAAATGATGATCTTAATTTAAGTTTATATTTACATTTAATTTGTATTTAAAATATCAATCTGTCAATAGCAAATATGTCGTAAATGCATAAAAATAATATAAGAAATTTATTTAGAAAAATGTTAAAGCGAAAGTTACATATTTGTTAGGAATGATATAGGATACATCCGCAGTAGAGCCTACACAGAAAATAATATTAATGGTGTATTTCTTATAACATTATATTTTGCCTCTAAATTTAATAAACGTTTGATATCATCGACTACTCAATGGAACCGTAACCAAAACCATCGAGAATATTGGACTAAATTCTAATCAGCTGCTAAAATTCCGATCGTTCCATCCCTTATTAATTTTCCAAACAATTTCGGTAAATTCGAAGAACACCTGTTCACATGGGGTGTCTTCTCCAATAAACCTTAAACTCTCTGATCCAATAACACCTGCAAATTACACTACCTAATCTGACACAGGTTGTTCTCAGAACCGGCTGGGAGTAAACGAATTACGAAATGTGAAAGTTCAAATACAAATAACGAAATCTGTAGATTCAGTACAGGAAAAGCCATTTTTTCACGAATTCGCTATTCGCGGTATTCGCAGGCCACTTATTTATGACCATTTTTTTTACTCGCGGTCAAGATACTACAGGCCGGTTGTGTGATTAGTGGTAACTTTTTTTACTAATATTATTTATTTATTATTTATTTTATGCATTATCTATAGATTTTTTCGTCTAGGCGTTCGATGTCTGTCACTTTAGTGGTGAATTTATTTCATACTATGTATAATGTGATAAATCTTGAGTTATCACCAGATTCCCTTGGGGTTCTATCCTCTGATTACTGTCTAAATACTCGAGTCCCAATTCCTCGTAAGTTAAATTCCTTGTATTATATATTTATTACAACATGTTATACAGTTATAATAAATGATACATTCAGAGATATACTAGTTTTTCAGAAGAAGCTGTGATGGAAGAGAGCTGTTCCCTCAGTTCATCTTCCATCACTCATCTACTCACTTTCATGACACACACACACACGTACATTTACAAAGTGACAAATCATCGTGGGATGAACCCTCATCACTAAATAGCGGGATATTGAATGATTAATTGTTGTATAAAGTAACTTTCAAAATATCACTGTATGCGATGACTTTTGGAACAGCTGTAAAAAATCCGCCATATTTAACTATCAATTCTCGTTTTTACGATCGGATATCGCAGTGTAAAATGAGTTTACTACGCGATGTACTTTCGAGAAGTAGATATTTTATTACTAACGATCAAATAACCCATTTTCACAAAAAAAATTACTTTAGTCCTAAGATATGAAACAGTTGAGCACTTGCTCTTATTATAAATATTATAATATTATTATAAAATCTATATTTTCTACTTCCATTCTGAGTTAATTACCTTGTCAGTATTGACATATTGTGGCCTCACTATATCAGAATCGGCCCGTCGTAATGCACCTCCACAAATCCCGATCCTAGGTCGCCCTCACAGCTGATTCTAGGGTATATCCAGCCAGATTCAACTCATCTGTCCACCGCCGTGGTCTTCTTTCAGGTGTTTTTGGGCTCAGTGTTTTATCCAGGATAATATCATATTCTAGGCACTTTGACGTATAATGTATCCGTAGAATTAGAGGAATCTTTTGTTCACGGCTGTAGGTAAGACTTGTTATGGTTGGATTTGTTGCAGGCATATGTGTATCGTGCAGTTCACGGTATACGTAACATCCTTCAGTAAAATATAATATTTCTATGGTATTTTTATTTATTATCTTTGTTTTATTAACCACTAAATTGAGTTGAAATACATCTACCGGTTTCGAAAAATACCATTTTCTTCTTCAGAATGTCATAACTAACAAAAAAATATATTGTTTCATTGACAAAATCTATTTAAAAAAAATCTATTTTAAAAAAAATAGATTCAGCAAGGATTGTGCTGCATTTTATATTGGTAAAACGGGTATAAATTTTAATATAAGAGTAAGGGAGCATTTGAGATGTTTGAACAATAGTAATTTTCAGAATTTTCTAATCATTTGATAGAAAATGGTCATGGTTTTGATAAAAAATTGGGATTGTCAATTTTGCATATAAACAGTGTTGGTCACAAATTAAATAATTTGGAATCGTTGGAGATAAATAAAGCGTGTAAAACTAATAAAAAAATTATAAACAACCGACTAAATTTAACTACGAGTCCCATTCTAAATTTTTTTCCTAAAAATTATTCGAGTAAATTTGTATTAAGTAATGATTTAAATAGATTCTGTCAAAGAAACAACATATGTTTTAGTTAGTTATGACATCCTGAAGAAGAAAATGGTATTTTTCGAACCCGGTAGATGTATTTAAACTCAATTTAGTGATTAATAAAACAAAGATAATAAATAAAAATATGAATTTTAACCACACAGTTAATATTGCTTTCCTGCTCACTCTCACCAGTGTTCATGATCAACGCTCCCAAATAAATTGCTTCTTAAATTACTACACATTCTGCTATTTTTTAATGCATTAGAATGAACTACAATCGAATTAATTGTAAAAAAGAGGTCTAGGAATATTTCGTCCACAATTATTCTCCCCGGCCCAAATTGTTCGCGGTCTATTATTGTTATCTCTCAATTTTTCGCCTGGGAAATTGTTCATCGGATAAGTATACTGATATATTTTTTATTTTTATAAAAGTGACTATTTTCATTTAGACATTTTACTCACAGGTTTCACCGGTCTTGGCGATAAACAGATTTTTATCATAAATTGATTTTTCCTGGATGTCTTTCTAAAGGATTCATATTATTTTTAAATTAAGATATTATTATTTATACGTATATGTACAAAATACATAAATAGGTTATGCTGAGATGTTCTTCTTATATCTGATCTCAGTTACTTTTCTCACAAAAAAATAAAGTTTTATTATTGCTATTAATTTTGTTGGATCCAATCAAATTAAACACTTTTTCTTGTGTGTCATATTAGGTCCCTCCGACGCCGGCGATTATCCTAGCCTAGGACTCCTATCTTAAACGCGACAACTTCTCTACTCTTCTAATTCTCAGGGGCGTGCACTGTATACAATCAAAAAAGCTGTGCATAACGATAATCTTTGCAAAGTAAATATAGATTAAATATTTATTTGATATATTATATATTGAGTATGTAAATCTATGCGAAAATAATTCAGTTCTTATGATGACGTGTTAACTAAAACCGTATAACTAGCGGAATAATTGGAAATTGACAAATAAAGCTGCGCATGTGTTTTTGCGCAAAATCTATCCCAGACGTATACGAACTAAACGCAAGTCTCGCACCGCGCGGTGAAATGAATACACCTCTTCGCTTTAACAGACGTGTTGCAAAACGTCACAAGTGAGTCATTGAAGTGAACTTGACTGGATGTATTTCAATACACTTTAAACGTGGTATTATTTCATATTATAAAATATTTTAGCTCTTTTAGTTAATAACTACCGAAGAAAAATAGTAATAATACACACTCATACAGGTATAGTTACACAAAAATATGCTTCTGAAAGAGTGAATGGTGAATACAACCTCTAATGATAATACCCATCAATATTAGCAGCATAACCTAAGTCATGAATGTTCTTCAGCCAAGATACCTGTCTTCTAGCAACTCCCCGACAATTCATCTCCGTCAATTGATCCTCCAAAGTATCTTTACGTATTTATATTCGTAAATACCAGCATCCGTGAATGTTATAAATATATTATATTCAAATAGGGTGAGAGCAAGTTTATAACAATATTGATTGCTCTTGTAAGAAGTTACACGTAATTACAGATAATTAAGAATGTTTTCATATTTTCAAATCGTTAAGAAAAATAAAAAATTTAACACATATGTATAACCTTCATGGATGCTGGTACTTACGAATATAATTACTTGAAGAAACTTTGGACGATCAATTGTCTGGGGGATCAATTTCCGAGGGGATCAATGTATAAGGAATCAATTGGCAGTGGGATAAACTGTCCGGAGAATCAATTGACGGGGATGAATTGTCGAGGTATCAATCGCCAGGAAACCGGTTCATGGAGTTAAGCTTTAGAGTCCTTGTTTTAACACTATAGAGCAATTTTATTCTTTGCCTCAGTTTCGAATTTAGATTATCCTTGCAAAAATAATGATTTAGTTTTTCACCTTTTGTTTCATAGATCTTGCTTCTTTATTGGGATACAGATAGTCTGTTATTAAATTGGAATAAATTATATTATAGTTTTCTTTTTAGATAGCTTCACCATTAGGGGTGGTAGCCCGCTGTTAGTACGGTAACATTTTACATCCCAACAAGCGCTAAGGGTGGCTCTTCAGGAAAAGAGAAAGTGGAAAGGAAATTGCCAATCCGATAAGCAAGCCACTTCGCAGAGTTTTCATACATCATTGTTTACAAAATACTTTCATATATGATAATATTGGAGATAGATATTCATATTTCAAAATTTCATTTGTTATTGATCTACCTTAACGTTTCCGGTTTTTAGTTGTATCGCAATAACTAAAACTCAATTAGAATTACTTTTATATTTCATATTTATAAATATTATTTTTATACTTTTATATTTATTTATTTTTCCACTGACGGATTAAAATAACGATAAGATTTACAGATCGCATTTCTTAATAAAGTTATTTAAAAATTAATAGATTCATTTGCATATGTATTTAAATAACAATTTTTATTTATAATAATAATGTTATTAGAGTGCTTCTTAATTCTGCATTTGTAGCAAAACTACTACTTCTTTAGTGAGTACTAAATGAAAAATTTTAATATATGATCACATAAATTACTTCCGAAATAAAATTATTCCGTATTCAGAATATTCTCAGAATTAAACAAACAAACCTCTACAATTAACCAACGTATAATTTCTGCAAAATTAAATATTAGTTCTACACGACAATAATATACAATATGATTTAAAAATCGACATTTATAATTTATTTAATCATACAAATACGTACTAGAAAGTCAAACCAGAGTATCATTCTCCCGCGCAAACGGGCCACCGTCCCGCCAAAATAAAAACTCGCCCGCTGTATTTAAAATTAACTTTACCAACAGCGAAAAATACGTAAACTAAATACGTTATATTGTTTTAATTGCAGGAACTGTTTAATATAATTAAAACTAACGTCTGGTAATTAAAATAAAGCAGCCGCACCCCCCGGGCCGCTGCCCCGCTCCGCCCCGCCGCGCCTAGCCTATGACTTTGTCGGAATGAAATTACTGTCTGGCCGAACGCCAATTATTCAAATTTCCAATGTTGTTTCGCGAAAAGGTTGTGGTCCGCTATCGTTTTGGTCTATATTCGAATAGAACTATTCGTATATTTTGTTTTATTTATTTACATATATTCACTAACAAGATATCAAAGTCAAAATAGGGATGGCGTGAAACTGTTTTCTCTCAAAATGTGAGATAATTAGACTTGTGAAGACGCGTTTTAATATGTTATTATAACATATTATCTCAGTATTTTTTTACAGGGTTGAAACAGGGATACTAATTCAAACCACGACAAAAAAGATAGATGCTTTCTAAATATGGTGCTATAAGAGGATATTTAATATCTCTTGGATGGAGAAAGTGTCGAACGAAGATGTTTAGAAACATAAAAAAAAAGATAAAGTACTGATTACTATCATGTACTTTATATATGTTATGAGAAGCGATAAATTTGAATACAATGACAAGTTATACTGCAGGAGTAGATTCAAGAGACGCGCAGTGCAGAAAGAAGATGCATCTCCTGGTTGTAGAACTTGCATGACTGGTTCCATTGCAGGTCAAAGTCATTTTGCAGAGCAGCTAAATCTAAATTTTAAATAAAAGTGATGATTTTTATTCTTTTAACTCCTGAATAAGAAGATATTTTAAAAATATATCTTGATTTTTTTTCTATCGGTTTTTACAATATTTTTACAGTTATTAATAATAAGTCTCCCCCTTACCAGAATAATCCCATGTCGATTAGTGTCTTAATTAAGTTATATCAGTATCTACTCTGCAGTTGATGCCATTGTTTGGTGAGAAACCCACCTTTCCACGAGAGTGCTGCTTGCACTAGAGAGTTGGGGTTGTACTCTAGCTGCAGCTTTACACTAACAACACGATGCCTCACAAGCGAAATAAATCCATGGACACAGTATTCAGCAAATATTCTAGATGCGCTACAGAAATATGCCAACCTGAACAGTTTTCTGTATGCAATATTGCATTAAACTTATAGAGGGTCGTACGTCACTCGTTTGTAGTTCGATAGAGCTCGCAGGTGAAGAGTGTTTTTTTACCTCCATACTGCATCAGTAGAAAAGCCATGACAGTATATTCACATAAATACACAAATATATACTTCTATATTAATTCAATCCTACAATGTACCAAATAGCCACTGTAATATTGCCAAAATCTATCTTCATCTGACGCCAGTGAAAACCTTAGATAATTAGTAGTTTCATGGCGTGTATCAAAAAAACTATATTATAGCTCATTCCTGTTATATTTTTACATTCTCCGGGTTGTACGTCCCGTGAAGAGGGTACGATAATTCCGGTTGTAAGTCGGAATTACCGCTAGGTGGGGAGGAAATTGAGAGGTGGGTATAGGAACATTATTGGGGAAAGGATTCTGTTAATCGAAGGATCTGTGAGGATGGACCTGCCGCTTATCCAGTACCGTTTATAAGCAAAAGGTCTTATATTGTCTTACTCATTTGGCATTTTTTTAATGCTAATAGGTAACTGTGCAACTTCATCTCACACAATGTGACGAGACGGAGCCGAACAGCTGCCATCTCGAAAACCCTCACAGTCCCCGACCTTTATTTATTAAGATTTACATTACAATTGATTACATTAATGAAATTAAATAAACAAATAAATGGAAATAAACAGTGCATAAATATTTCAGAAATAAACATGAATAAGAGGAGAAAATACCATCCAAAGTAGGCAAAATAATAATATAAGATTGCAAAGGATTATACAATGTCAACAGAGTGTCAGTATTTTACTTTGGTCAGGGAGCCGAGGGAGAGAAGGAACACGCCCCCGAGAAAGGGAAATGGACAAAACAAAAGAAAAACGAATCGAACAAAACAATCAAAGGACCAATATGGTCTTGTATGACCGGGATTTGGAAGGATGCTCACTAGCCCTACTTCAAATACGACATCTCCAAACTCTTTGTAGTCGCCGCCAAGACCACATATAAATAATACGCGAGGATGTCCGCCCCCGATGAAGCTGGTGACGTTACAGTGCCCCATAACACCGGAGATGAATGTTCCACAGCGCGAACGACATCGGTTGTCCGGGTCAAATCCCAATTTTAACCTTGCGACCGCACAATAAGGTCAAGAGCTAAGTTCATATTAAAGAGCGCTATGTATAGGAATCGAAAGAAATGTAAATATGGTCGCGGACATATGACAACATTTTCGCGTCGATACTAAAGCGCGCCAAGTTCGTGTTTATGCGAAAACGAAACATATTTTGATATTTAAAAAGTATAAATTAGCACAAATTATTGTTTTCACTGTTTATAAGCTGAGTTTGCTCAGAGGATTAACGTTAAAACCTCGGCGAACATTCAAGCAACTCGGACATTCAAGCAGCTTTTACGAAAGGAAGGTGGTAATAGCTTTCCTTTAATTACGTTGAGACATAAAAGTAGGGAGGGGATAAGTTGTAATATATTGTAAAGTCATGATAAACTTTTCGGTTAGAATTCTACAGTGTACATTCTATTTTAACCTGTTGTGTACACATAATATAAGGTGGCTACCACCGTCACCCCAGAACACACAATTTCTATATTAGTTTAACAAACCATTTTTCGTTCAAATTTGTGACTTTGTAAAAGAAATTCTTATTCTGCTTGTGTACATAGTTGTTGTACACTGACCAAAATTGCTCAAAGGATTAAAATTTATTTTTACCCAGGGTGCCCGAAACGCTAATAATACCAGGCGGGGCTGGTTAATTTTTAACATTTTTTATATTTAAACATACAATAAATAATATTGAAATGATTATAATATCCGTGCAGGACTAACAGATGAAATTCTACGTCAGTACGTAAGAAAAAAAAACTATTACAAAACTACTACACTTATGTATTCCCATAATTGTATAATATATTCTTATAATATTGACGCGCTAAATATTAAATTACAATTAAACAATTTGTAACATATTGATTTTAACAAAATCGGGAATCTTAAAAAAATTATGTGATTTGGTTACATATAGATGATTATAGTAATACGTTTATTATATATAAATATGATATTTAAATAAAATAATGCTTAGTAAATAAATGTATTTGCATGAATCATTTTAGTATCACAGTATCGAAGGAGGTTGAGTTAAATCAAACAAAGTGATTTTTATAAAGTTTAATAATATTTCAAATTAATAATTATGTCCAACCACAAAATCAACTAATGTGTGACAAATATATATCAATACATATTATTTCGTTATTTCTCCGATCGTAAATTGAACTTTAAAACAAAACGAAAACAGGACACAATAAAAACAAATGTTAATCTACGATTGACATGTTACCTATAGTCCAGTATACTGTCGTCATCCGAACAAGATTTATTACTGAAAATCTATATATGTATTGTACCATTATGTAAATAGCAATTTTGTAAGCATTTAATTTGTATTTAGTTTGTATTCAGTATTTAAGTACAAAAACAGTTTTGATTTACATATATGGGTATGTCCAATAATTAAATATATGTATCATTTTTTAGGCTACCTTAATAAGCTAGATACATATCCTTCTTTTTATTACATAAATATGTATTTAACTTTTCTAAACATTGGGAAATTTTTATATTTATTATGCTATTTATTATGATATTTTTGCGTTATCTTTAAAAAATATATATTTTACAATATTTCTCAAAGTCGGTTAAAGGTTAAGAAATTTGTATCCACTGGCGGATCATACATTTTTTTGTCTTAAGTCTACATTTTTCATCACTTTATTAAAATACGACTTTGGTAAAGGATCATAACTTTTGAAGTATTCACATAAATTTAACTATCAAAGTTTATTCAAATTATTACCATCCGGAAGCCGACAGCAATACTTGGAATCAACTTCAGCCATCTCCTAAGCCCTCCATAACATTAACTTGTTAATATCCGTCGTAAAAAACTCGGTAATCTCCCGCCATAGTTCACGACAGACAAAAGAAACATTTCGCTATAGAGGGAAAAAATAAAGTCACGACGAAGGGACAATGTAAGAAGTTGCATTACGAAGATTGCTTTATAACAATATTATTTGGACGCGAATCATGTTAGGTGAAAGGAATTATTTAATTTAAGTGATTTCTCCCGCACTTTTTCAAAGACAGTCGCCATCTTTGTTGATGCTGTTCGTTTGCTTCCGTGTGCAAACATCTTTGCGTCATGTTTGCCGAGCTAACAGCGCCTTGTCGATTTTTCCTATTATTTTCATTATTCATTAGTCCCGTAATCCGTTCAGATCGCATCAACTGTACGCTAAGATTTTTCGTATCGAACGGGAGTCACATTCACCCAAAAAATTAATGAATATTTCAAAAAATCGACAGACATAATTATATGATTAAAGGCCTGTTTTACGCAGATTAATTCAGTTGAATATTAACAAAAACTAACTGACTTAAAATCACGCCGATTCTCCGCGGGGGTAAACAGAGACGATAGAGCGCCACCCTCTTCTGTCCTGACACACAACGCTCGCCTCATCCATACTCATACATCTTCTCATACTCATACAAGCTCGTCAATTATAGAAGCTTCTAGCAGGAGCATATTTCAGTACCTAGTTTACCTGGTTATGCCAAGTCTTCCGCGAACGTTCTCTATTTCTGATTCCATCAGAACTTGCGTCATATATCTTTCTTACCATTCTCTCCTAATTCATCAGTTTCGAATAACCAATCCACTTCATTAGGTGATTCTTTCTTTATTTCTTCATTCTTTACTCTGTTATAAGATCTATCAGATATACGCCTAAGTGATCTAATTTACACGTTCATTCCTCTTCTACCATCTCCAGACCTCACTTCCATACATCAGTGTCAGTACCAGAACTCCATTGTGTACCGCTAGTCTTGCCTCGATTGACAAATTCCCATTAAATATTATTATATTAAGGAGAACACATTCTTATTGTGATGTTGTAATTATTCAGAATGTAGGTCTGTGCTGTTTTAAATACTAATTATTAATGTATTACTTAGAAAGATATACATATAATATTTATTTTATCGAAAAATATTGTTATTGCTATCGAGATTCGAACCTGGATCGAAGACATTCTAAAGAAGAAAATGATATTTTTTGAAATCGGTAGATGTATTTAATTCACTAAGTGGTTAATAAAACAATGTGTATGCTTTTAACATTACTAGAACGTATAGTCCGAAATATAAACTCGATTGAGATATAACTGATGTTTGTAGGTTATGAATATCAGAAAGATTTGTTTAAGGTTAAGGTTAAGAGCCCTAACCTCCTCAAATCTCACGCGTGTATGCGAATGTCGCAGTATATATAAATGTTGCGGAACGGTGTTGGTGTTTGCAGAGCTAGAGGAGGTTGAAGAAATGAAACAGGACTTACAATCGGTTGACGTTTATTGTAGGATGATGCATAATGAATTTACACAGGTCGAAAGTTAAATTGCACTATAAAGTTAGTGACTAGAACTGCTCACTGGAGATGATTCCGAGATGGCGACCAGGGAAGAAGTTATTACTTCAGATGGCTTCTTGAACCGGTTGCGTTGCGATGTATTGTCGTCTAGATTTTCGGCCGGTACTTGACGGACTTGAATGTCTATAGAGCACTGGCTAAACGTCCAGGTACTGTGCAGCGCGTTCAGGACCTCTACACACTTGCTAAATACGCGTTATTAAAAAATATGATTAACTTGTTGGTATCCTGAAACGAAGATCAATCTCCGGACTAAACGGTCACTGAATCGTTTTACCACTAGAAAAAAATAAGTTAAGAGAATTAAACGTACCTATAATTATTTTATATATCTACACGGTTTTAGATTTAAGTAATTTTAATATTTTAAAAATATGAAATTTTTTGTTGGTGCCTTCCAGATTTAGATTGGTTAAATTTTACAGATTAGTACTTTGGTAATTGATCAGATTAGTTAATTTTTTTTGTATTGGTATTGATAAATGGTCTAGACACAGCGATAGGCCCTAAGACCCGCTGAACTGATGAAACCATCAAACTTTATGGAAATATGTGTCAATGTGTAATAGATAGAGACAGTAGACGGATGACGACCAAATCTATAATGGACACTTCGTTATTTGTAACAATTTTTAAAAAAAGTTTTTTTTTCAAAGTAAGCAAACACGTCGTGGCTTGACATTTATTATAAAGTGGTTTAAAATGAAACATTATATATTTTTTTTAAATATATTTTAGTTTTAAACATAAATGTAAGAAAGAGGTCATTTACCTCGGTCATTTTAACTAGTAGAAGATAAATAATAGCCTACGATAATATAATATATTCTACCAAATTTGCCAGTGTGATGATTGGCTTATTTAACTTCCAGGTAGGTAGGTATTCGTAAAAGTTCGAATTCGATATTTTAAATTTTAATCCTATTAAAACTTCCCTCTTACCCCATCGCTAGCGCCCCCTCGCGTGCAACTTTTAAAAGCCGTTCCTTTCAATTTCAAAAAATGGGTGATTTCCCAATTTCGTCTTATTTTCTCGCCACCTCCGCGCTCCGTGCAGGCTGCGCCGCTGCGCGCCGACCGAACACAAAAGCCAGCAGAGATAAACTGATTAACAAGTCCCACAACGGAGGGGGGGAGAAGACACGAAAAAGAACAGGAAGAACAGAATAAAAACAAACCAGGAAAATTCTAGAAAAAGCAAGAGGACTCGCTACGGCCAGGAGTCGGAGGAGGAAGGCTAGATTTGGGTCCATCCGGCTCGGGCGGAGGAAGCTGCAACATCAATCAGGAAGAGTCCCAGGGCACTTGTAAGTCCCAGTCTTGAGTGATGATTTGTTGGGCAATCGCGGGAGAAAAACAATAGCCGCCGTCTCGGGGAGTTTTTCTCGGCTTACCCCGGATAACACTGAAGGTAAGAGCTATGCTAAGCTGCCCGAGAAGATAAAACTTTAGCAACTAACGGCGAATCTTTAACATTGATTAATATTGCACAACGTGTAGGTAAATTTTTCGGCTAACAGTTATAACTTTTTTAATACAAATTAAATGTATCAATAAGAAAGATTATAGAGAATATAAAATCAATTTATCGAAAAAATATTTTTGTTGCCACCCGGAATCGAATTTCTATCCGGAGAAATGCACTGTATCAATTGAAAAGTAAAACGTTCAAAATTTTGTTGTTAACTTACAATTTTGGCGTGGTGTAATAGGTCAGCGCACTTCTCCAGATAGGAAGGGTTCCTGGCTCGAGTCCGGGTGGCAACAATTTTTTTTTTCCTAGAAATAGATTCTTTCTGTATGTCTTTCTTATTACTATGTTCTGAAAAACTGCAACTTCACAATAATAATATCTTCTCCTTAATAATATGTATTATATTTTATTTATGTGTAGTTAGGGGAATGTTTTAAATGTGCTGCACCTGAATCATTCAAGATACAAAGATTATAAATAATATAGTATTCATTATAAATATATACATATAAAATCAATTTTGTCGAAAAATATTATTTTTGCGCTACCGAGATTCGAACCTGGATCTCTATTTCCAAGCCAAAATTAATTTTATATGTATATATTTATAATTAATACATTAAATTAGTACTTAAAACATCACAGACCTATGATCTGAATAATTACAACTTCACAATAAGAATGTGTTCTCCATAATAATATAGTATTCTACTCAAATGTTTCCATGATTGTAAAACCGTTAGATATAAATAAAAGTAATACAAAAACATATATATATATATATATTTATAAGAAGTATATATATTTTGCTGAAAAACCAGTTGAAATAAATATGACAGATTGAATTAATTTACGTCAACGATTAAATATTTACATTACATATAAAATCAATTTTATAGAAAAATATTGTTGTTGCGCCACCGGGATTCGAACCTGGATCTCTTTCCTAACCGGGAAAGGTACATTATCCAACTATGCTACAGCGTCAATATTTTTAGCGACAAATTTGATGGCTCTTTCAAATAATGGAACAATTATCAAAACGGAAACATATAGGTCGCTGTAACAATATCGTCGCTGTAGCATAGTTGGATAATACACCTTCCCCGGTTAGGAAAGAGATTCAGGTTCAAATCGCGGTGGCGCAACAACAATACTTTTCGATAAAATTGATTTTATATGTATATCTTTCTAATTAATATTTAAAATATTTACATCATGAAATAAAAACGAATGTTTTCACTTACTTAAAACATAGATTATGAATTATTACGCTTTAATTACAAACACCGAATATAATTTTGCTTACTTTAAATAATTAAAAAGCATAATAACATAAACCTAGTTAAAATCGGAATTAATCTGGCAATTTATTAACACAATTACCAATTCTAGCAATTTATCAGACAACATTATTACTAACAAGTTAATAAAAAATCGGTTAAATGCATCATACCACCCACCATTAGCTTAGAATATATTTTATGGATCGAAGAAATTCAATATTAATTAATTTAATTATATAAAAAATCTCCCAGGAGGAAAACCGAACCCCCAGTTTATTATCAGGGAATACTAATCGAGAATTAAATAAGCTATCTTAACCTATTTATTAATACTGGATTCATTCAACGTCCAACAGGGGTAATTTATTTTAAACATATTTATTTCAGTATTAAAATTTAATGTTAAGAATGCATAAATAATAAAGTTTATCAAAAATACAAATCAGTTGGTACTTTAAATTGTAACACAAAAGATCGACATATTTACTTAGACTAAGACGAATTGACACTACAACAATAGCAAGATTGATGGTAGAACTCTAGCTTAGCATGTCAGAAATAGGTGGATCGATACTCGACGCTTCCCAAAATCTTTTTGATTTTAAAGGGATTTTGGTGACGCCTGGCATCGATCTCTGTACTGGTTAAGGTGAAAATAAAATACATGATAAAAGTGAGGGTATATAAAAATATTTAAATGATATTACATGGTACAAACAAAATAAAGAAATAAATTGATAAGTTTTTTTTTATATTATGTATTTTCTATTTAAATCGTACATACTATATATCATATTTATTTGTTTGCTTTTTTATCGTAAATATTTTTTGTAATAATATACATTATTTATACAGCTAATCGGGTTTTGAACAAACAACCCAACTACGCTGGAATAGACACATTATTAATAATAATAATTTGTTGTTCTTTTGAATGATTGCACTAAATTAGATTGATTTTTAATTTTGAACCATGTACCTACATAACTGCCATATCTGTCATCAAGTATATTACGAAAAAAGTGTGTCCATAACTAATTTTAATTAAATGATAAAGGCACGTGTAATGCATTTTGAAGGTCGAACAATGTTATGCGATACATATTAACATCATGCTAATGACTATCTTCCTTTGTTTTCCATTGTATACCTATATCAGCTCGATCGGCCACTTGCAACGTCATTGTTTATTTTATAGACACGTTGGAAGCCAATATAAAACTTTAACCATAGTAGATCATGAATATTAAAGGGTAATGAATATGCATCTTCTGGCATCAAACACAAGCCGTCAATATAAGATGTGAATATTAAAAAAACAATTCCATGATCAACATCACTTAATAGAGAAAATAATCATAAAAAATGTTTTTAATCAAAACATACTTTTATTGTGTAGTTGTTATTTCAGAACATAATTCTGTGGTATTAATAACACAAATTAAATTAATCAATTGTAAAGATATATGAAACAAATTTATTTATCGGAAAAATATTTGGTTGCCACCGAGATATTTGGGATTATCGCAATACAAATTTGAATGCTTTTAAAAATTTCATAATAGATTCATCAATTATAAAACTACACAGAATATATAAGTTCTAAATTTGTAGTAAACGTAATCGATTGCTGTAGTGGAATGGTAGCACGTTTTGCCAGATAGGAAGTAACGTCCAGGTTCGAATTCCGGTAGAAACAAAATATTTTTTCGATAAATATATATTTTCCGGAGAGAAACAGGAAAATTCCCCCACCTGTTAGATTAATCATGTGAAAAAAGCGACACGCATTTCTCTGGTGACAGGTCTCAGATCTGCAGGATACCGATAAAAGTGGAGGAACATAATCAAGAATGCAGGAATTCATGGAAATTATGATCCTCAGTCATGAGAGACAGAGATAATGAAAGTAATCGAACACAGTTTATTTATTTATTACTAAACCAAACGTTATACTATACAAGGCGTTGAGTTATTTTCTTACTACTGTAGTTTCGAGAAGTGCAGTTCCTCTCAATATCTGGAGTAATTAAGCAAAATAAACGAATAGTAATAAGTAGCAGATATATAAATTAGTACTTGTGTATCATGATTATGTACAAACACTGCATCTGTATACAGTTTACTGAAAAGGAATAAAATTTGAATACATTTATATTAGACTTTTAAAATGTCATTGTTAGAAAACAGTTATTATAATTAACATTATACTTTATGTGAGTAGGTACTAGATATGTATTATTTTTTATTCAAAATTTTCAGGTAGGTACCGTGTATGTATTTAATTCATAAATAAGGTTTAATTTTCGAACGCGTGAATGTTTTTAGTTTCAAAACGCAAGTTTTTCATTTATGGGTATAAGATATGCACTCACCGCCGTAACGAGTATATCTCACATATTTTTGTGAGATTACGAAATTCAATGAAGGTTTCGCTACCCAAGATGTTTACATGTCAAAAAATAGTTAGTATAAATCGCAATATTATTTTTCGCAAACATTGTCACAGGTTTAATTCGTAAATCGCATGTACATATTTTGTTGTATAATTCACTGAATTAATTAATGTTTAGATCAGAAGTTGGCCTCAAACTAAACTCGCATTAAGTAGACAACAAGATTTCCTTGTCACCGATGAATAAACATTCTTGAAAACGTGCTGTGGCCTCATTAATATTATTGGCATCATATTCACATGCTGATGGCATTCGAAGGCTTCAACAACTTCCTTCCTTCACAACTCGACTATTGCAAGAATTACTGTATTTAGTGTATTTTCTCGACCTGTATTTATGCCGAAGGAGGGGCTCAAATACTTCTGAGTGAAATATTCACAAAACTGTACAGGGTTATTCAAAATGATGGACTCGATTTCGTAACTCTATATTTCAAACTGCGAAAGAGTAAAAAATATGAAATAAAATACATTTAATATCATTGATTGATTTGGCAGTTACTTCATGGTATAACATTTTAATTTAAAAAATATATAATATGTAATTTTTATTTTCATTTTGTACTACACGCATATAATTTTTTTATAATAATACACTTTGGGGAAATATTTTATACACGGGTCCGACTTCTACTAAAATTACACATTATTTCTCAACCCACATTAGACCCGCATTTTACACTAATAATAAATATTGGAAAAACTCTTCTAAATTGTAAAACAAAAATGGATATTTTAGAATAAATCAGGATATAACAATTAATTCTGCCCCATCGCCCCAATAGCAAATTGTATTTAATTTTAGTCAATTTACACCTATAGATGGGAAGGACTGCTCTTCCCGAAACTAGTCGTGAGACAACTCAAAAAATTGTGTGTATGTAGTGCAAAGTGAAAATAAAAATTAAACTACATTTGATAATACTCACAATAGAGTTTACTAAAACAGTTTATAACTGTTCAATGTGACCCCCTTTGGCTGCACGGCAAACATCCAATCATTAGCTGAACTCGTTCCACATCCGATGATTGTGTAGACCCTATATGTGAACGTTGTGTCTGTTTACTTTCCCGCTGAGGTGGAACGTAGCATCATCGCCAAAAATTAAACGCGAGAGACAATTGACATCTTCCATGTTTTCAAGCACCTGTTGACAAAATTCAACCCGTCTTCGTTTGTCATTATCGTGAAAAGTCTGCATGAGTTATAAGCGTTATAGCTTGAGCAATAAACGGCGTCTTAAAATACGCTACACAATTGGTTGAGGTAGTCACATACGATGTATAATTCAGGAATTATAGCGATCTAAAATTGAGTTCATCATTTTGAATAATTCTGTATTATAGATAACTTATTATCAAAAAAATAGTAACTAACTTATCCTTTAATGTTTCCTTTAATTTCGCATCACGGTATGCGCATAATAAATCTTTAGTACTTACTATTTTAAGGAACAATACTATTATTTGTGCACTCTGGGAGAAAATAAGAAAAACATTGCCTTACAAGTGTAAGGCTACTGGTAGGGCCTGTGTTGACCACATTATTAATGTATTAAGTAAATAACGTAAATAAATCAAGAGAACTAATAACTATCATGAAAAGTTGCGTACTCTAGTCACATTCTCCACAATGAAAAAATGATATTTTACAACTCATTATACAGAGGATGGTAGAAAGAGATTATCTTGGCTGCGTTACCTTAGAAAATACTAATTATATTGCTGGACGATTTTCTTTGGTCGCCATTTTGGTTTGGCAAACATTTGTCAGTTTGCATTTGGTAGTCGTAGAGAGTAATTAATTACAATTTATTATGGTGCATCTAACGCCTCAACAACGTGTTAAAGTCATTAAAACATTTTATCTAAATAATAATGGCCATGTTGTAACCATTAATGGTGATCGCTATCGTCACGTGTTGGAAAACTTCTTGATAGTCGAGCTGAATCTATCGGGCCTGAAACACATGTGGTTTCAACAGGACGGTGCCAACTCATACACAGCCCGAGCTACGCTTCATATTTTGCTAGAAATTTTTCCCAGCTGCATAATGTCAAAAAGTGGTATCGACTAGCCTCCTTGATCACCTGATTTGACGGCTCCTGACTATTTTCTGTCCAAGTACTTGAAAGGAAAGATCTACGCCAATAAGCCAATAATAATTCCGATGCTACAGGACAATATTCGAAATGAAATTGCTAAAATAACATGCGAAGTGTGCGAGAATATTATGAAAAATATCGTTAAAAAACACGCATTTGTGCCACTGCCAGAGACGGCTACTTGGCCAATGCCAATTCCATACATAATTGTAATAAATCAAATAGTTGATAAATAAAGATTAAATTAATTTTTTTTGTATTATTTCTTAGATAATCAAAAATAAAATCGGCTTGGGACATAATTTCACCCTGTATACCTATAAAAAAGTTACCTCTAAATGGAATGTTCAAATTTATTTTTAAAAAAATAAAATATATTACTTACAAAATCACAAAATGTAAAAACAACTTTTCCAATGTTATATTATTAAGCTTATATTAAAATATCAAAGGGTAGTTTTCTATTAAACCCTTCTTAAATTAAATAACCTTATGGATATACAAATTTTAAAAAATTCTATAATAATTACACTTGTGTGGGTCACGTCGAAGAACGGAAAGAATAAGAAAGATTCTCCTCCCGTTGGACCGACCAAGAGGAAATAATACCCGGCACTTCTCTGGTGACAGCTCTCAAACCAGCAGGAAGACCACATCAATATCCTGATCCTTGGTCATGTGGGATCGATGAAGAATAGAATGCATATTTACATTCATGGGAAGGTAACCGTTTATAGAAATAGGAAAAAAAAACATCTTAGGGTATAAAAATAAATCGAATAAATCTCCACCATTGTTTCTTTAAAGAGGCAGTCTCCATATACCATATAGATCACAGACCACCAAATAAATAGACATGAACTAACACAAACTCCTTGTCCTAAATTTTTTATTTTGGTGGCACCCGCGTGATTACTTTGGTGCCACTCACGCAATCAAAGAACTCCGCGACTCTTTTAAAAATATGACTCGATTGGAACGAAAATTTAAACGCTGACAATAATGCAATAATTTTAAAAAATACGACATGTTTACACGAAAATTTAATTTTCGAAGAATAAATACGTTTAGTCTTACATAAATGTGTCATAATCTATCGGATTTATGTTTCATAGAATACCCCTCGCACCGCAAATAATGTTCCAAATTCCCACTCCTATAACCTAAGTTGATGTAATACAAGTACAAGTATTCGACTGATTACTTAGCCGACTAGGCGGGTACCTATATTCTGGCAGATTCCTATTTATTATATATATTAAATTATTCATAGAAAATAATCAGGAGATATATACAATATATATACATACCTACATATATATATTGAAAATTGTGTCATGTAACGTGGTTATAATCTTTAAGGATATTTCCCGATATACGAAACATTTTTTTATCACACTTGTTTTTTATGATTTTCTCTGTGATATTAAGTGATATTTCTGTTAGTTTGTTCTGTTGATTAATAAAATTGTTATTCTTCAAACCTAATTTTTGGTGCTTTTGTGCTGAAATTAAACGCTTTCTCTGTTTTTAAAAATGCTAGTGATAAATCAAAATCTTCTTCTACTATATCCAACAATTTTCCTGACCATCGAATCTTAGGATTAATAAAATGCTAGTTGATTAACATTTTGAAATAAATTTTGGCATCTGCCTTCATTTATATTGATTTCTCTTTCTATGCTATACACGTTATATATTATGTATATACAGTGGAACCCCGATTTTACATGCCCAGAATTCACGTTTTCCTTCATTTGCGTGTTATTTTTGCAGTCCCGTGTCATTTCAGTACATTGAAACCCTATTTTACGTTTGTCTTTCCCACGATTTACGTCTAAAATTAATTTAAATTCGTTCATCCAGTTCGCTATTTGCTATTGGTCGTTTACTTGTCGTTTATACACGTTTTTCATTCTCATACTTACGTAATTTTTACCTTTCGTTTTTTTTATTAGTTTTTACAAGCTGGAATCAGCATGAAAATTGCCTACAAGATAGTGTAGATAATAATGATGGCTGGGAAAGAGTTTATAAATAACCCTTGCAGACTTACTTAAACGTTGACTCCAACGCATTAACATTGGACGTAGTGGAAATTGATGAAATAGTGGACAGTCGTATGAACGAAAACTTGACAGATCTTCAAAACCTTCCTGTTCATCCCATAAATCTAGTTCTTACAAGAAACGATGCCATGAGGCATATTGAAGGCTTCATAGCATATTTTACTAGTATTAGTAAAGTACTACCGGAAATCTTTAATTTATATTTTTATTTATTATCTTTTGTTCCGTACAGGAAACAAGAACTGTATTTGTAAGGGTGGTTCGCCGGTTCGCTCTGGTGTCTCGGATGAGATTGTCTGCAGCGTGGTGCAGCGGTCCAGGGGGGTCCAAAATCTTGTCCATGTAGCACCATGGTCCATGGGTGAATTCCGGTCCCGTGTTTTACGTAAAGTCGTTGTAAAGTCAGGAAGCCAGAAGATCCAATAGTCAATAGTAATAGCAGGGGTCCAAAGATGAGATGAATAAAAGACGTAATTTGCTTTTTCTAAGTCCAGCGGTGCGAGAGACGAATGAGACGAGAGTGAGTGCTCTTTGCAGCCACTGGACCATTATTTATTTAACACATAGACATATCACGAGCGCTACAGGCTCCAGGAGATCTCCTCCAATCACAATGCCGGATCCGTCCCCCTGCCGCCCCGCTGCGGTCCAGCGCAGCCACCCCCTGGCGGCGAGATCTCGAAACTTGTTCATTTTCTCGCCGACAGTGGAGACGGCAGACTTCGGATTTTCTCCGGCATTTACTTCTCTCCTCTTTATAATTCTACTTTTTCAGGCACCGCGAGTATTTTTATCTTAAAGTTTTTATTGCTCCTCGCGGATGCCTGATAAGTCTTACCCGGGGCGATGGCCGGGGAATTAAAATTATCGCACCTCAAACTTGGAAAACTCGTTTTCAATACCTAAATGATTTTTGAGGTGCTTAATATCATCGCCGGGCGATCGCCCCTTCCATTCTCTTTTTATTAATACCACATATACATGACAAATAATTTCCTACGACTAGTTATGCTAATTTTAAATAATCGCTTTTTCCTGCGCGCTGGCGGGGGCGGAGTCTCGCAGCGGCCCGCTACCCCCTCCACTCGGCGGTCCGTAGGCGCAGCGGCGTAGGGAATCCAGCGGCGTGGGGTGCCGGGCGGAATGTTTCTGTGACGCGGAAAAATGGCCCCTTCCTATTCATTCATTTCTCGGGCCACTTTTTCTCGCGTCCGAAGTTTCGCAATGCTGTGCGGAACATCTTTGTTTTATTAACCACTAAATTGAGTTTAAATACATCTACCGGGTTCGAAAAATACCATTTTCTTCTTCAGGATGTCATAACTAACTAAAACATACATTATTGTTTCTTTGCCAGAATCTATTTTTAAAAAAACTATTTAAAAAAAAAAAATTAATATAGAGTAAGGGAGCATTTAAGATGTTTGAATAATAGTGGGTTTTCAGAATTTGCTAATCATTTGATAAAAAATGGTCATGGTTTTGATAAAAAATTGGAATTGTCAATTTTGCATATAAACGGTGTTGGTCACAAATTTAAAAATTCAAAATAATTTGGAATTGTTGGAGATAAATAAAGCGTGTAAAACTAATCAAAAAATTATAAACCAACTAAATTTAACTACGATTCCCATTCTAAAATTTTTTCATAAAAATTATTCGAGTAAATTTGTATTAAGTAATGATTTGAGTTAGGTACTAAAATTTTTTTTTTTTAAATAGATTCTGGCAAAGAAACAATAATATATGTTTTAGTTAGTTATAATATCCTGAAGAAGAAAATGGTATTTTTCGAACCCGGCAGATGTATTTAAACTCAATTTAGTGGTTAATAAAACAAAGATAATAAATAAAAATATGAATTTTAACCACACAGTTAATATTTCTAATTTTAAAAGTACCTTTAATTTAATTTAT
Source organism: Eubasilissa splendida (assembly GCA_031772225.1). Lineage (NCBI taxonomy): Eukaryota > Metazoa > Arthropoda > Insecta > Trichoptera > Phryganeidae > Eubasilissa > Eubasilissa splendida. Next base: position 32,142,007 of record CM062846.1, on the reverse strand, counting down.
AATATTGAAAGAACTATTTAAAAACAACAAAAAAACATACATCAAAAAAATTTGTTTGATTTTTTCAATAAAAAAAAATTAAATGTTTTTAAAAAACCCCCCAATTTAAATTTTCCCTCTGTTTACATTTTTTTTGTTGGTCCCTTTAAAAATTTAAAATCGGGGTTTCAGGTATCGAATTTCTACCCTGACTATACAGCGCGATCATTTGTGAGTATAATGTAATCTTCGTAATAACATATTTCGGTAACAAATAATTAAAATCACTTTTATAATAATAATTGTTGTGAAAAAAAATACTTAGCACTAAGAGTTTTCTGACCGATTCATTAAGTAATAATATATTTCTCTTCTATAAATTATGAAATTTCTTAGATTAATAATTTTATAATACAAACAAGAATCATTCGTCCAAGAACTCAAAAAAACCATATTAATCGATTTATAGCAAATGTATATTTCTCAGTTTTTACATTATTCATCTCATTTAGAAACGGCTAAAGGAAAAAATTTATTTCATTTCTTAAAAACTTTTTATTTCTTGTATTACTACTAATAGCAGTTAGTATTGGCTCCCATATTTACAAGATTTTATATTTAGTGGTTTATGATTAAACACACGAGCTTTACTTAAAATTAATATATGAAATATGAATTAAATATATTAATTAAAAAGATATACATATAAAATCAATTTTATCAAAAAATATTGTTGTTGCGCCACCGAGATTCGAACCTGGATCTCTTTCCTCGCCGGGGAAGGTGCATTATCCAACTATGCTACAGCGACAATAGGACGTTAGGAAAGAGATCCAGGTTCGAATCCCGGTGTCGCAACAACAATATTTTTCGATAAAACTGATTTTATATGTATGTCTTTCTAATTAATATATTTAATTCATATTTAAAATATCACAGACCTATGTTCTGAGTAATTACAACTTCACAATAAGAATGTGTTCTTCTAATAATTAATATAATCATAATGGATTTAAAAGATTTTATAATTACCTTAATAGCATATAAGTTATGGTAATGGTATTCAAAAATAAAAACATATTAATTCACCTTGTAATATTTAATTATAAAAAATTAAGCATATTTTATTAACATTTACAGTCAGGTACTAGAGAAATTGGAAGAGCTTGGAAGAAAAGTCTAGAAAAATTAAACCATTTTTTGATTTAGAGATTTTATTTAATATTTTCATTTACATTTTCATTCGTGGAATATGTTTTTACGATTGATAGTAAAATGTAGTATATGTATGTATGTTTGTATAAAATCAAAATAATAAATCACTATTTTTTTTATTCTAATTATTACATATAAATAAGAAAACGGAAATGTTTTCAAGGGATTAGTCGCTGTCAAAGTTAGAAATTTATCAGAATACAATTTTCTGTTAAGACTTTAGCATTGAGTGCCTACCGAAAATCATCCGTTAATTGCACTGTATCCCTTTCCTTTGATGGAAATCCTTCAAAGGATCCAGCTTTCAGCACCAATTACAGGCCTGGATTAGGCGATGAAAGGGCTTAGATCAAATTCACTTAAAAAATGCCTTCAGGAGCCCTTCCTCCAGATAATACTTATACTTTTACCTCAGAGAAATTCGAAAGATCAATTGGTATTCAATATAGCTCATGTCAATCTTATCAAAATTAACCGATATGTACGATATACTTGTTTATAGTTTAAGAAATAATTTTATGAATTTAATAATTCTGAGTAATAACAATAATAAAATAAACATATATTTATACTTCATGTGACTTTTAGTAAATTCTCGACATTAACTATCTTAGTAAACGAACTCTATATGAAACATTTTATAAATATATTTTATAATAGATTGACATAAGCATTTTACGTTTACAATAATATTGCTGAGTTTTTTTTAAATATTACATTAGGTCTCTTAACGTTAGATATATTATGTCACTGCAATATATGGTTTTATGAAGTTGTCATTAAAACAATAAAAATTAATTTAACAATGTAATATTGACATTAATACAACTTATATATAATAATGTATAAGTTGTATCTATGTGTCCAAAGATTAATAAAAATGAATTGATAATTCTGGCGTCTGCTATCGGATTACTGAAAGGTATTTGAGATTCCGTAAAAACAAAGTAGATGACTTTTTCAAATAATGTAACAATTAATTAAAATGTATTAATTTAAAAAGGTAACATATAGGTTCGAAAAATTGTCGTCAAAAATAGTGTCGCTGTAGCATAGTTGGATAATGCACCTTCCCCGGTTTGGAAAGAGATTCCGGTTCGAATCCCGGTGGCGTAACAACAATGTTTTTTGATAAAATTGATTTTATATTTATAACTTTCCAATTAATACATTTAATTAATATTTAAAATTTAACAATGATTTGGCACTGAATGGTGCTCTTGCATCAAATACCGTCTACTCAAAATACAGATTTTATTTCTCCATATAGCAGAGCAAATAAGATAATAATATTCGTTACTAGGTAATGCCGTATTTATTTATATGACGATGTATATTATGTCCATGCTTAAGTAGACAATATTTTTTTTACTGTTGTATAATATTTAAAAATATATTATAATAAAGACAGTTGATATTGTCCTAACATACAATAACTCCACTTAATCCTTCAGTTTATCTCACGTCCAAATCGGAAGCCAAAGTTTGCATTATGATGACAGAAGAGCTAATAAAAAATGTCAGGTAATGTAATACTTTTGTATTTCATTGGTACCTTAAAAGTGTTTTTTTTTAACTAATTCAATCAAATTCATCTGAAAAGAATTCACGATATTTTAACGCGAATTTAAAAGAATGTGTAGAATAAACATGTAGATTTTTCTAAATAAAAATTAATCGTGGTAAAAACAAAGTGTTTTATTATTTTATTTATAAAATGGTGCCACAAAGTGAATTTGCAAAATTTGGAAAAAAATAATCAGTTAAAAAAAAAAATTATTACATAAATTAGTATGTAATCACATGACTCAATTTTATAATAATCCAACTAATTTCACAACCATCTGTTCCATCATTAGAGCAATATAAAAAACTAAATCCAAACATACAAATGTTGTATTTTATTTCAATTAATTATTTAAAAATTTATTTAAGGAATATGTGTGTTCCAGTAGCTGACAGTAAAAATAAAAAATATATAGAAATTTTATGTATCATGTGTAAGAGTCGTGACTGAAATGTAGTATTTTGTTCATATATATATATATATGTATATGTATATATGTATGTGTAAACGTTTTTAATTTTTTTTTACATTTCTTTCTATAACATAAATATTATTTTGTCACTTAAATGTATTATCTTTATGGCGAATCGGGTCTTTATAAAAAAAACCGATCACCATAGAATAAACGGGTTATTATTATTATAGGTATTATGGGAAAATAACCTTAATGATCTGAAAGTTATTGAAGTGCTATATTATTAAATTATCTAACCACAAATTGATTGCTTCAAAATAATATAATAGGTAGATCATTATTACATTTTATAATGAATGTTCCTCATAAGCATTGTAACGGAATTTTGCACCAATCTCTGCATAATTGTATTAAATTATACCCCCTGAAGAGTTCGACCCTTAACCCAACGGCGCCGCCGAAAATTGTCGCCACCCCCTTTTGCACTTTTAATTACAGCGCAATATCCTTTTCCACTTTGGCGTCGAAATTGAAATGTTATGCTCGATCTTCGGAGAGAGGTGGTGACGGAAACACGGGCTAAATTATCAGAGGCAAGGGTGCATTGCAAACTACCCGCCGAAATCCATTGAAACTCTTTTAGGTACAGTACTTTTTCATCAAAATAAAATTCAGAGTCCTCTCTAAATCTGATCCTCTAACACGTGATATGATTCGTGTTATTTTCAAAGTAATTACATGAAAACAGGGTTTCATTAACATAATTTTGTTTATTTTTACTTTTGTGACTTTGAGTTCATCAAGTACGTTGTGAGGTGTGTGTATTAAATACGATTACAAAATATGATAAAAGCGCCTTCTCTCAATATTGTAATAATACCACTAATAAACTAACAGATTGTGCGTAATCTTGATAGGTTTGTCAAGTTCGTGAAATAATATCTATGGCTTCAATTTCACGTGACACTTTGATTTGTTATTTTATGCAGCTCGACCTGTCACATTGCCGAGGGTACTGTGTAATCCCACAAGATCTCCGGTTGAAGGAAGGCATCAAAGCATGTCAGAATGGTCCGGCCACCACAACAAAGTACAGCCGGGACATCAAACATAATTCTTGTGCATTCTGTATGATGTTGTCTCTTTCCTGTCAAGAATGCTTGTCAGTTGTGGAATTTTTTGTCTACCAAATTAATTAATCACTAAATTTAATTGACGTTTTGGTAAATTACCGTAAAAAATATCGGCTCTAACCTAATCGAAATATATTATTGCCATTTTGAGAAATTTTCAGACTTTAGGCATGCTAACAGACAGGAATATTTAGTTACCCGTTAATTAATTCACTGTTATGATTGATTATATATTTAAATAAATAATAGATATCTCATAGAGACGAATCTTTTTTTGTTATATGTAATGGAAATATATGGGTAATAGATGACGAAAGTGTAGTGGTACCTACTCAAAGTGTTATATACAACTTCCAAAAATTTGATAGATATGGAGATTAATTAATGGGCGAGAATGGTGAACGTTATATTTGTATAAAGTGATCACTAAAGCTAACTGAAGACAGGTTGTAAGCTCTGTAATTACCCATACTTCCATATATTTCCAATAAATATAATAAAAAATAGCTTCGTCTCTATGGGATATCTATTATTTGTTTAATAACAGTGCCTTTGTAGGTAAAAATTCAGTAATTGTGTGTTCTTGGACATATTCAAATATTGCTGATTATATATGTAATTATATGATAATAACCTTTTTTGTTTTTAAAGCTCCCAATACAGAGATAGACCTACGTCTTGTGAAAACATTCATCAGTTATACTAATACGTATATTTATCTAGTAAGTGTATCTATAAAAATAATTTAAGATCATTAGCTCTTAATATAATAAATTGTTAAGAATTCAACTAACTTTAACGTTTAGCGTCAGCCAAAATATCTATAAATCTAGTTATATAAATCAGCCAAACATCTAAGGCTTATTTATTTGATTTATTGTTTTCAAATCAGATTAATAAAAGTTACGTTTTTGAAACCATGAATCATACCTGAGGGCCCTGAGGCGATGGTCTAGGCAGTGTACTGTAGAGCTTTTCCAAGCTGAAGAGGGATGATAGCCAACATGAACAGATAAGGCAGGAGAAGAAGAAGAACCATTCTCCTTGTTCTATGTCAAACACGTGTAGTACAGAGTTACCGGTAAGAATATGAATTGAACATATCTGAATGTTTTAATCTAAATATTTTCAAGATAGAAAACTGCATTGAAGTTTTGTTTCATAAAATATTAAATGAACCATATCGAAAACCACCCCAAATCGCCCAGGTTGCCGGAGACCGAGAAGAAAATAAGATAACGAAAACTGTTTAGAGGAATCTTGACTTGCGGTCCATAAAGAATAGATTGGGATGTATGACTATATGCGCAGGTCAGACTTTGATTACCGCTTAATCGGGCCAATTTTTAATTCAATCAGAATCGATCTATTTTTAACATTACTTCACAAATATCATCGTACAATCATTAATAATTCCATGAAAATCATCTCGGCGTAAGGCGTGAAATTGTAATTATTGTTATCACGTACCTATACAGCATTAAAGGAATATTATTCCGATTGAACTTTTTATTTTGGATGAAAAGAAATAATATTCTTAGTGTTCTAGATATACCTAAAAAAGAAAATCTTTTGGCGTTCAATTCATATTTTATTCTCAAATACAAAATATAAATAAAATATTTATTTTTACAGGAATTTCATTTCACATTGTAAATTTTACAAGTATTTTCTGATTTTATGCGTATTCTATTATAACCTATATTAAGTTACGGTAATAGTAAGATTATTCTAGTGATTGTTTTAGCGATTTTCGTGGACTCTTGTCTTTATATCTAAAATAATTTAATTTATGCACAAAATTGCAATTCAACGATTTGTTTTATATAATCGATATCGGCATTAGAATCGGCAAATCGACAATTGGCAATAATCGGACAGACTTCGGTATACCCTTATTAAGGTAGGTATACATTTTTTAATTATATAATTCCCAGTTCACGAATATCAATTTATTTGACAGTTAAATCGATCAATCAAATGTATTTACCAGGTACTTAGATAAGAAATATATTATATACTAAAAAATCACAATAGAGAGATGCGATCAGAATCTTTTCATTTTAATTCATAATAAAGGTTGAAATCCCCACTTAACAATGTGCCAGTCGAAATGAATGGCAATTTAAAGATCAGGGCGATCTATAAGTAAGTGGGTTCAGATAAAAAGCACCCAGATGGCTTATTGGATTTAATAGTCCGATTAGGGATGATGTTGCCCCCGGTGATACCCCGTTGCCCTGAGATCGGCTCCCGGCTTTTCCTCAAATAGTTGTGGGATTACTCTGTAATGGCATTCTTACTAGAAACAATCAGACTATACATATGTGTATATATCTACATATATACATACTCATTTTTAATATGTTACCGATTATTATAAGTCAAATGTTAAAAATATAAATTCAATCTCCACGTTAGAATACCTAACGTTATGCTAATCTGAAAAATATCTGTATTATTTATTTTAGTACACATATTTTTTTCACAATAATAATAATATTATTATGGCAATTTCAAAAAAAACTCCATACACAATTTTTTTCAATAAAGTATAGTAATTACACCTCGTTTTTAAATTAAACTAATTACCCTACCTGTTAAAATCTATTACCTTCCTTAATCCGTAATCCTCTAATATTTTTAATGATAAAATACGCAAAATATTGATTTTATACAAACATATGAAGAATGTTACTTTAATTTTATATTAATTATTTATTGAGGCATTTAAACATCGTAAATTTTTATAATAGATACGACCATTTCGAGTGAAATATAAAACTAATTATAAAATCCACAAAAATATTAAAAAAACAACAGTACATTTTAAGTTTTATTTTTAAGGAGAACACATTATTATATTGAAGTTACAATTTTTCATAAGATAGTTCTGTGATATTTTTAATGCAAATTACATATATATATCAATTGGAAAGATATATATAGATAAAATAAATATATCGAAAAAATATATTTGATTTAATTGTTACATTTTATTTGTATTATAATAAACATATTAAAGTAATGTCACAGTTTCGACTACAAAGTAACATTATGTGTGAGTACTGACAAATAATATAAAATTCAGATGTGCATAAATACAGTATGTTACAAAAGTGTATGTCATTTATGAAACAAATCATTTTGTACATATTATTTTTTTTAACAAATTACTCCGATTTAGACTATCAAAATAAATATCTGTATATATCATCATCATTATAAATAATGCAATTGCCCGGTGTGAGCTCTGTCCTCCTCAAATAAGTTTTGCCACTCTGATCTGTTCTCCGCTTTCCTTTTATGGTGAGTGCCAAAAATTCCTTCCGTATACTGACTTCTTCTGGGATCTATGCATATACGCAACAAACTGTATTATTGTACATCAAGTTCTCGACTACTTAAATTTCTGCACACAAGAACACACCACTGTTTTCAGCCTTAATAGTCGGGTTAAGGATATAACAGATTATAATTTGGAAAAATCTGAATACAACCAAAAAATTAAATATCATCACCGGCCTGATGTAGAGACGTTTGAAAAACCATAATAATAACGTGTAGTCACCCGGACAACAAAAATTAAAATGGTTAAAACACTGTTCTTTTCAATTTTGTGATGCGGACACTGAAGAAACAAATAGATGGAAATGAGGAGCTAGCGGCATATGTAGCAGATTCTGTGGACAGTCCACAGAGCCAACGTGTTTATATGTTGTGTAAAGATAGATACAAAATTGTCTCAAATCAAAAATCTCGGCATCGTATTTGATGAAAAACTCTTATTCGTTCCGCACATAAACGAGATTATGAATAAAACTATGAAATTAAGAACTAAGGTTAAAAATTTTAACTCACCTAAATCGCTTAAAATTTTATGCACGACTATAGTCCGTAGCAACTTCGAATATGACACGATAGTTTGATCTCCATTATGTAAAGTTCATCAGGTAAAAGTGGAAAGAGTTCAACGTTAATTTTTAAGGTTTATTAATTTTAAACTAAGTATACTATTGAACAAACGAATATGATATTCTAATGAGCTTTCTAAATTTAACTAACTTGTGTTTAAGAACCTTGAGTGGTTTATTATTTTTATTAAAAATAGTAAATAGCAAGCTGGACATCCTTAATATGACTGAATTTATTTCGTACCGTGTTCCCTCGCAAAGTACCAGGTCACTGGCGCAGTTTTATGTAAATGCTTCAAATGAAAATTATTATAGTATCGCACCAACACAAAGACTTCACAGGCGTGGGAATGATTTTGGTCTTGTCAATATATTCCGATGTTCAAAACACAAATATAAGAGTTATGTTTTTGATGCTATTTTAAGACAGATGCATAATTTATCAAGGTATTTAAATCGTTATGTGTTTAACTTATATTTTTGTTGTATATAATGTGTACTTCTCATTCATTGTATTTAAAATTTATTTTTATATATAATCTGCAAGCATTTATGAACATGTGTTTATGCTGCAAAAGCAAATACAGACGTAAATATTAATAAATAAAATAGCCTTCCATTAAGGGTTCAGCTAAATATCATGAAATTCTCCGAACATATCGCGAAACGCAAAGGCCCTATTGTGTGATTAGTAGTAACTTTTTATTATGGCAACTTTTTACTAACGCCCGTAGTAAAAATTCTTTGCAGGTTGTTGATACATCAAATTTACTACCGTCAAAGCACAGATGGAGTTGTCTATAAGCGCGATAAACAATCACGAAATATGCTTTATTTTATGCATTATTTAGAGATTTTTTCGCCTAGGCGTTCTAAATACGTCACTTTGGTGGTGAAATTTTTTTTTATTATGTGCTAATGTATTTTAAACAACGAGATCATCATCGAACGAACTCTCATAACTAAAATAGCGGGATATTGAATGATTAATTGTCGTATACTATAACTTTTTGAACAGCTGTGAAAAGTCCGCCATATTTTACTATCGATTCTCGTTTTTACTATCGGATATCGTAAAGTAAAATGAGTTTACTACGAAATGTATACTATATTTACTACCGATCACACAACTGACCTTAACTGATCAATCTAAGATCTGCTTTAAAAATTATATCGATGCATTGGATGTCATTTTTTTCAAATCAAACATCTTCTTTCCTATGATATTCATATTTTGGGCCTTGAATTCCATGTCGAAAAAAATCCACATCTTAAATAACATCCAATATATTATTTACTCGCATATTTTATTATACCCGGACGATTTTTCACAAAGCCGCCGATAAGTTTGTTTTCATTGGCAAACCCCGTTTTATATTGGTTCCGCGTTAACAATGCGAACCCTCGCTGGATATACCTGCCTTTTATCCCGCCAGGTATCCAGACGTTCCCGTATACAATTCAATCTCGCAAGATAGATAGATATCTCAACTAAATCTTAAGTGGCCCTGCGAGAGTAGACAATATCCACAAGAGGGAAGCGTCGGAACACACATCCACTTTATTTGTGTAATTTCTGTGAAGGCTGTTTTGAAATTGATATAAATACTAGGTGTGCGGATGGAGCCTCTACTCATCCCTTAAATTCGTCAATCATCGGGATGAAATGCACGTTTTCTGAGTGGATCAAGAATACACTTAATACACTAAGTAGTTTTGCTTGATATTGAAACTCTTTTATGCTTATTAGACAGCTGTGACGACGTTACACGATTATTTTGTGTATTCTCAAAATAACTCATCCATTAACTTTTGCTTTATAAAACTTAATACAAGCGCCTTATTAATGACTGAAATTAATTGATTATTGTATTGTGTACTATTGTACTAGTTTTTTTTATTTATTTTTTGGATATTATTTATTTTATTTGATATTTCGTTTGTTAATCATTCTCACTTTTTAGAAATTAAATAATGTATATTTATAGTTTAAAATATCATTTAGATATCATTAAGATAATCTTTAGAAGATTTCTGTATTAATATATTTTTAATACAAATTAAATGTATCAATTAGAAAAATATACATATAAAATCAATTTTATATGCATATCTAATAAAATAAATAATAATAATGCGTTTTTGTTGACTTATTTTAATCTATGTCAATTATGGAATCAAATAAATCAGGGCGGTTCCTCTAGGCTAGCTCTAATAATAACAATTTGAATGCATTTTTTTTTTCAAATACATGATGTTCAAAATAGTGCCTATAATTTTTATTACAAGAAATTATATTTTTGAATATTATTATTATTATTATTCATACCATGCGTGCAATACTAAACTGGTCAATACATTACTTCATGTCTTTAATTAATAATTTATAGATGCATTAATAATATTCTTATTAGTTGTAGAAACCTACCCACGATAAAACTAAATCATATAAAAACAACAATAACCTCAAACAATTTAGGTAAATCACGTATAAAATTACACAGAAAAAAATCTATCTATCAAAAAAATATAGTTACCACTAAGACTCGAATCTGGATATTTCTATTATCGATAGACTGCGTTACCAATTACGCCGATGGATCAGTAATAAAATGACTTTTACAGATAAAATCAGATTGTAAATAAACTGTGTACTACGGTTTAATCGGTAAAAGAAATATAAAGTTCCGAGTTCGAATCCTAGTGTTAAGAATTCCGCAATGGAATGTGATTTCATTCAATATTAATATATTTTTATATTATTACTTTAAACACATAACAAACTTTGCATTAACAACGTAGATTTCGATGCCACTGTATCTACCAAGGACTAAAACGGACGTTACTAACTAACAAAATATCCGAAGTAAATTAAAATAAAATAAAAAAATACCGACCATATTCTACCGACAATCTCTAAGACAAAATATCATTTCAAAGGTAAAACGTATATTCCATTTCGTGTGAATGTGGACTAATACACATTGTCAAATGAAATGGAAAATTATTAGGAGAACACATTCTTATTGTGAAGTTGTAATTATTCAGAACATAGGTCTGTGATATTTAATTCATATTTGAAATGGAAAATAACCACTAAATTATTGAAACGTATTAAATGTATAACGAATAACGCTATCCAGAAATCGGCAATTTGATTGGCATTAATAACAAGCTTCAACAGATTCGATTAAACTAAAAATCTAAAGTTTGAAAGCACTTCGTGTCTTGACCCACAGACTTATATATATTTTGATGGTCTGTGGTCTTAAGACAATAATGTGGAAAGCTTATAATAAAAAAAGGTATTCTGTTAATTAGTCTTAAAAGTAAAGACCAAATCATATAGATGGTTTTCTCATTAAAGATTTGATACTTGTATTCCTCTAGACGATTGTCGGCTAACTTATTGTGGTAATGAAAACACTTAATTTAGCAAACGCTAAGCTAATTAAAATATTTTTATAAATTAAGAATATATATTTTATTTCAAAAATCTGACTGTAACAATATTTTTTTAATTTTCAGGTTAACGCATTGCTGTTGAATATACATGCATGTGTACTAGAGCTATGAGTTCAGAAATAATCGAATTTACATCAATTGGTTAAGGTAGATTATATTATGTTAGACCACCTCTCTTTTTTGGTAATAAATTATATTTTCAACGTTAAATTAAAAGTTTTACAGAAAACGGCTGTGGCTACACAGCGGTCCACATTGGCTATGAAATGGCTATTACACAACCTGGCAAAAGTAATCGGCATGGAATTATGAATGCTAGACAGGCGTTGCGTCGTCATCAGTGTCGTGCAGTAGGTATAGATTATATACATAACATATGTAATACAATGTATGTACTTTCGTTTAACCAACGTCTTTAGACAAAATACATGCGTCGTTTATACGACCCTATATTGTATTTATTTGTAATTTTAGAGTACTACTAATAGTGTTTTTAAAATTTAAGTATTAACCTAAAATAATACCTTCTTACCCATATAAAAATCATTTAAAAAAATGTATGGACGTTTTTAAGAACACTTTCGGTGACTGAACATGATTAATTTATTGTTTGAAAATCCTTCAAATAATAAGTAAAGGAAATAATCATTTCTATTAAAGGTTAACGCAGAAAATAGTTCTGTCAATTGCTTTTTGTTTTTCCCAAATCAAAAACCAATCCATTCACCAAATTTAAAGAATAATTATGAAACTAACAGGTTAAAAACAGTAAGATAGTAAAATTCGAAAATTAGTAAAAGAGAAAGTAGATGCTTCAATGATTTGCACGCAGTTGTAACCCTTAATAATGTTATTCTGTTAAAAAATAGCATAGGTAACGACTCCATATAAAACAGATCAACCGAAAAAAAATTTCTATTCACTATATAACCAATTATATGACTCGAGTAATTCACTAACTTAAAGACAGAATAGACTAATGTGAATTTCTCGATGCAGCGAATACAGGTACAGCGGTGAGTTGTCGTGGTAGTTTTTAGAACTAAGCAATTAATGTTTCTATTGGTACACAGATGGCGCTAATTGAAAAATAATGTTTCTGTTTATGTTAATCTAATTATTTAATTTATATTTGTTTCCCAGATTTTTTTAGTAATGCACACCTTTTTTGATTATATGTTCTGCACATCCCTAGTCCACAGGCTGTTAAATAAAAATGAAGCACATATTGTTCAGTGTCTTGATAGAACCTAAGTTATCAGGCGACAAAAATGTAAAGATTCATGCAAATGATTCCATTATTTAACAATACGAATGAATTATTTTTTTCTATGTGTTTTAATACATAAGTAAACAATAATACATTCTTTTTTTATTCAATTTTGTTATATTTATTGAGATTAAAATCTCTCTGCGTAAAATAAAGTAAGACAACTATCGACAGATGGGTGTCAAATAGACGCATAAACCATTTTGAAATACGAGACAATACTCTAAATACCCACGAGACGTAATAATCCATTTTAAATATATTTCTTAAGTTGCCCTTAAAACCTTTAAAACTGAGGCAAAACGATTTGTACATTCCTGGTTCCAATACAACCCTACAAAGATATTCCTTACACCGCAACACGCTTATTCAAAATATTCACAAAGGAATTCACAATAATCTGACGGGAGCTTATCCTGAAAAATAATCAGAGCTTTGTTCGGCTTTCAGCACGTGGGAGGAAGTGAAACTTTTTCCATTAGCGAAGCTTTTTATTCTCTATTGAGAGCTTGCGTAGGGCACAATACCGGATACAACCACAGCAGTCATATCGCGCTCGCGATGATTTTTAGATTTTCAGTTTCACGTGTTATATATAATACATAGAAAGGAGTGGATGAGCATTACGAATGGCGCACTGGGAGATCGTCTAGGTCTGTGGATTTGTTAAAACATCATTTAGAGCTGCTTTGTATTCAAAAACTTAAATAAAATTGTTTCGTTTATATGTAAGCTAATATAGTATGTTGGCAAACACATTCCTACTTGATAATAATGTCACCTAAAATTCATTGCTTCAATTTCCCTCCCAATTTCCCAATAACGCCAGTAGCAACTTTGTGAGCCCGGTGACTGCTCATATTTTTTGTTGATAAACTGGACATTTTCGTGGATGACTCATTCTTTTAACCTGATTCCCATGTATAGGGCGTTGCACGTAAAAAAACGCATGGACCAGCCACAACTCTTCAATGGCCAGGGTTGAGAACTCCTGATATTCTCGTCGTGAGTTCAAAAGTCCGGTGGAAGTTGACATAACGTCTTGGTCCAAATCCGTAAAGAGGAATTCAAATCCCCAAATTCATTCCCGATTTATTCTAATATATTTCAAATTTATTAAAATACGTAGATAGTGCGAAAATTATTTGAAGTGTATTGAATTAATTTTGTTCTTTAAATTTGAGTTAAAAAATATTTCATCGCCTTGTATGTAAGGAAATAAAATTGAATATACAACTTTCTTGTAATTATATCTGGAACACTCAAAGACAATCAATAAAAATCAATTTGGATTGCATATATAACATTTTAACAAGACAACAAAATGTAAAAAGCACGTGTGTATTTTTATAGAATAACAAAAATCAATCAACGCGCATATATATAGTTTAACAAGTTAATTTTGTTTTTAAGTTTGGTTTTTCATTAGTTTGCCATAACTTTCATAATATATTTATTTAAAAAAAACTATATTGAACATTATTTGTCTCTGTCTCATCCACCGAAGAGACTTCCGATACGAGAAAGTCCCGTATCGGAAGAGACAAATTTACATGTTTCGACTATTGTAACAGTGTATATATTATATTGTAGATAACTTTAATTTATTTAGACATATTATAGTAGATATTCGATTTTCAAAATAATAATAATTATATATAATAGTCAAAAGATAAGCCAAAAAAGATACTTAATGAAATTATCTTTAACACCCCTATACGTTAACTTAGCTAGCTAAATTACAATTTGATAGATTGTGATTTATAAATTCGTAAATGTTTTATCCCTTCTAAAATAGGTATATACTGATTTTAGTTCAATTAATTAGTTAAATTAAGATAGTATTAGGTTAATATATATATTTTTTTAATATTTACCAAACGTCTGATTATCCTAAGCAGAGGGGTCAATCACATTTGAAGATCGATTTCCTGTCCCAAATAACTATTCGAGTATTTTTCTACTTTATTTTTCAACCCTCCAACATCACAACCATTACCAAAATGACGTTTCAAAAACGCAGCTGTCTCCAGCGTCACGCTTCAAATGTGGTTCGGTGCAGGCTTTTAATGTAGTTTAATCATTTAAAAAAATATTTCAACATAAAATAATTATAAATAAAAGATATTTCAACTACACAACTGGCGTCACTCGTGTTAATCTGATGTTATATTACTATTATTTTTAATCGTGTCTTAAAAAGTAAGTATCATGTGGTCACCACATAACTGAATTTTATTATTTTTAAATTCCATACATTGAGATGAATCCGGGAAATACTGAATATTACAAGTAATAGATATATTGTCAGCAGGAGCATGCACTCCGTACAATCAAAAAATTAAAAGTAACTATAGTTTCTGCGAAATATATTATTTATTTGATATATGTGAGGTACAAAATCAAAATCAGACATGTCTAATTTTTATGGTTTTTTAATGGTAGGTATGTACAAATATAAATCAAATTAATGTCTACAAGACTAGCCTATTGAAATTAGATAAATATTGCCGAATTTTGTGTAAAAACGCATTTAAAAGTTGCTCGTTACTTCAATCACAGACATGTTCAATAGAGAATTCATTCAAAACCAGACAAATATGTTTTTAGCCAATGAGATGGTTACTGGTCATGTTCAATATGATTCCAAATATACCAGCTGTGGCACAATGGTTTTTTTGTATTTTACTGGAAAACAGGTAAAATGGACATGTCTACTTTTGATTCTGTACCTCACATACTACGTGTTAAGTGTATGGGTCTTTTGCGCAAATCATTTAAAGTTTTCATGTCAATTTACTAACCGGAACCATCTAGCAGAAGAATTTGGAGATAATGTTGATAAAGCTACGCATGCATTTCGTATAATTTTTCGCATAATTTTCCCCGAACGTACACCAACTAAATACTATTCTAGCACCGCGCGGTGTTATGAATATACGTCTACGCTTGAGCAGACGTATTACAGAATTCCGCAAGTGTGTATTTGAAGCGGACTTGAATGTATGCATACCAATTATATACTTTAAACATTGTATTATTTTATATTATAAAATATTTTAAACCTTTCATTTAATAACTTAAAGAATTTTCCAAGAATAATAGTAATAATATTCATATTTTTCAAGAACGGAAATTAGCTCACACAGGAATACAAAAACATATTTCTGGTGGGGTGTATTTCATTTATGTAAATACAACCAAAAGTGACAATACAGCCCGATATTATCGATATTGGCAGCATAACTTAAGTCCATGCCTAATGCACGCCATTGATTTTTATATATGTAGGTTAAAAAATATATCTTTGATATAATATGAACATTCATAAATCGTATTTATTTCTAATATGCTTTACATAATATTATTTTAATATGTGCAAGATGCATTTAAATTTTTCATTGCATAATGGAGTTCAGGTATGTACTCATCAATTTTTAGAAGTGAAACCTGGAAATAAGAAAAGTATAACGTAAGTAGGTACATAGAATGCAAGAGAATTGCGGTCGTTCAAGCGAATATAAAATAAAATAAAAAAATCTGGTATAGTCAGAGACACCAAATATAACCCTGTAGGAAGCTTTAACAATCGAC
This sequence comes from Eubasilissa splendida, assembly GCA_031772225.1. NCBI lineage: Eukaryota > Metazoa > Arthropoda > Insecta > Trichoptera > Phryganeidae > Eubasilissa > Eubasilissa splendida. Next base: position 32,125,455 of record CM062846.1, on the reverse strand, counting down.
GAACGTATAAAAAAAAATGTAAGTAAACGAACTAACAGTGAAATGCTAAGAAGAAAGGTGTGGTGACCTATCTTCTCTGTTCCTCGCTAGTAGAGATTCCAACACGATTATTCTATATTCGAATATATTCGGCCTTTTTCCACTATTCGATACTCAAATATTTGTGCAGCTATTTGAATAGTATTCCTACTAATTTCTAAGGATAAAATATTAAATCATTTTCAGGATTCTGATTCGAACGTGGAAGAGATACCTGTTGCTTATTCGAAGAGTTCAACGACGTTCGATTTGCAGACTGAAATAAGAAGCACCATTTTATCGCTCGTGGAAACTACAAATGTTTATTCAAATAATCTAAAAAAATATTTTAAACGTTTGGACAGTTTCAAAAAAGGTCAGAGACGTTAGACCTACTATTCGAAACATTTTTAACAGTTAAGCTAACGTCAACCGCTACTGAGCGGGTATTTTCAACTGCAGCGACGATAAAAACAAAATTTATAACAAATTTAAAATGCGAAAATTTCAATGCGTTGTTATTTTTAAAATGTTTTTTTTAAACCACAATAAATAAACAGTTTATGGTCAATTAGCTCGTTTTATTTATAAATTTTGAAGTACTCACGTATAATACGATTTATTTGAAATATTCAAAATTAATTTCATACTTTATAAACTGTTCGAATATTTTTTATTTTACTATTCGATATTCGAATAGTTAATGATGTCGAATAGTTGGGATCTCTACTCGCAAAGAAACGGCGCGACGTTAAGTTAATTGTTTGTGCAGTTAAATCAGCATACTACTTTTTTAGTGGTCACTACTAATACTAACTAACAATCGAAGATCATTGGAAGAATGAGTTTGAAAAATCTGAAGTTTACACGAATTTTTACATTTCTCTATCTTACGTCTTCTTCATCTTTTTCTTTTCCCATTTACTTGGAATGGGCTCTCCTTGTACAATAGTGCTAGGATGCTGAATGTCTCCTAACTTCTCTTTGTTACGAGTGTAATATAAATACGTGTAGACGCATAAATCTTCATATACCTACATACCTATATTTATATATCATTATATATAGGTATTACCCAAATATTTCCGATATTACTAAACGATTACTATACTATTGCGATAAACTAAAATAAATATAAATGTTGGTAAGTTTTTGCCAAGAACAAAAAATTATAAAATTTGAAAAGATATATATTTTTGCTGCTTTTGAACAAAAAATGAAGCAAGAAATATACGACTGAATAATATTACATAAAAAAATCGAATTATGTTTAAAAAATTATTTCAGTGGAACTAAAATTTCGGATTCGGCCCAAGGTTATTCTGAGGTCCCTCAGTGACTCTGTCTCTCTCTCAAGCCAGTTGGGCGCGTTACAATTATATTATCATATAATTTGTAGGCAGAAAGAATAGAGCGCCACACTCTTCTGTCGCGACACACTATTCTCATCTCATTCACATTCATACATCTTCTCATACAAACTCGCCGATTATTGTGGCTTTTAATAGGACCATCTTTCAGTATCTGGTTTACCCGGTCGTGCCAAGTCTTCCACGGGCGTCTTTTATTTCTAGTTCCATCAACACTTGCGTCATATATCTTTCTAACCTCTCCTTTCTCTCCTCATTCATCCGTTCCATGTGACCAAACCACCTAAGTGATTCTTTCTTAATCTTACTCACTATACTAAGATCAGCTTTACATTCTTTCCTTAGTTCTTCATTCTTTACTCTGTCATAAATGGATCTGCCACATTTATGCCTAATTGATCTCATTTCCACTGCATTCAGTCTACTTTCATTCTTCTTCTGCCAGCTCTAGTCTTCACTTCCATTCATCAATACCAGTGCCAGTTTGTATTGTTTATAAATTGTAGTAAGTTTCTCTACTTTTGTACTATTATTTAATACACGTCCTAGAACGGACACGAAAGATATATATAGGATGATTTCTATAAAAATAATTTAAATAATTAACTATCTAGAATAAAGCAGCATCACAGTTTTCATTTTTTTAAATTTATGACAGTTGTAATGGACTTGTTTCTTTTTAATTTGAAAAGTCTAACTTCTGAACATTATATCATATATCCACCTTATTTGTAAATTTTTGGTGGATATTAACACTTCAGTGTATCAGTTTCCCTACGCGTGACACACTGAAGGACAACGGTATTTGTTATAAATTTCAATATTTTATTTTATATATAAGATTGAAATTTGTCTCTAGTTGAAACGCTTATTCTTAAAACGTAGTCTCCAACTGTAGTTTCAATTTCATCTCTGACACAAAAAAAAATTCGGGTGAAATTTTTTTATTTTCACATATTTCATTTATGTCTAGAAGTATTTAAAAAAAATTAACACAATAATATTTTGATGACAAAATTTATAAAACGTGACAATAAAAATATAGTTACCAAACGCCACACCCATCATGTCAATCAAATCACAGTAATAGTAGGTATCTACATTTACAGTATGTATTATAGATACCTACTATTACGGAGGATACAAATTTTGCATTAACGGCATCGATTACATCAGACCTATTCTCAAATACCACCAATCATTAACGGTAACTTAACAATCAATTTATAATTACTTTTATGTAATATTGAACTCTTCAACAAATATATTGCACATGAATTAAAATATTTTGAAACTGAGTTAATTCCACTATTCACCTACGTAAAAAGTAATCCGGATTACAAATAAGTTTTTTATTTTTATTTATTTATATTTTATTTTTCATGGAACAGTGTGGAACCGCCGCTTACCAAGGACCGTATTTAAGCAATAACTCCTAATTGTTCTACTCATTAGTACTACTCATACTCTAGGCATCCGTGCAACTTCGTTTCGCACATAGTGCCAAGACGGAGCCGAACAGCTGCCATCTCAGAACCCTCACAGTCCCCGAACTCTTATTTATTCATGATTAAACAAATAATTACAAGAAAAGTTTAGTTCAGTCAAGCAAAATTAGGTAATTAATAAATTCAAAAATTGTTACAGTGGAAAAAGCAACACGCTCTCCGATGAAGGGAAAAAAGACAGAAATAAAATTAAAACAAACTGACCAATTAAAAAGTATTAGTTACTAAAAATAATTACTAATACAACAGGTGAGGGAAAAAAACGACAAATGAAAATAATAACAATTAATAATATAACAACAAAATAAAGAAAAGGAAAGATAGATAAAGATATTGATATTAGAAGTCTCTTAAAAGTTTTCATCCGGACATCCAGACTCTTACAAAGGTCCTTTGACCATGGAACAACAAGATGTCATCTGACCATCAAGCTGAAATATTGAACTCCAAAACTTTATTTTTTCGTTTGCTTCGGTGGAGTTTTGCTCATCGATTTCCTGATTTCGGGCATGTTGTGCATTTTATTTGAATTCAAATCAAAATATAGTTCTAAAAAGCATTATTGTTATTTTGTTATCTCCTAAACTATTAACATAGTTTGAAAGAGAGAATCATTATATGAATTATTTTTTGTTCCAAGGACACGATTTGACACCAGCAGTATTATTTTTTTTTTGTATTTTTATTTTTAACTCTTTTTTATTCTATCACCAGGAAACTTACTCACTTTAAGATATGTACATGATAGACTATACGAGTTAAAACGATGCGATAGAAAAATATCAATTTCCTATAAGTATTAACTTACCTATTTCAGTTCTCTATTGGCTAAAAAAATGTATTTAGGTGAACATATTTGTTGTTGTGAAGTTACATTTTCAGATCATAGTGCTGTAGTATTTTAACACAAATTAAATTAATCAATTAGAAAAATATATAGAGAAAATATATAGATTTTAAAATACCACAGAACTTTGTTCTGAAAATACAACTTCACATCAAGAAATCTATTCTTCTTAATATATAAGTTGTATTTAAAAAAATCCACAATTAATAAAATAATAATAATATTACATTTATTAGGATCACTTTTTACATGTATTATGGTACTTACAATGATAAATAATGTCTAACGGTCTGACGTATTACTCTTCCAAATTAATATTCATTAAGTATACATTTTCACTTAGTTAATTACTATGAGTGTTGCGTAATATTTCAAATATCAGACAAATGTACCGAGGGTATGCATATAAAATTTGGCAAAGTAAATACAACATATCAGTAAGAAAGTAAGACATATATTTGGGTACCCTGTCTGCTACACTTGTAATTTACTGTATTATATTATAGTAGACAGTGTTCCTCCGGTATAACAGTAAGCAAAGTGCAATGATCAATGTACAAATATATATATATATTTGTACATTGATCATTGCATTTGTTAAATAATATGTCAATAGATTAGATACATACTTTATAACACTTAACACAAATGCTTTGTTCAATGTATAAGATATATATATATGTAAAGATTAAAGCAATATAAGCAGTAAGTTCAATTTCAGTGTATAAAAAAATAATTATATATATATATATATATATACATAAAGAGTATAACAAGATATAACTAGATAGCATATAAAAAGATATATAAGAGTAAAACAAGATGCAATTAGGTAACTCAATACACTGTTGTAGCAGTTTTATTCCCAGGTTTGGACTTTAAAAGTTTTTGGGCGTAATTACTCCCCATTTCGTGGAGCCAGAACTCCACTTTTCGTGAAAAATATGCAAAACTATGTTTGTAATTTATCACTTTTGCATTTAGACCATTGTATATTTTTGGTGCTAGAAACAAATTCAGCACAAGATGTGACAAAATTGATTAATTAATTTAATTCTGGCGTATTCAATCGGATTTTACTTAAAGGTATTTGAGATTCTCCGTTATACACAGTGGATTGCTTTTAAAAATGGAATCATAGATGTATTCATTTGAAATATTACAGAATACCAGTTCAAAAATTTGTCGATAATGTATTCGGTTGCTATAGCGAAATCGGAGAACGCGCTTCCCCGGATAGGAAGAGGTTCAGGTTGTGGTTCCATCTCTTTGATTATCTTATTTTTCAAGAGATGTATCAATTTTTCAGATACCAAATGAGGTGTATTCTTTATGATGCACGATTCCTGTCAATTAATCATAAACGCTTACCCCTCCCAGAAATTCAGCATGATATTTAAAAAAAAATCGTAAATCTCTGACACAGCTGCCCAACACTATGCCCTTAAGAATATTCTTCAAATATAGTGCCATAATAAATACGAATTAAATGTGCCCACACAACATTTCAAAAAGGGCTTAGGTACGAAATGAATGACAATGAGAATCGAATTTAGAATAGTCGAACAACCGCCTCTTTGTGCCGTTCCGTTTCAACTCAGGCCATTGATTGCGAGTCGCTTAAAGTTCGGTCTACCTTTCAAGACTAGCGTCACGTTTGTCAATCATAGTCGAAGTAATGAATAATAAGTTAATATATTTTTCTCTTCTATCTTGTAGATGGGTTAAAATTTTAGTTGAATTTTTCAGTATTTGAACGCGTTTAGTCAGGGATACTATTTGTGCTCATTATTATGAAAATGATCTAAGGTCGTGTTTCTTTCGTTTTGAGATATTTAAAGGTTTGCGCGTTTGAATTAATTAAAATATATTTTTATATTATACAACACAATGTTTTAAAATTTATTTAATTAACTAGATTTATAATATTTAATTAAATTTTTGATTTATAAAGGAAAGTTTTTGTTTTAAGTATTTACTATATTATCAAAATAAACACTAACGGAATACCGATATTTTTTTATGATTAATAAATATAATTCAATGACTACCTTTTGATTCTCGTTTATCGAGTTTAGTGACAGTACACAAATTATTATACAAATAGAGTACATAATAAATGCACATATATTTTACATGTTTTGGATTCTTTAAATGTAATTTATGAAATTTTCACAATAGTGTTGAATTGTTATTTTAGTATACATTTTTTTAAGCGCAAAAAAATTGTACTCATTTAAATTTTAACTATTAGCCAGCGGTTTTTTGAAAGAATTAGCTACATTTTAAAGCAGAACTGCTGACTGATTTCAAATCTACAATGCATGTATAGTCGTAGATAATCAAAAAAAAAACGTATAACATAAATCTATTTATAAAATAATAACTTATAATTTACCTTTTTACATATCTATGCATGATGCGTCTAGTCTCAAAACTTGTATATTTTTCAATGGAAAGAAGACGACCTGTTTTACGTCAATTGAGTCAATTGGCTCAGCTGTGTACAAATAAGCTATAGTTGCAATTTTATCTTGATCTCAATTTAGGGATATGACTCACGATACGAACATAAACAATGGAGCCTCCGAACCCAAGTGAAAAGAAAAGAATCATTAGAATTCATAATAAAACTGTATATTAAATCATGCTTCAAACATATTTGAAGAATTATTATTTTAACTCATGGTTCAAATGTGTAACGCTTATCTTGTAATTTTCTAAAAACTTGTACGTAAATATGGTGATACAAAAAATTGATTAATTTTGTTAGATTGAAATTTAAAAACCTTATAAAGTAATTAATTAATATTATTATAATTATTTAATATTCATTTTAACACGTGTATTTCATTTATTTTCAAACATGAAGTATACATGTGAAGTAGGTTCCTACACATCTACGAAAAATCAATTAAGGAGTTGAACATTATCATAATAAAAAACTATTTATCATATTTATAGAATCAAATTAAATAAATTCAATACTAAGTAAATGTATCAATTAGAAAGATATACAGGAAAATTTAATTTATTGGAAAAATACATTTGTTTCTACCGGTATTCAAACCTGGATCTTTTCCTATCCGGGGAAATGCGTTTAACACCACATTAACAGAGTAAATTGACGACAAATTTTTGAACTATGCCGTACTTCATTTAAATGGGTACATATATTATTCCAAATTTAAAAACTATAACCTCTATTGCGAAAATCTCTAATACATTTGAATAATATTCGCTAGAAGACGCCAGAAATTAAATTAAATAAGTTTGTATTAAAATACCACAGAGCTATGTTCCGAAAAAATTGCAACTTCACAATAATAATGTCTTCTTCTTAAAATAAATTTACCGTTGTAATAACAAAAAGCAAATAGATCTTTAAATACATTCAATTATCACGCCCATTAAAACCTTGGAATTGAAAAACCAACCCTCATACTTTGAACGTATAGTTTCTGTTTGAAGAAGAAGCAAGGTGCAACTTCGGCATGACAATGCAAAAATGTATTTCCTCGTTTTGATGTTTCTCCGTGAAACATTTCCCGCCATTCGTCATGTCCATTGTCCGCCTTTCGGCGTGAAGGCTGCTCAAAGTGCCTGCATGTCGGCCATGTTTGTTATTTTGGGTCGAGCAACATGTTAATTTAACAGCCTGTTAAAATAATTAAGAAAAGCGTTTTGATATTTAATACAGTTCAAAATAAATGCGAGGCCGGAGCCACTATTCAGTACACTGAAGGACAAAACCGGGGTGTCGTTTTAAGAGAGCGCCGCTCGATACAATGATTATTTAGAAATTTTTATCATTTTCAACCTCTTATTCTAGGAGAGTCGGGACACTAATTTCACGAAAAGCACCTCCATCTTCTCCTGTATTGCGCTGTTTCGATGCTTGACGACTGAATCGTGCAATCTCCGGGTCACACGTCCCGCGGAATGGAATAATACAATTCCGGTCATAAATCGGAATCATCGCAAGGTGTGGGAGTATCGGTCAAGTTGGCGCTCATATTTCACACTGAAAAGACGACCATAAAGAAATGTATGGATGGTAATTTGGACACGGAATGTATCAATAACATGGGTCGCGACTGATTCGAAAAGACGCGCCAAATGTATTTTCACGAATTCGGAACAACAACAAATCTAGGCCCAATCTTTGTTACAACTTGTCTGGGTTGATCTACCGTCTGCCTTTCCTCCAGAGTTACCAAGAATATATGTATAATCTAGCATTTGCAAAACTGATCAAAGCTACCTAAATTAAGATTTAACATCACTTTTTTAAAGAGAACACATTTTTTTATGTAGTTGCATTTTCAAAACACAGTTCTGTAGTATTTTAATATAAATTAAATTAATCAACTAGAAAAATTTTCAGAAAAAATATATTTAACGTAAAAATATTTCGTATCTACCGGGTAGCTACTAAATATTGATTCATTAAAATGGTATTAAGATATAACTATCTATAGAAGTTGGAACTCTACGACAAGACAAGAAAATTATATAAAATATATTTTGAAACCCATAGATTTTTATATTATTTATACGGACACAACTACTAAATCTTATTTATAAAATAAATGAATTTTTACTCGACGTGTAATTCTGTAGATAGTATATATTTTTGTGAACTTTTATTAAAATAAATTAACAAAAATCAAAACGATTGTAAAGTAATGACTTACCAAATGTAATAATGAAAAAAAAATTAGCTAAGGAATTTTAAAAAGCATGGAGAGGATCCAATTTTAACATTGCCTAGGGCGCACGAAGTGCTAGAGCCGTCTCTGTCAGTATTGCAACATTACTTTATAATGGCTCTGTTATGTTTAATAAATAACTAGTTCTGAGCATCCATTTTCATTTTCTTTTCTACCTTTCCATTTTCTTATTTTGCGCAGCATCAACAGACAAAGTTATTGTCTACTGTATGCTATATAAGAACAATCTTCAAGTCTTCATTAATCAACAACCTTCATCAACTATGGCTTATTAAAGAATTGAAGATATGTGAGTGTCAAGCTTTTTTACTTCTTAGGATAATACCAGGCATGGATTGACTAACAAATTAAAAAATGTCAATTTTTTATGGCGGTAATTTTTTTAAGTTGTGATAATCCTTGGCTTATAATTTATCGTATATATCACTTTACCATCGTTTGCTCAATACATAATATATTGGAGTCTGCAAATTTGGCAAACGAGTTTGAAGATAATATTACTAAACAACAAATATGGCGGACTTTTACAGCTTCACGAGTTAATTTATATTATTTTAAATCAGCGTTAGTTAAAAGATGTCATGTCATACTCGCATTAAAAATGCTTAAAATCTAAAATGTATCCGTTTCGAGAGAATTATAAATTCGTGTCCACAGATTGCGAAACACGTCGACAGAAAACGATGATTCATGTCAATATTCAGTCAGCGCTGAGTCATTATTTTAAAAGCCGATACCTGTCGTGCTGTCATTGAGTTAATACAACAACATACAAATTACTCTTTTTTTTTAATAGGTACATATATACATGATTATATGGAAAGTTTATGGAATGCAGGCGACTGCTTAGGTATTCAATATGTAACTTTATAAAATAATTAAATTACAGTGACAAGAAAGTTACTTGTATATATGAATACCTTTACTAATTATTTTTTTAGGATTTTTGTAAGTAGTGATTTTGACTTGTCGCTATTTTAGCTGTTGGGATTCTCTAGCACTCAGATATATGAATCTGTGCGAATAATCCGGAATATATTCTGAGCGTGCACCGGCAGCCTTAATACACCCAATGAAGTTGTGTTCGCTTGTTGGCCGTGCTGAAAATGTGATATTTCCGTAAATAAACTACACGCCTTGATTAAAAACGTTACCCGAGGCCGGTACACAAAGCCATATTGTACAATTTTTCATTCGCCAATTTGAAACACTCTCTGTAAAGGAATATTTAATAAGAAAATCTGTATATAAAATAAAAGAATTTAATATATTCCATCTCTATCGCATAGGCATTTTATACCTCCCCGTGAGATGAGAATACATTCCAAATACACGATCAAAGATACGAATCGGAGAACACAGATTCTGACGTCATTTCTTAAGAGACCTTTGTCTGTCGTATGTTTTTGATCCTATGAAGTTATTCTGATCAATGTTGGAAACATCAAATATTCAACAACAAAAAAGCAACAATGCGCGCTGCGATAAAATATTTCATATCGGAATGTCAAGGTCGGAAGACAGTTATTCCGAATATTCTCCGGCTTCCAGACATTTTTCATTCAGGAAACATTTATTTTATATCTTGCAAACAGGGGAACGAGAAACTTTTTACATTCAATAGAGACATTAAGCACTTTTTATGGAGCGAGATATATTATATTGGAATGGAGCACAGCGTGGCATCGCCTCGCCACACATTTCTGTTTGTCAGTCGTATTATACAGTTGTTAGGGTGTATATTGGATATGGTAGTGGGACATTCCTTTTGTACCTACAAACAATAATATATCATTTCTTTTGGTTACCTCTTCGCTCTGCGCACCATTCTATACAATTACTGTCTTATTTCAATCCGTCTTGACGTTTCTCGTATTATCCTGCCTCCAAGACTCTACACCCAAAGGAATAGTGTAGGTAGTATGTATCTGAAACATTCGGTACAAAAAAATGAGGACTATTGTGGCCCTAAGCCACCCCAAAACACCTTTATTATAGGTGAACAATAAATGCTTGTATTGTATGACACAATATGATACTTTTTATGATGAACCCGAAGTATTGTCACCATACTCTTTATTGGTCTCTTTGTTATTAATACACTTCTCAAATCTCTTATGGAACTCTCGTTAAAAGAACATCAAATTAAACCTATTTTTATTCATACACTGTTCATTTCGCAGCTGGAGAACATTACAACACATTATATGATTAAACAAATAATAGATATCTCATATAGATGAAGCTATTTTTTATTATATTTTAATAGAAATATATGGATGTATGGGTAGTTACAGGGCTTACAACCTGTCTTCAGCTGGCTTAAGTAATCAATTTTTACAAATATAACGTTCACCATTCTCGCCCATTAATCAATCTCTATATCTATCAAACTTTTTAAAGTTTTATATATTTTAATGTGTGGAAACACTTCGAGTACCACCACACTATCGCCATCTATGGACCAAATTTGATATTAATTTCCTTGAAACAGCATATATGTCACAATGATTTTTTTATTTATTTAAAGCAGTATTCTTCATCTGTGAAATGTTTTTAACACATTATACTAGAATACACTTGAAAAACCAATATATTTCGATTTTATATATTTTCTTATTTGGAAAATAGTAATTGTGTGTTCTTGGATATATTCAAGTATTGCTCATTATATAAAAAGATTTTAAATATTTAATTGTTATAAAGTAGGAAACATAATTATGAATTTATTTAATTAATTTACGATTCATACGTTAATTTGTTTTATTTATTGAGAAGATAAACTAATCTCAAATGACCTTGAAAAACTATATAAATATTTAATAAAAAGCATTAATTTATTTTTATTTAATACTTTCAATTGTTGTTACTATAATACAATACGTACATACATATGTTAAAACTAAAATATACCGCAACCCAAAATCACTATTTATATTAAGGAAATTTTTTTATCAATCTTCCCATCACAATTAGAAAAATTATAGACTACTATAAATTTGAAGTCAAAAATACGTACATAGACTAACTGAAACATAAATTATACTCTCTCGTATATACTACTCTATACACGAGTCTTACTCTCATACATATTTATATATATATATATATATATATCCTACTGTGAAAACAATTTTAAAAGGTAACTATTTGCAAAAATAATTTGGTTATTTATAATATTTAATTTACAATTAACACATTTTCTTATTTCTAAAATTTATATTTTATCTAACTGTAAACCCATGGTATTTCTATGTAAATTTTTTAAACCCTTATTAATGTCAAAATAATGATTTGTTTCCAAAAGATTCAGAATAGTTATGGCTATTTAGACATCTCAAATGCTCAATATTAAACAAAGTGTATTTTCTTATTATTTATATAAAATGTTGCCACAAAGTAATTTTACAAATATTGAAGAAGAAATATATTTGAAACCATCATAAAGTATTAATAGATGAAATCTCTTAAAACATCTAATAAATAATTACTGTGTATGTTGTTGTGACGAATAATAAATGTTTATAAAAACAAAATACAAAACTGACAGCCCAAGAATCAAGAACAGCAAACAGTATTTGAATGCACCATCAATATTCCAATAAACCGCGTACCTACCTATACGTTTTGAAAATTTTCCGCATGGGCTATTTTGTTTTCCTAGAAAGCTTCAACACACAAACAGTAATTGTGTCCGTAGGAATGAATGGACCGCCGAAATAAAGAGATGATCAACTGAACCGAACCATTCGATACATCCCTGACTGGTTTGGTTCGCCTGCACCAGGTGCAAGAATAATTATTTTAGGTAGGAAGGCACCGAGGCGGTTCAGAGTACTGAGGCGTTAAAAAGAATTCTATGAAATAACAACGCAAGATATCAATAGAAATATGAATTTGATGAAATATTGTTGAAACTGAAAAAAAATGTGATTGTTTGATACTGTACTTTTAGACCTTCAAACCTTTTCTTTAATTCTTGTCATAATTTAATAATTGTACTCAATAGAATAACAAAATAAGTATATTAGAGATCAATTGACCAGAGTAAAATACATAATATATTTTTAATTGTTTAATTTATATATACAAATAATAAACATAAAATATTTAAATGAATTTAAATATATAATAAATATTTTATAGCGGGTACATTTAAATTTACACAGTTTCAAATATTGGGGTGTGGTCGAAATGGTCATTACGGGTATGTTTAAAGGGATGGTTTTTCATTATCTTTTAACACAATAAACTCACCCCATATTAGGATAATGTCCACATCATATTATTAATATGTGTATTAATGAAATATGGATTATATGAAGGAATGAATTTTGAAGAAACGCGTTACATATCACAGATGTTAAAAAAATATATTTTCAAATTCGGTTAAAAACCAAAATAAAAATATAAATCTCACCGGCGGAGAACCGAATAACGGTTTTCCATGATAGGCGGTGATACTAACCAGTACACTATCAATGGATACGAATGTAATGTGACATTTACAAATACCTTATGCTCTTTAGTAAGCTTTTTAAAAGGTCACCAAATGTGCAAATAAAATCCATTATAAGTATTAAAATTTGATTTATATTTATAATAAAAACACTGTTTACTTTCACTAATTTGTTATTAATTATAACGTTTTCAATGCTGACGCATCATTTTCATTTGATTTTTGGAATTTTTAAATAATACAGTAGGTATATAAATATATAAAACAATGAATTTCACTTTAACACAAAAAAGTAGCATTATATACATATATAACATTTTGACACCACAGTCTATATATTGTTATATTTATGTCACAATTAATGACGATGGAATATTGTTAATAATGTGATTCGCGGTTTATCGATATCGCAATTATTAATTGATTATAGATACTAGAAACAAAAACTCTTCCCTCTAAATCGCCAATCATCGTTTCAATACAAAAAATTCAAAAGTATCAGTTTATTTCTTCACTACTAAATAATCAAGTTCAGTAAATTAAAGTAAATATAAATTGTCTACTAAAGTAAACTTTATAGGTAGGTTTTAAAAATAACAGTAAGTATCTGGCTTTTTCTGTACACACAAGCTACGTACCCTTATCTTCTTATTATTGTTATCGTATAAATATATACCTATCTAATGTGAATGAAGCAGTAAAGTATATACTTAATAGGCTTGCTAATATTTTCCGTTGACAAAATCTTAAAAAAATTAATTTCAAACATTTTCATCAAATTTTAGGTCATTTGGAAAAGTTTACTAAATTTAAAACATAATACATGGAAGGAGGACTAAGCTTTCAAATCCGAATGATATCAACTCCGTAGTAACTTCCCAAACACCGTCATTCGTATCTATACAAAAAAAGTGTAAAAATAGAGTTTCCTAGAATCCTCCAGAAAGTCAGCTCTACTTCGTGAAATATGTGTTTAATACCGTTTAGCACTCACACTATCGTGTCTTAAGTAAATATAATTTCCTGGAGTATGTGAAGGCTATTAGCGCAACTTCGCAGGCAAAACGGTTGGGGTAAAAAACAACAAGTCCGGGCAATTTTCTGGCGCGGTTCGAAGGGTTAATATATCACGGGAGAAGTCGCGAGACCCGGAGGTTAAACACTCGCCAATTTTTCCACCACCTCTCGGCGCGAGCCCGTGAGACTGCGAGAGCCGCCTGACAGGGCCATGCGTCATACAAACTCCACGCTGTACGGTGCTCTATAGACTCCGATGTGTAATACACACTTTAATACTCTGAAATATGACGTTGTCGCATAAATTTTCAGAACAGCTCAATGCCTTCGGAGTAATAATGTTTTACGGGCGAAGGCTGCGCACTGGGAGAGGGTAGCGACTCTGAACTGCATATTTTCAACATTGTAACCTATGCACAAATGTTTGCGCATTTTTGAAAAAATGACGCTCGTGATTGATTTGACAGAAAATTACAGCAGTAAAATTTTATATTTGTTACATTTTAAAAACCCTGCAACTATTATATGTACATTTTTCAAAAAACTCACAAGAGTGAAGCATTCATTCCAGGTAATTGTTCAATAATCAGAAAAAAATATTAAATGTTATCTAATTTTTATTTTGTTTATTTTATTATATTATATAATTTATAAATGTTATATATTATATAATAATTTAGGCATTTGGTAATTTATCATCATGTATGTCAACAGAAATCTATATCAAATGAAGGTTTTGTAATTCTATTTTATTTGCGAGTCCAAAATTACCGAATTTACGGTCGTGAATCAAACTATGGTATTTTAAAATAAGATTAATAAAAAATGAAATAATTTTAATGGTAATAATAATTAACCTACAAAAATATTAATTATTAGATGTAGATAAAAAAAAGTTCATTAATTTATTATTAATAATGTTTAAATTTAAACGCATAATATATTTTAAGTATTAAAATCATGCGAATCACATCTGATAACTAAAAATCTTACTGTGTGTTAATAATTCAATCACTTTCATCTTCCTTCTTTTTAAAACGGTCTAACAATGGCCCATCGTCTTAATTCTTTATTATTACCTGAATACAATGACGTGACAGATACCGATCTTAATATACCGACTGAGAGAACCATCACAGTGTCTAGTGATGTATGGGTCACGTGAGTACTTTAAATTTTGAAAGCGAAAAACTTCGATGAAACACAACTACGAGGAACTTTTAAAGCTACTCCAGCGGAGGAGAAAATTGCTTTATTTAGTATTCCAAATGAAACACTTACCAAAACCAATTAAAAACAAGATCCACACTATTATCGGGAAAAACTTTTAACTTGCAAACTTTGCTCTCTTATTTCCAAATACTAAGTACTACTTAGTAAACTTTAACTGAAATGAAAAATCTATGGCAGCGGTACGTTGAAAACATATGTACATGTTATCATTTAAAAATAATAATTTATACATAAACAAACATAAAAAACATCATCATTACACTACGAAGATAAGTCCGCCTTATAAATAAAACATTATATTCAAAACATGGTTACTAGTTTTCACTAACATCACACGGTAGTAATTTCACTTAAGTGTTAAGTTATTATTTAAATTGAAGACTTCAACCACAGGTTAGAAATATTGCAGCGGGATAAAAATACTAGCTACAATTATCTTGATTATGTTTCATCTTAAAAAAGTTTATTAGAAATAAATGGTGTTGAATCATTTACCATTTTTAATGTAGTATATTTAGATGGGTTTTTTAATTTATTTAAATTGTCGATTTCAAAAAACCTATTTTCAAAACCAATCGACGTCAAAGTTAGTCAACGGGGTTAATACAATTTTTTTTTTAAATCATTCAGATTGCATTCTGTAAATTGTGATACATATTAAAGTATCATGTTATTGTACAATATCAAACTGTAAATTTACTAATTTATTGCAAATGTCGATTAACATTTTGATGAGTTATTTAATAGATACCGTGGGCACGGCTAATATCTTACCCTAAAAAATTAATACAAATGTACAATATAATTTGAATAAACCTTCAAATCACAAGACCTACTGTAGTAGTAAAATCCTGTTGCTAGCCAAGAAATCTTACATAGGAATTTCTTGCATTATCACTTCATATAAATATGACAAATTCTATACTTATTCCATAATATTTTATAAGAAGGTTCCTATGTCAATTCTTAATCTAAAATCTTTAAAATATCTGTTAAAATTTCGTACCGTTACGAAGATTATCGTGATTCAATTTTTGATGTTTTTTTGGAATGTTTGATATATATCGTAATATATTTCTAAGAATCTATTCCATCTAAATATAATTATATTTACTTCCAGGTTTTCATGGCTGTTCAGAATCTTCTGTGTAGAGTTAGAGCGACATCAGTCCTTATGATTTACCTTGCAATGGGGTCTTTAGCTTCGACCAGAGACGTTGGAGGCACGTGGCAGAATAGCCCAAACAATCACACAGATAATTATATTTTCTAACCAATTGATTTGTAACACATTAATAATAGAAAGCATTGCATGAGTAAAGACTTCAATTTTATATCATTAAAAACAAAATAATAATAATAACATTGGATAATTTTTATAGAGCAATTTTTGTAAAATAAATCACCTCAAGGGTGCTTTATACATAAATTATTTATAATCCTACACTGTCCTTGAATTAAATTTTTTTTTAATGTTAATTGAACTTTTTTTGTCTCTTTTCAAATAAAGTCTCTGATGCACGATTTCTTGTGACGGAAAGCAAAGAGTTCCACGCTTTTGAGCCCGCTACCGCAAATGCCTATTCACTAAACTTATACTTCTGGCAATGGTCGGTTGGTTCCACAATCTTCTTTGCGAGAGATCTTAATATTAATAATCCTGAAGTAGATCTTAATATTAATTTAAAAAATTGAACATCCACGAGTTTGATAAAACATCTCTGAATCAGTTGAGTTTTTCACATACAGCTTAAACATGTTCTATTTATTTAGTCAAGTAAGTACACATAATATATATGAAACAACATTTGTTTATTACCACTCAAACGTAGCATTTAAAAAAATATGAAACAAAATAAATCGTTTTTTTAAATACACATTTCGGGTTAATATATGTTATAACAGTATTTAAAAACTTTTAGTGCTTTGTGTTATGGACTATTTTCTTTGTATGTAACCTTAAATTCATCCACCGGATATATCAATCACAGTGATTTACGCCGAAAGCATATTCGTGTATGGAAATTATTTGCCAATAAAATTGATAGCGTTTTAGCGTTTATTCAAAACGATTTGTGATTCCGATATATCGGTTTGATTGAATTTGAAACTGATTTCCATTTGGAAAACATTTCGCGGATGTTAGAACTTATTCATTTGAATTTGCCAGGTGGTGAATATCGCTACACATTGAGTGGAAAATATTTAAATTATAAAATAATATATTATTATACGGTGATATTAATTTACGAAATGAAATTTTATACATTGTCTTTTTTTATTGTGTATTTAAATTAAATTTTTAATTGTTCTGGAGGGCGGAGAACATAAAATAGATTTCATAAATTCGTATTATACAAGTCTAAAATAATATTTTTCTACTCTTATATATAAAACCAAAGTCTTTATGTGTATTATAAGTAGGTAAATTGATATATTTCTTTGAAATAAAGCGACAAATTTTATTTAAATAAAGAAATATGACATTTTTGATCTAAAGGTATATCTTTTTAAATAATAAACAAGTCAGAAATTTCGAAAATTTGAACATTGTAATGCTACTATCCTATAGATAAATAATTATTTCAATCATTACAGTTTTTTCATGGAAACCTTCCAATGTACATTTTTTCGCCCGAAAATTGGCTACCTTCCATTATGAGAATTGAACCCTTGAGAATTGGTGACTAAGCAAGCATATGTAGAACTCTTTAAATCCTTCCACGTTTTGGATATAAGATAATTGTTTACCAGAGCAATCTTTAAACTATTTAAAAAAAAAATTAACTTTACTTCCACGATCCAATTCAAAGGAAATTAGAAGCAAAGCTTTAGGATACTTTTCAGTGCCAAAATTTAATACCAAATTCGCTTAATGAACTTTCTTATTTTGTGCTCCGCGAATATTTAACAAATTGCCACAAGACCTTAAAAAGTCTAAAGTGATTAACGACTTCAAATCAAAAATAACAAAGTGGTTACTTGATGTGGGTAGAAAGTAAAATGAATCTAATTTATCATTCGTGCTAACCTAACTACCTACACATTTTTGTCTCCAACTATTGTATATTACAGACAATAATATTTTTATAACTTTTTTTCAATAATATTTTATAACTTCAGATTGTACTTTTTTCACATAACTTTTTATAACTTCCTTAACATTATTACCTCTTACTTACTAATAAAAACTTTTAAAAACTGTACAGGTAATTGCTATAGAATAGACCACGTCTAGTAAAGTAATTACCTTTATTTTTTCATATGTTCTATTAATACTACAAAAATATATATATATATATATTACGGCTAAATCAATCCAATCATATAAATTGTTCAAGGCAATGAGATCAAAAATGGACTAAACCCGAAAAGTTTTGTTTATAATAGTACTTTTTTAAATACAATAACAATTTTAAAAAATGTAGAAACTGTTCATTACACAATTCCATCTAGTGATCCTTTTTTAAAATAGGGGTTGTTCCACTATCGAGTCATTACATGTGAAATCATCTAGTTTTAAAATAAATGTATGGAAACTCCAACTTCTAAACCAGCTTGAACAACAAAATTAAACTTACAGGTTTTATTAAGTACTAGTACACGTATTTTTCGACAAAAACTTATTTTTTTATTTGGTGCCCCATTTAAGATATTAAGATATTGTTAGGTAACTTCTTCTTTCTGCCTCGGCTTCATGTTCAGGGGGGAGGCATCTAGCCTAACTGGTTCATTTTTAAATATTGACAAGTCAAATGGTTATGAAATGAAAGAATATTTTTCTTATAAGGAAGTTTATTATCTATATTTTATGATACTTGCATGTGTTAAAAGTGGAAAATGAGCATTTTACTTTAATATTTATTGATAAGGCTATTCAAAAATAATCACAATTAAATTAACATTAAATATTTGTGTTCATCATGCCAGCATAAAGTTCTCTACCGAATTGTCTATGTTGACGATTGTCTGATGTAGATTATGCAGGTCCCTCACGTAAGGGATTACCTCTTAGGATGGTTCTGGATCCTGGACGTGAAGTGCGGCTAATTGCTGGTGGTGCCAACGTAGGGTGACGGAGTTCAGGCTTGTTGCACCAGACGATGCCCAATTATCCAGGCAAACCGGGACTCTGGACGCGATGTTCTTATACAATAGCGACAGTCTGTTTTCACTACACCAAATTATATTTATCAACTTTTTATAGATCCAGCGGGACCCTGACTTGATCGGGTCATGAAACTTGAGTGCTTTTACACAAACGATTAAACGCAGAGAACATCACAGTCTAAGCTTAAACTCGAGGAGCACAGTTTAAATTTTCCGCGGAATCACAATCTATAAAGCGCTTGCTTGATACTTTTAGAGACGACATTGATTCTATTTTCTAATTGAAAATAAATTCTCGTCTCTATGGAGCCAGTTCTCTCGGCCGAGAATATGGGAAGACTGGCCCGCCTAAGGTGATGCTTTGCTTATGGTGCATTTGCCTACGTGACTTTAGTCACGTCCGCCAAATTCCTTATTGCTGTACCCACGCTGCATTGGTACACCTGCGTTTAACAATTCTTGGTTTTATTACTCTCCGTCCTTTACTTCGACTAAGTGTTTTTGTATCCTTGAACAAAATATTATCTTGGGTAGTTTTGCATTCTAACATCATTTAAGCAAAAATTGTAAATTTTATAATTTTGAATCCAAATAAAGGCAGGAAGGGTTCCTAACACAAACTTTAATTTTTCATAGCTGTAAACTCTACTAGTAATAGTTATAACAAAAAGAAATCCATCTCGTGGTTCCAACCCCCAAGTCACCTTAAAAGGTCATCAAATTGTTGATTATGTTTCCAAATTTTGTATATTTCAAGGTCATTTAAGTCATAGTTTTTATTTAATTTACTATTATTTCTATATATTTTCTATAATCCTATTATGTTTTCTTTCTGGTAGTGAAAACCAGAATCTTTTATCTTTTATGGAAAGAGAACAATATATTTTTTTTAATATCTGTTTTTGCCTGTCGCTGAGAAAAAAATTGAGCCTAGATCAGGTGGCAGATAAAAACAAAATAAAAATTGTTTTGAGCCACACACTCGTGGTATTTATTACCTATGGTAAAAAAATATTTGAAATAGTTAAGCAACCACACCTAAATGATTTCACATGGAATGACTCCATCGCAATAAAAATATTTCAAATTCATTGTCACGAAATGAATGGATGAAAAATTTGTGATTAGTCCAATTTTGTTCTCACTGTCTCAATCATATTACGTAAACGCAGGCACTGGACCTTTTTAATTTATATTAGAATATTTTAATATCCATAAATCCTAGGAATGTAATAGCGAAGTAGAATTTGTTGATTGAATTTTTAATGATAAAGCAGATTTCTTTAATTCGAATGATGTATTTCGATTACTATTCACTCACTTGTGTCATCTTTGGCAATTCTGAAAACACTCATGCGTGAGCATTTATCCGTTAGTTTTTTGCAATTATTATAACTCATTTTTCTGAAACGGACCATGAACTGCACACTCTACGATATGCAAAGTTTATTATCTCAAAATGTGTTGAGTTTAAATTTCGCTTATTTAATTCAAAGTTACAAATTTTTAAGCATGATGATATCACTGAACGTTAATTACCATATAATTTCATTTCGCTTCCAGCAATCCCACAAAAGAAAAAGGGTCGTTAAAACTAAAATATTCTCCCCCTTCATTAATTAACCATTTTTTTCTAATCTGACGTCTGGTATAAATGCCTGAAATTTGAATACCTGTTCTCGTGTTGATGTGTGCACGCGATGCGATGTGACAGCCAAAAGTACTAGAGTTATTTAATTAATAAAGTAGCTCCCGTGATAGTTATGCCTGCGACAACTACAAAACATGCTCACATCTCTCCACCAAACTTCTTTAATTTAGTTTTGATTAATAAAACTTACAAAAAAAAAAAACAGAAATATAAACGATCAATTGATTGATAAATCTTTAACGCTGTTAAATATTTTTTTAATAAATTATTATTTTCGTAACATTATTTTATCAGTGACGTCACATTCGTGTGTATATTTTATTTTGTACTAATTGTAATATATATACATATAAATATATATATTATGTAAATTATATACTATATCTAGAGAGCAATCAATTCAATTTTATATAATTAAGATAAAAACAATTATGTACAAATAAAATCTTGAACTACATTTTTAATAGGTTTTCTAAATGTATTTAAACCTATACATAAATTATATTATATTCTCTACATAATCTTATACCGTTTGACTGATCTAAACCAAACTTTTCGTAGTTACTTTATAACACTGCTGCTACTTCACCTCCTTCCCCACGATTTATTTATTAATTTTTTAGCCTAAAAATAATACATTTAAAATAAAGGTAATTACTTTACTAGACAGGTCTGTTCTAAAATAATTACCAGTGTAGTTTTTCAATTTGTATTGTATATTGTTAAAGTAAAATTATAAGTTATTCAAAAATACTAATCTATAATATAGGAGACAAAAATGTGTAACTAGCTAAATTAACACAAATGATAAAATAGTTTCATTTTGTTTTCTACCCGCATCAAGCAACCACTTTGTAAATTTTGGTTTAAATTCATTAATCACTTATGACCCTTTAAGATTTAATGGCAATTTATTATAAATTCGCCGAGAACAAAATAAAAAAGATCGATTCCCAAATTGTGCGTTCATTTTTGGCACTAAAAAGTTTCCGAAGGTTTTACTTGGATTACTCGTGGATGTGAAATTATTTTTTTTTAAATAATTTTAGAATTGATCTGGTATAAAGTGAAATGAAATAAATGCCATCTAAATTTTGTTCAGTTGCACTCTAGGACCCTTAGTAAATTATGGTCACTCCGCCCCACTCCCGAGGATGTCTCATCCTCCACCTGTCTGGACCAAATTTTGCATACATCGTTAGTATTTAGGGCCTGCATAAAACAGAAATGCCCACATTCCCCTAAATTCATATTTTAAATTATAAATCTGAATCCCGGGTGACGTCGGGTAGATACCGCTAATATATTATATAAATAAATGTGATATATTATGTAGGTATGAAGTAGGCGTGATTTTTTTTAATAAAAGAGAATTCAGAATATGGGGAATGTGTGAGTACATAAATAAAGGAAGATGATAAATTTTTTTTTTTTGACGGATCGCATGATTCTCGGTGTTTCATTAGCATTGTGCTTTCAGTACTGGCGAGTGTTTCAACTGGCGCAAATCGCAAACGTGGAATGTGACATCATAATTCAGTACGTTTTCCATTTCGTACGTTACGTGTGATTTCAAAATGAATAATATTTAATGTTTAACCTTAATTTTTAGTTATATTATATTTGAATTAATTATAGATCGTACAAAATAAAGCAATCAAACCGCTCCCACTAACAGACACCTTGCAATGATATATATATATTTATTTATTTTTAATTCGTAATTTTCTGTGTATGTATGTATATGCATACATATATTTTTTTTACTGGTGTAATATAAATATTTATTTACATTTGTACGCTACAATTGATGTATATTTCATTTATAAATTAGTATTTACATGCAAAAAGTGTAAAATATAAGCATGGTCGCAACCTAGTGAGGCCGGTATTACATAAAAATGTAATATTTTATCAATTATAAATATGTATAATGATAATGGCCATTGGCTGGGAGGTTATATGGTAGCTATCTGCAGGTCCTAACAGCCTCTGATAACACTGTTTAAAAAATGTTGAAAAATGCTAATATATATAAATAAAGTGTATGACAATGAAACAAATAATTTATAACCTTTTAAAAATATTTATTAATCTTTAAAATACTTAGGTGTTTGAGTTGCAAAAAAATATGTATAATGTTATTAAGAAATCGAATGAAAATGTCAAAATTTTTTATAATAAATTACATTGTGTTTAAATTTTCGAAAATAAATTCTGGGATGTTTGTATTAACATATATGTGTACGTAGTGTGATTTATAATAATAAAAATAAATATTTCATACATTTTAAATGATTACTGAATTTCGCTTGTCAGCCGGACCGCTGACTCGAGGCGTGCGATTAGTCTTGTAATGCGCGCCAGGGTCGTGATCCAAACCCCTTTTGACAGATGTATGGCGTAAAATTATTATGGCGCTCGCGCTCGCACGAAATCTTTTGTTTACGACTCCATATTTTTTGGTCGTGTTTACCGCGGGTTAAACGTTTGCGTTCAATCTGAGGGACTCCGCAGAGTACAATAATAGATCACCATTTTGAAATATTACGTTACCTGAGATAAAGCATTGTGTACACGGAAACAACAAAAAAATGTTATTTCATTGTGCGTGATTAAATTTTGGCCTATTCATCAGTTAGTCAATCTAGTATTCTCATTAAATATAGTAGACAGCGAATGGAGCAGCACAATCAGCACTGACATACTACAGCACTTCACGCGAGTTTTAAAAGCAAAGTTTCACTCGTGTACATGCACCCACATAATTCAGAAATAAGCCATGCTAATTATACATTTCTCCATCCATCTCATTTTTGTTATAATCTCTAATCATCTAATAAAATATGAGTGTTAATTTGAAAAAAATTCCAATTTATTTTAATGGTCAATACAAAAAAGAATGTCAAAATTTAACATTATAAAAATATATCAGTTTAAACTTAATTAAAATCGATATATAAAATATTGTTTTTAAATCATAAATATTGAAATATTTTCTAAATACGGTAATAGTTTATTTATATCTCGTATTTTACCGCAAAGAAAAAAATATTATTAAAATGTAGTTGTTCGTTTTGTTAATTTATACTGCTACTGAATATAAATTGTTATTTTATCTCGATACGTGTTTTCATTTCATATTTATTTTGTGAGTCTTTTTAATTAGATTTCAATTCAGCGTTTTCAACAAAGAATTCAAAAATAAATTTAGTTCATTGTTGAAAAACTAACTAATGAAAGTTTACCCACACAGCGCCATACCTGTCTGCGATGTGAGAACTTGATTTCCAATAAATTACTAGAAAACGATAGTCGTTTTATTTCAATGATCTAGAACTCTCAACGAGAAATATTCAACTAAATTAAATAATGAATTAAGTCGTTGACACCACGTTATTTAGTGAGAATATATGCAGTTGAAATTGAGAAAAATCATTAAAATTTTCTACAATGATTTAAAATAGACATTATTAACATTATTAAAGTGCGCACAAAATTTTTAATGATTGATTTTAAACATGTGTAAGAAAAAAAAACCTCAAACACATGTATTGTACCACTTGAATGTTTTTTTTTTTTTTTAATATTCGTACATGCAGTCAAATATATAAAATTAATATTAAAATCTCCCCGGCGAAGAACCCATCTCCGGTCTCCTGCGTGATAGATTTACCACTAACTTGTTGATAAATTAAGCAAGATGTAAATATAGCATTTTACAAATATCTTAAGCTCTTTATTAATAACACTAACTTGTTAGAAATTTCAATAGGGGTAACAATTATTTTTAATTATATTAAATATTAGTATTAAAGTTTAATCTTAAGAATGAATAAATAATAAGGTAGGTACATATTTAAAAATGTAAATCGATGCATTAAATTCCAAAACACAAAAATCAGCACTGTGTACTTGAGATATAATAATAAAATATTAATATATATAGATATATAATAACTTTTAAATTTAGAATGATAGATGTATCAATTTGAAAGAACTACAGCATATAAGTTCGAAAATTGGTAGTCAATTTAATTTGTTTGTGTGGTGTAATCGGTTAACGCATTTCCCTGGATAGGAAAGGATCCAGGTTCGAATAACGGTAGCAACAAAAATGTTTTTTCGATAAATTGAATTATCTTGTATATCTATTAAATTGATACATTTAATTTGTATTATTTATAATGCTATATATATATATCACATATTATTAAGAAACATTTGTATTTCGACCCCTTAGAATAACAAGGTTCCAACTAATATTTCGGGATAATTTGAGTTATTGCGTGAAATAGGTTCCAAATACATTATTCTTTATTTCTTCCATACATACCAACTTTATTTAACGGATATCAAAGGCAATAACAAGAGCTGAAAGTTCCAACTCCATTAGTTATTTATTTAAATTTATGTTAATTTACGATGTTTTTTTTTTTTATTTCGCTCATCTCACAGTGGTCATTGATAATACTGAAAATAAGTGAAGACCTTAAAACTGATCATATTTGTATACTTAAAACAAAATATACATTAATATATTGAAATTCAATCAACACTTTTGAACTCATTATCTCAAAACAGTGTCAGTGTCAGATGGAACATTATTCTGAGGGGTCGATTTATTAATAAATAATTAAGTATACGCATGATATACATCTTTATAACCAAATGGTTTTCTCTTAATAATTAAACACAAATAAGACAATAATGCACGTACATAATGAATCTTTCCAATTTTATTATTAAAAATTTATAAAATCATGTCGATTTATTGCCAAAATCTTATAATAATTGAGCAATTTTTTATTATATCCGCAAAAAATTCAAACGTCATTATTTTATGAAATAGAGATTAAATTTTTAAAAAAGCCTCCCCGCCAAGTTTTGCTCAGTATGTCACACCTCAGCGTGAACCGAGAACAAAGCACACGGTAATACTTTAAGCACCACAAGAACTTAGTTCATCAGAATGTTGAGGAATTCCTCGCGCACACTCGGCGCGGCGCGGTGCGGCTCGGCGCGGCTCGGTGCGGCTCGGCTCGCTATGTGTCTTTAATTAAAGCTATATTTAATACAGGCTAGGGCGTGTACGTAATAAATTACTCCCTGCAAAATGATGTTAACACTTATTTGATCAGACGTGTCTAGAATCGCGGTACCCTTAGGTAAATCTACTACGTGAGAAGGTGAGCTATCTCAAATAAATTAATTCCAAATGTGTAAATACGCTGCATGCGTGTGGAGCAGTACGTTCTCGCAAATGAGTTCACCTTCAAATACTCTCGAGGATAAGGCTCTTTGACCTTACAGACACTGCTGAGATTTATTTTTTAAGAAATTCCAATAAATATATCTACTCCGTAAATTTCGAGACAGATGATATGAACTTGTGGTATCGTTGGATTCTTCTTTCATGATACGTACACTCAGATAAATAAAATTTGGTACTCATTGTAAAAATGTGAAATATGTAGACTAACCAATCTCAAAAATATACTAACATATCTTTAACGTTGCGTTTCATTCTTACTTTAACTGAATAAGGTGCTAATATAATATTTATATTAGTGTAAAATTTCATCTACATACTAACGGTATTAAATTTATTTTGTATGAATTATGTACTACTATTTTTATATCTGTGTATAATGATAAATAATATCTAATGATCTGATATAACGGCTAATGGACAGGGCTCAAAAAATAATTTTTTACATTTACTTTTGATAAAAAAATAACTTTATATTACAATACTAAACGTATTACAAGTACGTGTTTCGTTGACGGTACTTCTATGATTGATTTATGATAAATTAATCAATTAATGAGTTTTATACACTAATAAACTGGTTTCCAAACAATACGTAAATGTTTGTTTTGTTTCGAAAATTAAATGTTTTTAAAAAATTTTAAAATTAATTTTAAAATAATTCTAGTATGTAGCTGACTACGTAAAATAT
Source organism: Eubasilissa splendida (assembly GCA_031772225.1). Classification (NCBI taxonomy): domain Eukaryota; kingdom Metazoa; phylum Arthropoda; class Insecta; order Trichoptera; family Phryganeidae; genus Eubasilissa; species Eubasilissa splendida. The sequence continues at coordinate 32,098,546 of CM062846.1, read as the reverse complement.
ATTTTTTAAATATAATGAAAGATAATATTGAAAAATTATTGAAATAGAAATTGGATATGGCTTGTGGTTAAATTTAGTTCGTTATTTATATTATGGGTAATTCTACATTCCTACTAATAAAGAAGAAAAAGGTTTTTTTTTAATTTGATTGGTTTATATATAAAATAACGTGGTTAAATACAACGTTACTACATAAATATTTTTAAATGACCATGTTTTTGCAACAATATTGTTGCAATAAATATTTAAAAAATTGATCTATAACTCGAATTGAACAAAAATTTACGCTGGATTATTCAATATGATTTAACCCAATAAAATATAATGATAAAATTCCAATTAGAGTTGTAATTTAAATTAAAATATATTAAGAGCCGAAGCTATATTTGCAAAAATTTCACAAAGCGAATCAAGTTTCGGTTTGCTCTAGTCGATTTTCAACCTTGTGATGCTTTTATTCCTACAAATTCAATTAATTTTATTCCTACAAAGTCCGCCTTGAGAAAAGGATTCACCTAGAAGGTGAAACAAAGGACTACTAAGTACGAGGCGAGTTTTTCTAAGTCAGTACCGTTGCCGGATATTCCTGGTGTAGCGCTGCGGTTGCGATGTTGCGCATATGCAATGCTTTCCTTCATATGTTAACTCACCACATCCAATGTTAGGATATTCGCATAGTGTGGTTATCATGTAGTGAGTGGTTGAAATGTTCAAGACAATAGATCAACCCGCCGACTGTGAGATGCGGTCCGTGATTCGTTTCTTGAGTGCACGAAACATGAACCCAGCTGATATTCATCGCCAAGTGTGTCCTGTTTTGTCCTGAATTGGCGTCAAATGATTTACATATACTCCTTCATCTGAAGCGGTTCCTTGGTGGCAAGCGTTTTGATGACGTTGCCTTAAAAATGGTGGCGACTATGTTGAGAAGTAGTTTAAGGTGTGTAGCGTCCGAAGAAAGTAAAGTTTTGTGATGTGTAAATGGTGTTGGGTTCTTTAAAAATTAATCCGGTACTTAGTTAAAAAACGCGCTTCGTATTATAAAGAGGCTACTAGGCCCTACTGGCTGCCACCATATAACCTTCCAGTCAATGGCCGTGGACATTATATATATTTAGAATTAATAAAATATTTCATTATTATGCATAATTGTATTTGCAATACCAGCCTCACTAGGTTGCGTCCATGCCGGTATTTTACACATTTATAGCATCCGAAGAAAGTAAAGTACCTATTTTAAAAATGATGATTTGTTTCTTTAAAAATATCCGATACTTAATTACGATACGCGCCTCTTATTCGTAATTATGCACAAATTTTACGTTAAAAATAAATTAGGAAAATAAGTTAAATTCGGGACAGGAATATAAATTTACCGCATATAAATATTAATTCGCAATTGATTGTTTAATATTTGAATAATTTTAAGCGAGTAATCTAAAGAAACTCTTAAAAATATTATTGAGCTAAATGTTAACAAACTTTGTTAATACTCGCCATACACACGACCCATATATCAACATTCTTAACATAATTAACAAATTTGTTTCGTAAGTTAAATTAGTAGGAAATAATTAAGATACTATGTGCAAACTTGTTAATGGCTTTATGCTTTATATTCCTAGTACAGGATCATGTAATTATTTCGCCTTAAGTTTTTCCAATAAACTCAAATAAATAATTCAAATTTCAAAAAGGGGCATAGGCGTAACTTTATTTAGAACATTTGCAGCAGATTTAATTATTGTACTCTCCAATATTCTCATTACCAAAGTTGTACACTTTTAATATTCAATATGAGAATAATAAATCAAAGCTCAGAATAATTGTTTTTTTTTTCTGAAAAATATATTGTTCTGTCTGCATTAGTATGTATGCATAATACGTACAAATGTATGTATAGATTTGAAAATGTGGGTTTGTAAGTTGCAAATAAAAAATTTGGTAATTGAACAAGTCCCGTTTTATTGCGATGACACACCCAATAGAAAGGTTTGCGCTGTTTGTTAATAAATATCACATCTTTGAAATTTGTGACAAATTGGAATAAAAAATATCAAAATATTTATAATTAAACTGCCCCTTGATGGTTATGCTACTGAAAATGGATCGTGATGGTGGTGGTTGATATTACATTCTGTATTTGTGTCGTATTTACACTACACTAGCAGCGAGCAATCGTCTTCCGCTGATTGCTCGCTGCTAGACCTTGCGGGCGGCTATTATGACCGCTTCGCGGCCAATAGTGGCCGCTGCGCGGCCAAGGCTTTCAAATAATCTAAATTTCAATGCGGAAATTTCTCATTATATTGCTTTAACAATAGTACATTGTACATCCTTATATAATTCTGTTGGCATTTGAAACTAATTACACTATCTGTATTTATGTCGTATGATAAGATGGAATTCTTCATTTTTCAATTATGTATATTTATTAAGGAGAACACATTCTTATTGTGAAGTTGTAATTATTCAGAACATTGGTCTGTGATATTTTAAATATGAATTAAATATATTAATTATAAAGATATACATATAAAATCAATTTTATCGAAAAATATTGTTGTTGCGCCACCGGGATAATTCTGATAATTCTGGCGTCTGCTATCAGTTTACTCAAAGGTATTTGAGATTCTGTAAAAATAAGGTAGATGGCTCTGTCAAATGATGGAACGATTTAATGTATTAATATCAAAAAGGTAACATATAGGGTCGAAAATTGTCGCTAAAAATATTGTCGCTGTAGCTTAGTTGGATAAAGCACCTTCCCCGGTTAGGAAAGAGATCCAGGTTCGAATCCCGGTGGCGCAACAACAATATTTTTCGATAAAATTAATTTTATATGTATATCTTTATAATTCATATATTTAATTCATATTTAATGTATATTTATGATTATTTTCTGGCGGGAACCCGTGTCAACTAGTCCTGATAGGAGTTTTATACACCCGACGTTTCGATTAAATATCATCAAGGGCCTTTTATCCTGAATCCTGTTCTAAACTGACGAGTAAACTCGGCCGTTCAATGCAAGAACCAAAATGAAAGTGAGTTAAAATCTTAGTAGGTGCGTAATATTATAGGTGACGTCGCGATCAACTGTATCTAATGGTAACGAAAGGTGACTTGTAATATTGTTATTTATTTAATTGCCGGCTTTGTGCACCCGTAATTACTTTGCTAAGTAGTTCTTTGATTATTATAAGGGGATTTTGTTGGTTTAATATTCATAGCGGTTTTTTTTAGATGGATGTATGTTCGCGGATGGCCGTATCTAAGATATTTGTCCAGGGTATGTGGAATATTTATGGAGGCATTTCTACTGTTCATGTTATTTTTTATGTTTGACAAATCTATATACGGTGCGATCTTAAGTTAAGGTGAGCTATGGTGTGTACATTATCGAAATCTATTGTATGACCCTCGGTCAGAACATGCTGCACAAATGACGACGTAATCTTTTTATTTTTAACATCTACCGTTCGTTATCGGCTACCCGTGATGAAATCTTCCGATTAGATTCCAGAAAATAATCCATTATCTTCAACCCGTGTAAACTTTAAATATAATATATATACTATGCACGTGGGTTCTTATATTTTTAGAGTAGAAGAAAACTATCTTAGCCGCCACAAATATCTCATAACTGAATAATATAGATTACATTTAGCTTATGAATATCCAGGGCCCTAATCAATTCCTGCAGCGTAGTGAATGTAATTTTAAATACTAAAAAAAAATTATTTGTTTTCCAAATCAATTCGTCTCTGTTTTCTCGTAAATTCGCCGATAGCATCGTTATGAAAAGTTTTAGATCGTTTTAATTCTGAAAACAAATTATTTTTCAATAGCAATCATGGATCCGAAATTCGTGTTTGACTTTAAGTATTCCGTAAATAAGAAAACGACAGTTCAGTTGACGCGTTTCTAGCAGGAATTGTAATAATTAAAACTACTAATTTAATTAATTGTGGATAAATTTATTGTATTTTTTTTTTCTTTGCAACTTTTTAAAATTTATTAAATATTTTTTTCATGTAATTCTGATGAACTATAGCCGCGTTACAGCCACAATAGCCACCCGCAGAACCTAGCAGCAAAAATCAATTTCGCTAATGTATGTTTTTTTTTAAATATGAATTAAATATAAAGATATACATATAAAATCAACTTTATCGAAAAATATTGTTGTTGCGCCACCGGGATTCGAACATGGATCTCTTTCCTAACCGGGGAAGGTGCTTTATCCAACTAAGCTACAGCGACATTATTTTTAGCGACAATTTTCGACCCTATATGTTACCTTTTTGATATTAATACATTTAATCGTTCCATCATTTGACAGAGCCATTTACCTTATTTTTACAGAATCTCAAATACCTTTGAGTAAACTGATTATCAGAATCATCAATTCATTTTTATTATTAAATTTTGGACACATTGATACAACTTTATTATTTATTTATTTATTAAAAAAAAAAAAAAAAGTATGTTTTTTTCTTACTAGTAATAAAGACAATGTACACATCATTTCAAATTGAATATATATTTACGTATTGTTATTGGATATATAAAAGAGAAAACATTTAAGTAATATTAACCTAGTAGAGATATTAAAAACACGTTCGACATTTTCACAACTTTGGCGAACTTTTTTTTTTACAAATAACACTACAGTCCAGTAAATCATAGATAAAAGATGAGGAAGTGCAATATTATTATGACTATTTATATATACAACGATTTATTTGGATAATATATGGTATGGGTGATACCCTCCATAAAGAACAAATCAAGACGCCGTTCGAAGGCACAAATTTTATTTTATTTATTTTAACTTTATTGACATACATTTTTTTGTTGTATCAGAGATGAATTTAAAATATTACAATTTAACATGATAAACATAAGATAACTCGTAGTTTATTGTGAAGGATGGAGTAGAACTCCACCTCTGATAGCTTGTGACTAGGTTGGTATCAGTTCAACAAAGTGTCAAAGATGGTAAGTTTAATGCAGAAGAACTCAAAAAAGGCCACTTTTCTTTTCATTGGAAAGTATCATCATAATATTTATATAATATAATACCTCGAATCGACGGATTTTTATCGAATACTGCCGGTATCTCAGACCCCGAAAATAACCCACTGACTTCACTATTTTGTTCTGGCTGGGCTCCTGTATTATTCTTGCGGTACTCGCATATTATAAAAATATTAATATTTTTCGAACAAAAAATATGCATTCTTGCTATTGTTGTGGAATAATGGTGATAAGAATTGCATCAGTTCCATGATGGGTTTGCGCGATCTTACTGATGACGTATTGCATGCTGCAATTGCATACGCATTGCATAGTGACCGACTTAAGGTGCAGTCCTGTCATCCGGCCTCCGTGGCGCAATCGGCTAGCGCGTTCGGCTGTTAACCGAAAGGTTGGTGGTTCGAGTCCACCCGGGGGCGTTTTTTCCCATTTTTTATATTCATTATTTTATTTATACTTTTTATGAATGCTTATTAAATTTATCTGACAAGAAGTTAATAAAATAAAAAATATTGTAGATAGATTCTTTCGCAGTAAATCTCCAAAAAGAAACTATCATATATTGATGGGACGGTAAAAAGATGGTAAGAATTGTATTTGTTCATTTATTCCCAAAGAAGGTATTTTCAATTCGATGCAATTCGATGAAAAGCAGTTACATTCAGAGATGTGGAAAATCCTAAAGAATGGTATACACACACATATTGAAAGCAAACATAAAATAAATTTCATAAAATACTTTTATAGTTTTGTTTTTATCTATGCTGGTATTTGTGTATACATTGTTTCCTGAAGAAGATACCATACGTAGCGAAACATGTTTATGTATCAATAAATAGTGATTTTAAACAAATTATAAGTTGGACGTCAGTCAATCGTCACTATTGGCTATTTGCTGCGTCCGGTACATTATATGTAAACATTTATACTCCATCTAATTGGTTGGCATTCCAATACACCAGGTGAATCTAACAATCGTTGAAACCATCTAGACTTATTAAAATATCCAAAAGGATATATCTGATTATTGAAGATACGTGATTGGAATAGACAACTGATTGACACTTACATTTTTTAAGTACTTGAAGCAGTAACTCTGTGGTAAGACATTTTAAACGATTGAACATAAGCGTCTGTGATTTCAGTTGTTTAGAAAGGTAAAGAAGATTTTGTTTGTTTTAAAGACTTCATCATATCATATCATTTAATATTTATTGTAATCATGTCATATCACACATACTTTTTATAAATCGTTCGTTTGTACGTATGCCCCTGATACCGATATCGCCCTCAACCTCAGCCAATGATATTATTTAATAAAAATCTGTAATCTTATTTATATAAGCCTTCATTTTTTTTATTTTTTTTGTAAAATAACTTACCTATAATTCCAAATTTCTCTAGTGAATTCAAATAAAAAATTAAAAATTATTCATAAGCAATATGTATATAGGTATCAGTGGCGGTCGATATTTTTTTATAAAAGGGATGATGGATAATAAGTTTATACCTACTATCATATAAAAAAAATCTATAGACTAGCCCACAAACACTCACACAATTCACTATTTTCGTTTACAGCGTTAGAATACGTTGGTGAAGTGTCCATGTTATTTTCTCTATTCATTTTTTATTAAAATTGTGAATTAAATAGATAATCGAAGGGTATTCAATGTTTCAATAATTCGGCTTCAAGTATTCGAGCCACACTGTTATTCTGTGCATTACACCCATGAGCATTAAAGACGTTTTTTGTACGTTGGAAGTTGTTAACGAATGCGTATACAGTATTCGAAGACCTTAATAGGTGGAAGTGAATGCGCATGAGCGAAAGTCGAAAACTTTTAAATATTGTGGATACGGAACGAATGTTAGAATCCACTGTTGCTGGTATTTGTGTCTTTCTTAGATTTATAGATGTTCAAAAGTTGAGAATGTATATGTATTCCGACATGCTCCGTGCGTGTCGTAGTGTGTGTTATGACTGGTCACTAAAAGAACAGGACGAATTTATTTGCAGCAGTGATGTTTTCGGCTAGAAACAAAAAGTAGAAAGCTTTTTGATTCTAGAACACAAGGAATGCGGAGTATCTAAAGCATGTATGAAACCAAAACGATGCCAATAATATTTTTCAACAGTGTAGCTTTGAATTTAAAACCATTATGACACCTGAAGTGAAATGCATTTCTCATTTATAAAATAATTTAAAACGATTTATAAAACAATGATCGTTACTTTTGAATCTATCAAGGAAAGCGAGTCTCATCTGTAGACGGTGATCTAGCTTCTCAATGTCTGTCTTTCTTCTCACACCACTCTGATTGGTAACAAGTATCACTACTTCAATTCGAGTCTGTGAGGGTGGACTGTTTATAAGCAAAATTTCCTATATGGTCCTACTCATTCGCCGCCTTCGAGCAACCTCGTCTCGCACATGTGACAAGACGGAGCCAAACAGCTGCCATCTCAAAAACCCTCACAGTCCCCGACCTTTATTTATTATGATTCGCATTACAATTAACATTGATAAAATAAATAAATAAATAAATAAATGGAAGAAAAGATACATAAATATTTAAGAAATGAACATGAATAAGAGAAAAAAATAACAAAAAGTAAGCAACATAATAATATAAGAATTACAATGCATCAGGGTGTCAGTACTTTCCTTTGGTCAGGGAGCCGAGGGAGAGAAGTAACACGCCCCCGAGAAAGGGAAAAAGACAAAACAAAAAAGAAAACCATCTTACCAGTCTTCGGAGTACCACTGAGAGCCCCTTAACAGTTCCCATCTAGACAACAATTCTAGTCACAAGAGGCGTCTTGAAATTTGATCTGGACACTTGCTCTTAGCTAGTTTGCGCCAAACCCGGCTTTCACTAAGCACCAGGCACTCACCAACAGACGGGTGAGTCACCCCGTCTGGACTATTGCGTGACTGCTGATGCTCCTTGAAGCCATTCGTTGAGTCGGGCGGGGGGGGGGGTAAATATTTTCTAAGTAATCGTAATTAAACGAGACCTATTAAAAAGGGTTGTCACAAGTCATGAAAACAAACGTACAGAAAAATAATCTATATACTGAGTTAGTAATGATTTTAACTTCGCTCATGTCAAACTGTGATCAAAAAAATAATGCTTATATATGTAGAGAAAGTTTTTGATAAAATGCTTTAAAACATACAAAAACTGCATTATTTCAAAACTGACACTATTACCAAATAATTATTTTCAAACATGTCACCAATTATTTTTGTCAATTGGATAGTGGCGATTTGGAAGTAAAAAAATTGTTTATTGATTTTATACATACTTTGAACAACTATGATATAGGCACTCATATTAAGCACTCAGTTTCGAAATGATATATATATATTATAAACCATAGAAATAGTTCTATATTTTTCAATAAAAGAACTACCGAAATAATGTGTATCAATGTAATCTCCTGTATCGATATGCTTTGACTTTGGAAACTATACACTTTATAATTGTACAATAAATTAAAAATATTCTTAATACAAATTAAATGTATTAATTAGAAAGATATACATATAAAATCAATTTTATCAAAAAATATTGTTGTTGCTACCGGGATTTGAACCTGGATCTCTTCCAATCCAGGGAATGTCCATTAACCGATTATGCTATAGCACACAATGCATTGATGACAAATTTTCGAACTTTTTTCAAATTGATACATCCGTCGTTCTATTATTTTAAAGCCATCTACTTTATTTTTACGGAATTCATTTTTATTAAATATTGGACACATTAATACAACTTATATATTATTAAGGAGAATACATTCTTATTATTCAGTATAATTACAACTTCACAATAAGAACGTGTTCTCCTTAATAAGGCCACTTTAATTATGTTACTGGACAGGCTAGGTAATAATAATAATAACTAAAAAATGGAATAATAATTATACAATAAAAAGAATGTGATCAACTTGATGTCTCAATTTACTCCGCGTTATAAATGCTGTGGAACAAAATTCACAAACGCGGGACCTCTCTCTTCTATGCGCCATAACGTGAAATTTGAGTAATAAAAATATTTTGTTTATTTTCCTCAATTGTCAATTGTAACATTTAGTTTTCTCAACTTTCTTAAATGTGTTTCTAACTTTTCATTCACGAAAAATTGTTAACTGATATATTCATTTTTCTTAACTGTCTTAATATGTCATTAATTTTTCGTTCACAAAAATTATTAATTGGAACATTTCACTTTATTACGGTTTATAACTCTATTATACCAGTGGGTTATTCTTCATAACTGATTTTGGTCAATTGCCGTGGAAATGAGATCGCTTAGGCTTATATGCGGCAGATCCATTTATGACAGAGTAATGAATAAAGAAATAAGGAAAGAGTGTAAAGCTGATCTTAGTATAGTGAACAAGATTAAGAAATGTTCACTTAGTTAGTTTAGTCATATGGAATGGATGAATGAGGAGAGCATTGTAAAATAGATATATGATGCAAGTGTTGATGGCACCAGAAATAGAGGACGTACCAGGTAAAACAGATACCGGAGGATGGTCCTATTAGAAGCATCAATAATTGGCAAGTTTGTATGAAAAGATGTATGAATGTAAATGAGGCGATAATTGTGTGTCAGGACAGAATAGCGTTGCACTATATCCCCTCTGCCTACCCCCACGGGGTAACGGCGTGATGGTAAGTTATTAAGTTAGCCATCTTCACACTTATGTATTTGTAAGACTATATTTTAGAATCATTAACGATTTGATGATTAATTAAAATTAATAATACTCGTATAATAAATTAAAAAATAAGTGTCAAATACCATAAATCGGCATAATTATCTGTACAATTTATAGCTCTTTAAAATGATATTACTCGTATAGGTATGTGAATCTACTTCATTGTAGGTGCGATATTAAGTTGACAAAAGATTTAATTTAATCATAATTATTATTGTAGACGAGTGCCATAAATAGGATTAAAAAGTTATATTCGCTTAACTATAATATTACGCACGCCCTTGCCTAGGGGTAGTAACTGTGAATTAATTAAATGGATACAAGATAGCATACATTTTTATAATTAATAATGCAACAAAAATATAATCCAAAATAATTAATCATACTGGAAAATATTTATATACTACTATATTTTATTACCTAATATATGTTTTCAAATTGTTCAACATTCTATTTTCAGTATAAAAATGATTTATTAGTTTGTTTTTGATCACTTTTATAAGTTAAATTGAATACACCAACCGGTTTCGGAAAATACCTTTTCCTTCATCAAGGGTGTCAAATAAACTAACTAAAACTAGATATCAAATTGTTCTAATGTTTTTAAATACATTTTTTTTTTAATTATTAAAATTAATATCTTTTTTTTAAATAAATCTAGTATCTTACTGAAATTCTTATTATAATAAAAGATCGTAACAATAATCCAATAATAACAATCACATAACATCACCAAATATAGATTTAGGTTTGAAATATAAAATACTTTTTTGCCAGAATTTAAATTCCAATAACGTAACCTAAAAACTGAACCGCTTCACATTTTTGCATTCAAATCTGACAGAATATTTGAAATATTAGTCGTTAATCTTTTCTATATGAATGTTATACTCATAGCACTCGGGGAAAAATGTATCTGTTTCTCGAAATGTTACATTTTAACCTTTCCTCTCCGGTGATGTAAACTGAGTTGACATTACCTCTAACTATGTGAATATCTCTATAAATATACTTAATACAGAATTCATATTTTAGGTATTCCTCCGTAATATATTTATGTGTTGAATAAAATAATTATAATGTATAAGTATTTACCATACGCAACAATAAAAAGGTAAGAAAGACATATAACGCTAGTGTTGATGGCACGAGAAGTAGAGGACATCCGCGAAAGACTTGGCATGACCAGGTTATCCAGATACTGGAGGATGGTTCTGTTACAAGCCTCAATAATCGTCGAGCTTGTATGAGAAGATGTATGAATATGGATGAGTCAAGAATTGTGTCAGGACAGACGAGTGTGGCGCTCTATTCTCTCTGCCTACCTCCGCGGGCAAACGGCGTGATGGTAAGTTACAATAAAAATGTTTTCTCGAATAACTTGACGTGAATTTGTCAATACGTGTATGTGTACGTGCGAAGTGGCGCGGAAGGCGCAGTGCGCGGGGCGCTGGGTGCCGGATGCCTTTGTTAGTTGCAGAGCGTGCGCTAACCGAGTTAGGCGTATCTTGTGCGTCTTCATGCTGTCTTTCATGATGATCAATGTTTTTTCTCATTTTAAGCACTTGTATACAATAATTTATATTACATATTCATATATATACATCTACTATTATTTGTATAATTAATATAAGTAATTTATCCGACTTAAAAATGCTAAAGTCTACATGTATACTGAGTTTACAGTACCGGAACGCTCGTTTTTATTTTAGTACCGTAAGGGAAAGGTTAACCCGTTCATTGTTTAGCTTCATAAATCTTCCAGAAGAAATTCTGCTGCGTTTTTTCCATTCTCCAAAATGCATCCGAGTAGAAAATAAATATTTATTCTCCACCTTGCCACAATCATAAAATACACGACTCAGTGGGGAAAGAATTCCAGCAAAAAATTCCCTTCCACAGAAATTCATCAATTCTGATCCGATGACTCCGAGGCCCGGATCTTTTCAGTCAAATTATTTTTTCACTATGCCTAAATATATCAACGCTTGTCACGGAATGACTGACGCACGTCGTAAGTCAAACGCGATAAAATGTATCGGGCCACTGTTCCTCGTATATGATTATTGACACACCGAGCTGCTCCGGGCCCGCCAACAGGAAACAATGGCCCATTACTTGACGCGTTCAAAAATGTATTTCAACACAAAAGGATAGATAAGGTGACCATGTGGCCACGCCGAAAAGGACACCGGCGACGGGATATAAAATATATGATAAGGATTAAGACCAACATATCTGCCAAAACCAACGCATAATTTATGTAAAACACGCAAATTAATTGAATCAACTAGAAAGATGTACAGAAAAATCTGTCAATCGAAAAAATATTTAGTTGCTATCTGGATACGAGCCTAGACCTGTTCCTGTTCTGAGAAGGACGTTCTTCACTTTCGTTATAGCACTCGAATATATTTTCAACAAATTGTGAACTTAAATTTGATACATCTACTATTTTAATTTTAAAAGCAATCGACTTTATATTACGATGAAACTCAAATACCTTTGATTAAAATCCGATAAGAGATGCCAGAATTAAATGAATAAAACTAAGACTTTAAGACAACTTATAAGTATTAGGTATACTAAAGAAAACATATTTTTGTTGTGAAGTTGCATTTTCATCCCGGAGAAAATAAATATTTTTCGAAACTGAGTTTTTCTGTGTATCTTTCTAGTTGATTCATTTAATTTGTATTAAATACCACAAAGCCATGTTCTTCAAATGCAACATCACAACAAAAATGTGTTTTCTGCATATTATATTCACTATTAAAAATTTAATAGTGAATATAACATACAGATGTGGAAGATTATTAATTAAATTGTAAAGCATTTCATTTAAAATGGGGCTGGCCACGATTTACAAGAAAACGCCATAGAATCTGACTTCATTCGAGATTCCATAGAAATAATTATAGTTATATGATTAAGATGGCGACCTTTGACAACAAAGATCAGGGTTCTCATGCCTACTAGCAGATATCAAATGTGTCTTATTATTATTTAAAACATTACAAATTTTGATGTGAAATGTTTTTATGTTCACAACTGCGCGCCTACAATTACGCGCAGACAACTCCGTGCAAAGCTAAAGTGCGCAGTACAACCCCGACAACAGCGCGCAGACAAATGCGCACCGACAATAACGCGCAGACAACTCCGTGCAAAGCTAAAGCGCGCAGTACAACCCTGACAACAGCGCGCAGAACCTTAAATCTAACTTAATCTAACCTAACCTAACCTATCAAAGGGAACTTCTCTTTTTACATTTCAATTATTTTTTTAGTTTGATTAACTGACTATCTTTCCAGATGATTATTTTTATGTTCCTAATGAATATGATTTATATTTAAAATTCTTAAAATGAAATAAATCGGAAAAAATTTTCTCATTTAATTTTGTACTGCGCGCAGGCTGTTGTTAAACCGACTATACCCTCTTCTAAATTTCTACTGTTCACTATTCCTACAAAACAAATTACTCTTGTACAAAGCAATCATCTTCCCTATACTCACATACGCGAGCCCTATCTGGGGTTCAAGTAACACAAAAATTTAAGAATCCAAACAAAACTACATCCTTAGGAGAATCACAAACTCACTCTGGTTCGTCATAAACACAATTATTCACAGAGACTCAAACATACCCTCACTCAAACGACACAATTTATCGTCTAAATTTTATTCTAAATTAATTTCCATCCCAAACCCTTCCATAAACTATCTCGGCCTATATGATTCCTCATCCGATCCCCAGCATCTTCGTCCCATTTCACTTCTTTACCCTGTTCTTGACCCTATTGAACAAGATTTATAAAAAGATTATTTAAATACTTTCACTAAAAATATTAAAAATGTAAAAAATTCAACGAAATCAAACTAAAAAAAAATTAACAAAATATAAAATTAAAATTAAAATATTATTTAAAAAAAACCTTATCCATTTTTTCTACTACTTTATACAATTATAAAAAATGTTAAAATTATCTGATATTAAAAAAAAAAACAATTTCACCCTGTTCCCCCAAAAAATCTTACGTCATTGTTGTTACCTCATATGCTGGAGACAAGAGGGCTCAGCCCTTATCCCTCCCCCCCTTTAACAATTGAATCAGAGAGCACGCTATTGTCGGGACACCTCATTTAACTGTACATATTATGTATACGCTTATATGGCTATTTTGATGGATTTATCAAATTGCTTTCTAAGAATATTAACAATCGTTCTTTATCGTCCTTATATTCATTCCTATTGGTTAAAAAAATAGGCTGCTAATAGGTTCTCAGGTTTTTAAGGCTGACTAAAATTTAATATATGAAGTATTCGCATTTTAATATATAATAATATTCGCATCCAATATGTTCGTAAAGGCGGTCGAATATTTACACTATTATTATCAGGAAAAATAATTATATATTTTTTGTAGTACGCAGTTGATCATCTCATTTTTTGGAGAGATAGAACAATAAAACAATGACAAATGGTCACAGGACTGGACAGGTCAGACCCGAACAACGAGGTCCAGTAATAGGCGTTTGATTTCATAAAAAGCCCTGCGTATCAATGGCCGTTAAAAAAGCAATATCAACGCCGCCTTTGTGCCCAGTGGATCCTACTTGCACAATGAGGGTATTATTATAATATTATTTAGTCCGTTCCTGACCGCCATCAATCACCCAGCCTTAATCAGAGTCCAGGCTGGTCAATTACTGGACGCCTTGCATATAGCTTCCTGGTATCGGGAACATCCCTCAAATATTGATGCGCAAAGGTTGGGGAATTGCCCCTTTATTGAGATATTTATGGTGGCTGTTATATATATTATTCGGATATCGAAGGTTTTATTGAGATATCGAGAGCGGTGTTCATTTTAAGGGGGTTCGGTGAATTTACGTTAAACTTTAGTGATGAATACCTGTAGAAACGTGAAATATGTAATTCTACGTTAATATATATACATACATAAAAGATATATAATCTATTCAAGAAGTTCTGTAAAAAAAAGAAGATAAAAAGGGATATACAATAGAAGAAACTACATTATTGATAAAACATCAATTTAAGTATTGCTTTGACTTAGGATATTTAAAAAACCTGCCGGCATCGAATTGTTTAAAGCTTATAATACAAATAAAGTATTTTTAGACATACACTCTAATAGCTTTCCCATAAGTAAGAATCCAATTATACGTGAAAATTCGTTTCTAATATCTTTTCTTAGTGATAAAGGTTATGCTATATAAAACTCTGATAAGATCAGTGCTTATCTATGCATCTGAAACCTGCACTCATTTGGACTGAAAGATGAAGCAACACTAGAGATATTTGAAAGAAGAATCCTTATTCAGGAGAATTTTCGAAACTATCTAAGAAAATGAAACGTGACGTAGGCGTAAGAACTTTACGACTTATATTGATAAAATTAGGTTCGTTTCGATAACTGGAAGAGACCAGGAGAAGGTTGCAGAGCTAGGTATGATGATGATTATGTTTTGTATAAAGATATAACATTCAACCTAGCAAACTTGTCAATTTATAGTCAGGTCCAGTAGTTGTAAGTTAATCTTCTTTTATATTATTCAGGAAAAATATATGTAATATCTCTTTTGTTAAAATTAATTAATGTGGTATTTTAGCATTTAATATAAGTAAGTTATGTATAAGTGTGTAGGTATACTAATAATTTTAGTTGCCTATACAACCTGACAAAAAGGCACTCATAATATTATCTTTCAGAACCACTGGATAGAAATAAAAGGCTTCGGGCTATCAAGGGAGAACTGGGGATATAATTTATCCATATTCTATGGTAGCACATTAAAAAATATATTACTTGTCTTCGTACTCACTACATATCTCCCTCCAAACTTTTTCCACTACCGATGCTTGTTATAATTATTACTTAATCATAATCAGCTGACCAAATAATTTAATGAATTTATGGGTCGTGACCAATTGACCAATGGGCATAAAAGAAGGGTGAATATTGGAAAAATGATTACTTGCGCTCCTGTTATAACGAATCAATTACTTTTATTAAACGATAAAAATCGCCCTTCTGTGCTGTGCTTATACTGATTGTAGGTGTATTGGTTCAAGGTGTGTAATAAAAATTTACCGAACGGAAACATTATGGAATAATGCCGATGGAAAAAATCCAGATGTAACAAATTTATAAATATTAAATTAATCCTATCTTATCTTTATCCATATCATTTTAGATTCTACTCAAAACGTAGGCACTTTCCTCCTTTTTGTGAATAAATGTGTACTATCCAAGTGCTCAGTTTTACTCTAGGACCCTGATGAAAATATAATCAACGCACCCCACACCATTGTAAATCTCACTCTTCCTGCGCCTGGATGAAATTTTGCATACATCGTCAATCCTCACTCTTTAAGGCCTGCGCAAAACAAAGGGACCCTCCTACCCCCTGAATCCTGGGCTACACCAAAATATATATTGACTACTAGTTCAGTATAATACTAACATTTTAACAATCTTACCATCATGCCGTTTCTCTGCGGTGTATTTATCTGGTCTTGCCTAAAGTCTTCCGCTGACGTCCACTACTTCTGTTACGTAACACTCGCGTCATGTATCTTTTATTATACACTTCCATATATTTTCCATTAAATATAATAAAAAATAATTTTATCTCTATGAGATGTCTGATATTTGTTTAATAGTAGTGCCTTTGTAGGTAAAAATCCAGTAATTGTGTGTTCTTGGACATAATAAAATATTGCTAATATATATTTGTATCATCATCTCCCCAATAATACATTCCACGTAACTAAATTTCCAAAGCGACCATTTCTTAATGTTCATTACGTTTATTATACTAAGGTCAGCTTAACAATCATTTAATTTGTTTATTATTTATTGTATCATAAACTTTAATTTCTCTTTTGCCAGCCCCAGAGTTCACAGTAACATAACACTCGTGTCATTATAAGTGTTGACTTCCTTCCATCTGTGTGAGATGATGGAGCTGCAAAACCCAGATTTATGAAGACAGCTGAGACGGGCAGCACTTTTGGTAGTTGAAAATCCAATGCGAGAAGTCTTCCCGCAATACCACGATGAGCTGACGGTTCCTGGAGACTACTACATGCTGTCCCTCCTATTGTAACTATGAACATAGACCACTATCTTCCGACCAATTTCATGCAACTGGCCCAGCAGAAATACAGATGCAAACCATTACATTCATGTAGTTCAAAGCGCTGAGTGAGCTATTGATATGACCAAATAGTTTCCAATCATTGACCAGACAGCAGTAACCAGGATCTCTAGTGTAATTTCAGGAGTGCGTTCACTTAACCTTACTTGCTCGCGTCAAATATTGACAATTGTAATCTTTACTTCACATACCTTTTTTTATAAATCATAAAATAACTTTATAAGAACTTAGATTAAACCACCATACAACTGAAAGTGACCTATTTGCTTTATTCTTTGGCATCGGAAAAAGATTCTAGCTGAAGAACTCAAGCAGAATACGAGGTATTTATTGGGTAAAGACCAAACAATCATAACCAAACATCGTTTTTATAAACCTAACCTAACCTAACCTCACCTATTCAACCGCCAGCATCTGCCGTTGAACTCTTCCCAATGGTCTATATCAATGTGGAATATCTTCATCTCTTTTTACATCCTTAAACCGTAGACGCTGACTACCGTGAAACCTTTTGGCATCCTGAGCTCGCCAAACATTTTTTAATAAAATAGTTTTACAATTTTACTTCACGTTTACTTGTCGTGTATGTAACGTATTCGATTTTGTTGTGTTTTGTCTTCAATGAGTTTTGGTTTTGTAAAATGTATTTTTAAAATGTGTGTAAAATATATATAACAAACTGTCTTTTTTGCAGCTGTACAAATGTTTTACATACATATATATATCTAAATAAATTTTTAAAACCAAAAAATTTTATCCCAATTAAATGGATTTTTAAATTGATCCCATATAACAATGCATAAAATAAAATTTCACATTTGATAACATATGTAATACTTTATTCCATTTAAAATTAATATGAACATGTAGACGAGAGATATTATAAAATATCTCTCGTCTCTTTGAGTATATTACATCTATTATATTACCTCTTACCTCTCTTCTTAAATGTTGTATTTGTGGGTTTTAATGCCCTTTTACCTTGACACAGTCGACAAGTTTCCGCTGGTTATTTCAACAAAGAAGACGGTATCTACGAGAAGATGTGATTTATTTAAGTTTTATAAGATACTGTAGGTATATATGAAAGAGACAATGAAATTAAACCTAGTTTTCCACATCTGATCACATAGTATTTTAAAGACTTTAAAAGGTTTAGTGACTTACCTACTTAAAATAAATAATGAACTACTCGAAACAGCTAGAATATTTTAAGCTGTAATTTAAAAATCATTTTCTATTCATATTCGTAATGCCTTGTATTTAAAAAAAGAAAAACATTTATTTGAATTTAATCAACTGATTTGGACGATTTTGAATAATTTGTGAAATTATAATTTTATTTTGATTAAGAAGAATATTTTAATAAATGTTTTTATTTTTGTGTACATAACTTTTTTTTCACATCGTACAATGCTTTTTTCGTGTCGTTTCTTGTAGTTATATGTGAAATATGTTAGGATGTCATCATTTTTTTTTCTCTATGTTCATTACCTGTGATATTTCTAATAAATAAATAAAACCACGAATTTTAAATTAATTATTAAATCACATTTGCATTATTATTAAAAAACACTTGGATTTAACCAGAACCCTCCGAATTATGTCCAAACTGAAGATAAGTATTGAAAAATTTCGACAATATAAAAGCAGAAATTGCCGCAATAGCAATGTCAATAATAATTTATAATAATAACAAATGTCACATTATAGATGAACGTTGGAAAGTTGAATTCCTACAGTGGCGTCCGTGGCTGGGCGAAAGACGTAGAGGCCGACTGTAAAAATACGCTGAACTGACGCAGTGTTTAATAAATAATAGTCGCGAGTGAAGATTTTATAATTTTCATTCCTCTCTCAATTAATGTGTTGGGTGGTACCGTTATATTGAATGCAATTTTATTGGGAAATTGACATTAAAGTGTTGAAACCATACGTAGTAAAGCTTAATTCGCAGTACAAAAATAACTTTATCAATATTATTAATTGATTCCCAGCTAATTATTGCAGTTCCTAAACAAGATATTATTTATTAAGGAGAACACATTCTTATTGTAAAATTGTAATTATTCAGAACATAGATCTGTGATATTCTTAACACTAATTAAATGTATTAATTAGAAAGATATAAATATAAAATTGATTTTATCTAAAAATATTGTTCTTGCTACCGGGATTCGAAGATAAAGATGATGGCTTTCAAATAATGGAACGATAAATGAATTAATTTGAAAAATAAAAAGGTTCGAACATTTATCGTCAATGCACTCACTTGCTAAAGCATAATCTGTTAATGCACGTTGCCCGGATTTTAAGAGATCCAAGTTTGAATTACGGTAGCGAGAACAATATTTTTCGATAAAATTGATTTTATAAGTACATCTTTCTAATTAATACATTTAATTTGTATTAAAAATATCACAGACCTATGTTTTGAATAATTACAACTTCACAATAAGAATGTGTTCTCCTTAATAATATATAAATTCTATCAATGTGTTCAAAATTTAATAAATGAATTGTTAATTCTAGCGTCTCCTACCGGTTTACTCAAAGGTATTTGAGATTCAGTAAAAACAAAGTAGATGGTATTCAAATAATGGAACGATAGATGTATTCATTTGAAAAGTGTAACAAACAGGTTCGAAAAATTATCGTCAATCCACTATGTTCAGTGTTGATATAGCATAATGCACGTTCCCCGGATTGGAAGAGATCCAGTTTCGAATCCCAGTAGCAAGAACAATATTTTTCGATAAAATTGATTTTATATACATAGCTTTCTAATTAATACATTTGTATTTAAATAAATGAATTATTCCAAAGTAGCTTGTTGGTGTAGTGGTCAAGACGTTGGCCTAGTAATCTAGTGGTCGGGGGTTTGCATCTCGTTTCGGGACACCAGCAAGTTAGTCCTATTTTCATAGCACAAGCGTTTAGCTTTGTTATGACATGTATTCCGTGTACGCATCTCTATTTAAAAAATATATTATCTTCTTCTTTATCCTGTTTTCGTTCACTGCTGTCATCCTCGTGATGTTCCACGATCCCTAGTAATGCGCGCCCGGTCGTCTATTTTCCAATTAAAAACAAAATTTTATCTCGATTTCTCCATAACAGTAAATAATTTTTAACACACAGCTTGAACATTTTCCACATAGAATTTCGGTAAAGTTGTCCGCCAACATTTTGTACTGACTGTTGAACCACTTTCTGTACATTGAATCAATTTTGTATTAGCTAATTTAACTGTATATTTTCTGACATAAAATCTCACGAACCACAAAAAAAAATTAAAATGTCACACCTTCCTATTTACATTAATATATAATAAAAATCGATGATTTACCACCAAGCGGAGAAAACGGAGCGAAAATGTTACAACTTATACATTTTGTATAGATAGGAACTATAAGTACCTTACGTCTCTACTATGTCATAGTTTAAAAACAGACCAGGTCTACTGGTCTGTTTTTAAACCATGACGCATGTCGCACGTCGGAAATCTCTGGCTGTGATGATTCAGCCATTCAAAGGACTGAAATATCCCAACACGTGTTTTCTTTAGTCATGTTGTTATACGAGGTCTTAAACTGTACGCATAATTATACCGTTACCAAATCCAGAATTCTTATAATTCTTGTACATACATGCAGTAATGATGTAAATAGTATCTTTGCATCTTCTGTTTCTCGATCATCGGCCGATTTACACCCATCTTTGAGTATAAGCCCCTGCCAAATTCTGCTTTTGATTCTTATCTTATGCAATTCCTTCCTCAGATGCCCCTGCAGAATCTTTCAGGTCCAATTCTCGTCTAGAATAAAAACATTGAAACAGTTGATAATAATGTTACAATAAAAATGAAGAAAAAAAAATAGCTAATGCCTTTAATATAATTATTGCAATGCAAAGCGCATAACTCGCAGATTCGATGATTGGCGCATAATAAACAGTAGTGCTCGACTTTCGGAATGCCGTTCTGTATTATTCAATTTAACTCATAATAAATTTGTTATTACATATTTTAAAAACTTTTATGAAATTTTCTTTACAAATCTTTATAAAAGAACCCAGAAAATTATTTAATTAGTACTATATACGTAACAAATATTGCATTAAATATCAATTATATTATTAGTAAATCAGAAGCAGTACAATTATTTATTTACTTATACTACTTTTAAATAATTGTCTTTCCACCTCGACGAAATAAAGTAAAAATATTTTCAACAAATTGTTGTAAACAAACAATTCGAAACTCCCGCATACTAAGCTCAAATTCCACCTATCTACAGGGATTGTACAATTTAATATTACAATTGTTACCAGGGATGTATTCAATAAATAATAAAAATAAGAACCTGAAAAAAATATAAATATGTTTTAAAAAATACATCAGTTCTATTAAGAGTTAATTTTTTTTTAAATATTGTATTGTTTATTGATCAACCATAATGTCATGTATACATGGATGAGACTTTGATCTCTCGTCTCTCAAGATTTGGTGGTAAAGGTCGGTATATATGTTAGTTAGTCATTCCACTGCCCACAAAATACAATACACATGCAGTTCTGCCTATAAAATACAATGGTCAACGGATGATAACTCTCTACTCGCTCAACAACTGCCTGCCTGAAATTATACAATTTTTCGTTGAGACATATGTATATATGTACTGCCATAAAGCATTATTGATATTTATTTGTAACTAATATGTACGAGTATAAAGTTAAAACTGCCCGCTGACTGAATACAGTAGAATATTTAAGATACTAATGGAATAAATTTTTAAAAACTTATCAATATAATCATCATACTATTTTTTCATTCTCTCTGAATACATGTAATGATATTGTTATCGAAGCCATAAACCTCTTTCTTTATAAGATTATTTAAAAGGTTTTTTTTAATCGCCAACAATAACGATATATATTTAAATCATTTTCAACGATAAAAAATAGCTTTTACGGAAAATACGGCCGTGAGGCAGCCACTATCTAGCAAAAGCAATTAATAGAGCTGAATTTTGCTAAAACCTATATATACCTACTACCAAAATAGTGTAATTTAATTTTTGACATTTATATTTAACTTGTAGGTATATATTCGTTTTATCCAGTAGGTACCTATTTTTTTAATTGTATTATATTATATGATATATTCAATTATAATAATGTATTATATGATTATATTATACTTCTTCTTCTATATGAGCCAACAAATTCAACACTACATTAAAAATACATGTATTATCTAATGTATTGTAAATTAAATAAATATAAGTCGCATTCATAAAATTATTTGTAAAGACTACTAGGTTTTAAATCATATTTTATCATAATAACACCAGAGAAAAATGACGCATGTCTGACGTTGAGAGACGTTTAAAAGTGAAAAGTCCCGAGTCCTCCCCTGGCATAGAGATCTGCAAAGGACTCGCGATGCAAAAACTGAGAATGCAACAAAAATGTGAGAAATGAAACGAACCGGAATAAACTTCTCGCAATTAACCTGCTATTGTGTGAGTCAGGCGGGGTCTGTCGGAATCAAATATTTTCGGATTGAGTTACAGCAACGCAGCAATACCGGGCGCTTTCGAAACCACACTCGCAGTAGAACCTCAGCTCAGAGAATAAAAATTCTATTAAATAAAGAGCATGGACGTGAAGCACAGGTGCGCTGATGATGTTTAAATTCAGCCCACGAGATATTCCCTGCAGCTGTTAACAAGATGGAATGAAACTGGAACTCACAATTTAGAACTATTAATCACACCCCAAATGTGGTATATTATTATATTCCCTTCTTTTTGAAACGAAAAAATTCAAGATATATAATTGTATTGTAGTACCGGAGATTTTAAAATATTTGACTGATGACTCCACCACTCATCAGTTATAAAGATAAACGTACACACGATTATATCTTTTAATACTCTGATAGAACGCCGCTAACCTATACAGAGTATGTAGAATAAATAATTACTCGTATCGCAAGCAACGTCAATTTGTCGCTATGCTCATGGAAAAAGTATTTTTTTTTTTATAAACCAATATATTTTTAATTAAATACAAATTGTTTTGTTGAATTTTTAAATGGAAATACAATTCTATAGTATGTAGACTTCAAGAATTAAAATGTTTGTATAAGCATATTTATGTCACATGTGTGTAATCTAGAAACAAAACTTTATATTTGTATATGTATCTATTGTTTTATTATAGGTTACAAAATTAAATCAATTTCTTTGTTGAGATTTTGCCATCAAATTACTTGGCGATTAGAAATGGGTAATATTTTTTTTTTAAGGTTTCAAAATTAATAACGGTACTAGAGAAGTATTTGCATGCCTGATTTATACTTCGATGTTAAATAATATATAGTTATGGGTAATATACATAAGGCCATTAATATTCTTCTTGGAATTATACAACCAATATACATTACTAAAAATTAAAAATAATAAGTATCATTCAGAAGACAGATGTTCGCTATTCTGTAATATTTTAAGTACAAAAATAATTATAGGTTTTCGAGATGATGTAGTATTTATTTCACGTCTACTTGATTTACATATAATTATTTTACAATTTATCCTTATATTTATATTATACAATCCACGTTTCATCGGTGAATTCTTCAGATCAAATCATTTCCTGATAATGGGTTTTGTTTAAAATTTATTCCTAGGAACATTTAATTTTAAGAAGGTGGTAGCTTGCTACTGGAAAAAATATGATGAAAACAAACCTGATAGAACTAATTAGTCTAGCCTAAGTTAGCTTGGAAACTAATCTGCCGACAGTAGAAAGAACCTGGATTCATATCTTGGCGACAACTGTTTTTTCAAAAGAAAGATTTGTCATTAGCATTTTTAGTGACATTTACTTTGGTTTATATAAATTTTATTTTATATTTATTCTATTTTATTCTGCACTATTTTCACTATCTCTAATTATCTATATTAGTATGAAATTAATTATGGATAGATATTCTAAAAATACTAATAGTTGATGTTTTTATTTCTTAGTAATGCTGTGCAAGAATATCAACACCTGAAAAGAAATTAATGTTAAGAAAACATATTTTATTTCAAATTATTGCATTATATATTGGTATATTACCTTTACATGTCAATGCACTCTAGTGATAAATGCTACTCAGTGTTATAAGCAAAATGTTTAACCCTTTCAGATGCAAATGAATTCACCTAGAAATAAATAAATTTATTTATTTTTATGACTAATATTTGTAACCTGGTATTTTAATAATAAACTTTGTATAAAAACAAACTAATTATAACATAGGGGAATCTTGGGGAACGCCTGGCACCGATATGATAAGATGTATTTTGTGTATCAATAAAAAATTTACCATAACACTAAACCGAAACTGAAGCGAGTACATAAAAACCTTTAGTAATATTGAATTCTAAGGGATATCCCCTACGAACATCGACTTTTAATTTGAAAAGACGTTCAATTAATATTAAAAAAATACAATATAGAAATGATTTTATCAGAGTTCATTTAATCATCCGACAATTTATAAGTTTCTCTAGATAAAAATCATAATAAAAAAATAACACAAACCTTGTAGATAAACACAAAATAGGAAGCGCGTAATAGAGAACAAAAAAAACATTAGCGGCCGCGAAATAAAAAAAAGTGACGTTTCTTTGTCGGATAAGATGGGCCAACGGAACAAAAACATACGGTGTTAACAGGCGTAGTTCAGACTCAATTAAAAAACAGAATCAAAATTTGTTATGTAAGTACTTGCTTAGAAAATAATTCAATTGTTATCCATTTAAATGGAACGAAGCTGAAAGGGTTAATACTTGTATAGGGTATATATTGCGAATGAAAGTGGCCAAATCCTTCGTCATGGTGTTTGTGAGGGATGATGCGGTGAATACCTAACGATTTGCCATGAAATTTGGTCCAGGGGTTGACGTGCACGATTAACAATATTCTAAGCGTCTAGTGCATAGGTAACAACTAGACAAAATAGTCTAGATGACCCGAATAAGTGAAATAAATATTTTGGAGTATAACGTGTGAAGTCAAGAACACAATCTTGGTTATGGTACAACCACAGACTACCAAATATATAGACATGAACTTAAGCAAATTCCTTGTTTCCCCGACGTTTATTAAATATATGACTCGATTGGAACGAAAATATAAATGCTGACAATATACGAGTAATATGCATTAATGTAAAAAGTAGATACGTCTTGTTTACACAAAGATTTAATTTTCGAATAATAAATACTTTTTCTGTTGCATAAACGTGTCATAAAATATCGGATTTATGTTTCCAGTGAAGTGAGACCACTACATAGACATTTATGACAGAGTAAATAATTAATAAATAAGTAAAAAATTGTAAAACTGATCTTAATATAATATAGTAAGTAAGATTAAGAAAGGATCACTTAGGTGGTTAGGTCATATAAAATGGTTCATCCATATGTAAAGCTGATCTTAATACATTAGATGAGGAGATAATTGTAAGAAAGATATATGACGCAAGTGTTGATGGCACCAGAAGCAAAGGACGTCCGCAGAAGACTTGTCACGACCAATTAAACCAGATACTGGAGGATGATCATGTTAGAAGCCTCAATAATCGGCGAGCTTATATGATAACATGTGTGAATGTGAATGAGACGAGAATTGTGTATCAGGACAGAAGAGTGTGGCGCTCTATCCTCTCTGCTTACCTCCGTGAGGAAACAGCGTAGATGGTAAGTTAGCCCACCAATAATATCTTCAAAGCTTGATAAAAAAAAAAGATGTAATTAGTGTTTATAAAAATATTTATTAATTCAACTGTATTTTTATACCGAACATACACCCCTGTAAGATGTGATGACGAAAGAGAAAAATATTTCCTAGGATAAAAATACACTTGTGGCTTTCTGTATATTACATATGAACCAACGGGTGTACCAAAAAATATTTCCGGATTTTATGCACACCTGTAGTATTCTAGGTCCAACTCGCTCCATGATTTAAAACAAAGTAACCCAAAAACGTTGAAATTGATAGGTCGGCTCTTCCCTGATAAATAAATGGAAAGAATTCGCCTTCGCTTGGTCGGCGCTTTCCATGAAATTACGCGCGCGGATTTTCGGTAGTCAAAAATCCCTTTTTATAAAACACACATCGGGCGAGAGCAAATAATTTGTTAGGCTTATGTTAGGCGATGGAGCTGAAACGAGTTTAAAGCGAATGAGAAAGATTGACTACCTTCGATTCATTAGAATTCAGGAAATCAGACGTATTCAATTATTTTACTAATTATTCACTTTTTGTTAATAACATCGAAAAATACTTTTAATATAAGTATAGCAATTAAAATATTTTTTCAATTGATTTTTTCTGGTGCATACATTTAATTTGTATCGAAATATATGTTGGTACTATTAAATGTGTATAACGTTGATATTTAAAATTAAATATTGTTTTTAATGAAAAAACATTTAATATTTTTCATTTGATTGATTCATTTAAGTAGTATTGTTCAAGTACTGTCAATTTCCAATGACGTATGCAGATCTGAATAATTTTCATAGACAAATGGGATTTAAATTTTCTTAAAATAAAGCAATGAAATTTATAATATTAATAATATAAATACTTATGTCATCATATGGGATGTATTACTTTACGTCGGTTTCAGCATTATTATACCTTGACGTAAAACATATCTTACTAAACCAATAAGCATCCTACAATGTATCACAAAAGTCTTTTACAATTTGGTTCATTTGCTGCATCAACGTAACGAGTGGAAGAGGAGCTGGGGGTATGCTGATCGCTAGCCGCGTCCATGGAAATTCAGTCTTTATGGAGCGTGTCCTTGGTTAGTGAAATTTTCTTTGGAAAATTGACATCCCGACGAGGTGACATAAACTGGCCTCCACGTAGCTCCAACTTGACACCAATTGACTTTTTCCTATGGAACTATCTTTAATCAAAGGTGTACAGTAACAATGCTCCCTCTCTGGACCAATTAAAAGAAAATATCCGGGAAGTAATGGCAGCAATCACGGAGAATACGTGCCGAGAAATTTTACCTAAAACATAATATTTAAGAAATAAATTCCCAGCAACTGTACTTAAGAGCAAAATAAATATTTCTTATTAAACCCATCCATTATTTTATCACAGAATTATTATTATTAAAAAGACTTTTGGGACATTTGTATAAGAAAACCAATTTCTACGATACTAGACCGCTAATTTACTATAAGTGCATGATATTTTTACTAACTGGTTTTTAGCATTCTATATTAATACATGAATTGTAAAGGTAATTTTTTTAACAAAAACCTTCTAAACATTATATTGCTTCTTAAAAAGAGAAATTAAATTGTATAGTGCTGCCTTATTCTAGTGTCAGTTCTTATAAAAAAAAAACTAAATTAGTTAAACTTACACAATATATTCATTTATTTATAATTATCTAAAATTGAATACAGGTCGA
Organism: Eubasilissa splendida; assembly: GCA_031772225.1. Lineage (NCBI taxonomy): Eukaryota > Metazoa > Arthropoda > Insecta > Trichoptera > Phryganeidae > Eubasilissa > Eubasilissa splendida. Next base: position 32,071,074 of record CM062846.1, on the reverse strand, counting down.
TGTTTGCTGTATTAGAGTGCTAAGGACCAAAACAGTAAAAAACTCATTTTCAAGAACGTTTTGAGAACACCAATGACGGGGTTCAATCCATTATTTTGCATCATTTTATATTAATTTCATTTCAACTCAAAACAATCGTGGTTTCAGAGACGACACCTAGTGTCATTATAAATAACCATATTAAGAAATATAATATTATTTTAAAATGTGTCACACGGGTAGCAAATAATGAAATGAAATTAATATAAAATGATGCAAAATAATGGATTGAACCCCGTCATTGGTATTCTCAAAACGTTCTTGGAAAGGACGAGAACACAGAAGCTTTCGCCTTACTTTAATCCAATTTTATGGTAGCATCACTCATATTGACCTTAAACTAAACCTAATGGTCGAGTCAAAATGTTAAGTATTCAGCATTTTAAAGTGAACTGAGACTAGAGCTGAATGGTTGAACAAAGTTTTCCCTAACGGGGCATGTCAAAGAGTGCTGAATCGAAAAATTTCGAGCAAACAATGATTAGGCAGACAAAAGGAATAACAATCTTCAGACAGCGGAAGTGTGTTCATTTTAACTATATATATATGTGTGTGTAAATAATCAGTATTCAGTATATTTTTTATGATACGATTTATTATGAAAAAAACATAATTTTTTTCTTGCCTAATATAATTCAGAATTTGATGAAATCAATCTCCATCATTTATAGATATAGAAAGATCTCAATTAAGGTGGCTTGGATATACCTTGCAATAATGTATTTCATCTGGCAATTTTGTAAGTCCGATGGCGGTGATCAGCGTGAAGCAGCAGTAACTGTATTTACCAAATATAGTAGGGCTTTTCCTGTCTACAAAACGACCAATCCATCCGTTTTCAAAACATGTATTATTGAACCCTCGTCCCCATTTTCAGAGTGATTACTACATAGAAAACATGAAGTGGGAGCTGCTGAACGTGTCCTTTGAGCGCCAAGAGAAGATGTACGCCTGCTGTGAGGATGCGCCCTATATTCAGGTTAGTTGTTTTTTTGCTTCTTTTCAATTTCATCATCTCTTTTCTATCTATGTAATATAGGGAAACTTTTTCCTTCTTATTCTTGCACGATTCAGAAAGAATAATTAAATATATGATTACACGAAAATGTAATAATTAAGCGATGAACCTGTATAAGCTCCTCATATACGTACAAGACCATTATAAAGCCTATACTCATCTACAGTCACTGTCCGGGTCAACTTGGATACCCCAAGGTGAATCAGAATCACACTTCACCATGACTCGTATCTACCGTAAAATAATTCATAAACACCTGACTGAAACTACAACGCAGACTCTTTTTCCGAATACAAAACACCAAAAATGACCCTCCATAGTGAGTAAATCTCTGTTTCATTCGCGGACTAACCCTAAAACAACTCCAATGTAACTTCTAACTCCATTTCGCTATACTTTGACTACTCTACTTTTGAAATAGGTGGAGAAATTGTGAAATAGGTAGAGAACAAATGAAAATAACATGTAATTAAAAATAAATAAATCATAGATAAAAATTGCAGCAATACCCAAGTTTTCCAAAACCGATAAAAAATAAGTTTACAACTTGCGAAAAAATACAATAATTATTTATTTTTCAAATAAACGAGGCGCGAACGCCTCTGCCCCCGTCGGAAAAGACGTTTCCCGCGTTTTTACACGTTTTCCGCCAAAACTAAATAAACTGTAAAAATTTATCATCTGATAAGCCCCGAAGCGAGCGTTAGCCGATATCTCCTGAGTTGGCAATTGATGGAAACGCGGAACAGAATGGCGTTAAACCTGGAGCGCCAGCGATTTATGAGTGCTAAGTCTCGTTACTAATATAGATGGAGGAACTACATCAGCTAATACATTAAATCCCTTCAAGCAACTTGTCACTGACTAACGAGGATAACTCGGATCATCAGAGACTGATTTCAGGTCTTGTTCCTTGTTTTATGGAAATTGTAATAATTATTTGAATTGATTTCGAAGTACCATACTTCACACAGGAATTTAGTACAAAAATGCTTCAAATATAAATTATTATAGTAACACATCTACACAAAGACTTCACAGGCATGGATACGATTATGGTATTTTCGATATATTCTTATGTTCAATGCTTAAATATAAGTGGAATGTTTTTAATGCCGTATTGAGACAAAGGTGTTCAAGCCGTTCTGTGTTAAACCTAATTTTTTGTTTGCTCAATTGTTTAACAATTTTTTAATCTTTTGGAATTTTTCTCTTCTTGGTGATTAAATGTTGTATATAAAATATACTACGTGTATTTGTTAACTTTTATGCTGTAAAAGCCCATACGGTAAATATTAATAAATAATTTTGATGTTTTAAAAAAAATGTAATACATATAAACATTTGACTCACTCCGATTTAAAGCGGTTTTCATGTCATCCTTGGAGCAAATATTGTATTCAGTGATGTCACCCTACGAGTTCGCACAGGTTGTTACAATTGAAAATCTCTCACCAAACCGTTAGTTTCTGAATATTTAAAATAAAATCAATAATTTAATGAGAATTACTTTTGAAAAAGTTATATCTTCTGTTATTCATTTCAAGGCCCTCAAAAATGGTTTATTGATGTACTTTACATGGTCAGGAATAATAACTATAAACGCATTTAGTATATGTATAGTATATCAGCGGTTACCAAAAATAATATTTTTTTAAATAATAATTTAGCAAATTCATTGATATTTTTTTTAGGTAACTTCACTGGTCATACGAGATATTGAGTTATCAATATATGTACAATGTTTATAAGAAAAATGTTAAATTTAATGAGAAATAAAGAAAAGAGCGACTGAAAAGAGAGGAAGGGGTGAAAATGATTAAGAATTTCCAGGATAATCTAAAATTCTTCTGGATGGCAGTCGAAAAATCCCGATATGGTGCTAAAAGCAGTAGTATGAAAGCTATTAAGACAGTAAATGGAGAAATATAAATGAATGAGGACGAAATAAAGAATCCCCCTAGACGCTCTCTGGGGTAAGTATGAATGACGAAAACGATATGAAAGGAATAAGTATGGAAAAAATAAAATATGCAATAAAGTGTATTATGTACAATGGTAAGGCTGTGGGGTATGATAACATTGCTTCCGAGTATATCAAAGCAACTGGCCCATTACTCTTTAATTAATGTTTGGAGGAGAGTCACACCCCGTTAGATTGGAGGAAGACTATTATTATGCTTCTCTACAAAGTCAATGTGTCGCGAATGGAATGCGGTAACTATAGGGCAATTAGTCTACTATGCTCGGTTGACAAACTATATGGAAAAAATTTAATATAAAGAGCAAGAACAGTGACGAAATAAAATGTATAGGACGTGCAAGAGGCCTTTTTGGGTGGAAGAGGATGCATGGATCAAACATTTTCTCTACGAAAAACTTTTTTGTGCCTTTGTAGATTTGAAAAAGACGTATGATAGAGTAATAAGAGAAAAGTTATAGAAGGTAGATACTCTCTGATAACAGGGTGAATAGTAAACTTATACACGCAATCGCATCCTTATATGAAGGAAGTTCTGCGTGTGTAAGAATCGATGGATCATTCATACCATGGTTTAACATTACAAAGACTGTCAAGCAGGGTTGTGTAATGTCTACATGGTTGTTCAACTTTTATATGGATAATTGTGTGAAATAACTGGAATATAGGAGCAAAAACGGCGGGAAAATCTGAATAATGAACAAGAATTACAGAGTCCAGTGAGTAGAATGTACGATTCATGCAAGGAAAGCGACCTTATTATGAATGTCAAGAAGTCGAAAGTGATGATATTTGAGAAGAAGGAAAACAATACAATGTGCAAAATACTTATAGGTAATAATTGTTTGGAACAAGTATATGAGTTGGTGTATTTGGAAAGTACATATGATTGATAGAAACGGAAAGACTGAGAAAGATATCGAAAAGAGGATGACTGCAGGGAAGAAAGTGAACGGTGCTTTGAATGGAATTATAGCTAATGAGAACTTGTCAACCGAGGCAAGACTAGCGGTATACAATGAAGTCCCGGTACCGACACTGATGTATGGAAGTGAGGCCTGGAGCTGGCAGAAGACGAACGAAAGCAAACTGAATGCAGTGGAAATTAGATCACTTTGGCATATATGTGGTAGATCCATTTATGACAGAATAAATAATGTAGAAATAAGGAAATAATGTAAAGCTGATCTTAGTATATTAGATGAGGAGAGAATGGTAAGAAAGATATTTGAGGCAAGTGTTGATGGTACTAGAAATAGAGGACAACCGCGTAAAACTTGGCATGACCAGGTAAATCAGATACTGCAAGGTGATCCCGTAAGAAGCCACAATAATCGACGAGCTTGTATGAGAATACGTACGAATGTGAATGAGGCGAGAATTGTGTATCAAAACAGAAGAGTGTGGCGCTCTATCATATCTGCCTACCCCCGCGGGGAAACGACGTGATGGTCTATGTGTTATCTCGTATCATAGTTCCGTCTTTTATCCTCCCCAGCTTCCTATCGTTTAACTCATTGCCACTGGCAATCCCGCTAATCACGTGCGTCGAACAATATCCCTCCCACTTACCTCACCCTGATACGAGCAATTACAATTTAATCTTGAAATTTTTCCTCCTAACACGCTATATTAGAAGCCGTAAGCATGTGAAAGTAGTATGTGTTTGTGAATAAGGCGAGAGTTGTGTGTCAGGACTGAACAGCTCTCCCATATATGATAAATAGTATTAAAAATATATCATAGCAATAACTCATAATTGTGCAATTTTACTTTTGAAATTAGCAAAATTCACTTTATGGTTAAAATTCATTATTTTTATTTGTTAACTTTGTTTTATTAACCACCTATTGAGCTTAAATACCGGTTTCGAAAAATACTATCTTCTTCTTCAGGATGTCAATACTAATCAAAATATGTTGTTTCTTTACCAGAATATATTTTTAATAAACAATAATTATTTAAAAACTTAATTTAATATCTAACTCAAATTGTTACTTAATAAAAAATACTCGAATAATTTTAAGGAAAAAATTTTAGAATGGGACTCGTTGTTAAATTTACTTGGTTGTTTATAATTTTTTGATTAGTTTTACACGCTTTATTTATCTCCAACGATTCTAAATTATTTATTTTTTGACCAACACCGTTTACATGCAAAATTGACAATCACAATTTTTTATCAAAACCATGACCATTTTCTATCAAATGATTAGTATGTTCAAACATCTCAAATGCTCCTTTACTGTTATATTAAAATTTCTACCCGTTTTACCGATATAAAGTGCAGGACAATCCTTGCAACTAAGTTTATAGACACTAGAATTGTTAAATTTATCATCTTTGTCTTTAGAATTTATGAGTAAATTTCCTATATTATTATTTGTATAAAATGCCGGTCTAATGTTTCGTAGTAGGTGTTTAGATATTTAATTCGAAAAGTTATTTATGTATAAAATCCTACGCCAATAATCATTATGTTTTTCTGTGATTTATATATCAGATCATATTTTGATGAACCCTAAACCTCCAAAACAGTATTCCCTATAAAAAATTCACCAAATTAATATTCCAATAAGACCGGTAGTTTCATACTGTAATGTTAATTTTATATTAATAATATTAATTTTATATTAATATTCTTTTACTTCGTATTCACTTTTAATAATTCTTTTTCTATTTATTCTATCGATTAGTCACATAACTAGATTAAGATTCAAACCACAAGATTTAATTAGTCGTTTCTGTAGCTGACCGCACCACATTACTGTTCTAGGAGCAAACCCGTCAAGAGAACCACAAATCTGCAAAATGGGTTTCAATAGAACAGAAGTAATCCCCAAAATACATTTTTCAATTAAATTCTTTAACAATCTTTCAGACATCAAAAGAATAATTTAAACTTTCCACAATTATTTTTTTTTTGTAATAAGATAATAAGAACGTACTTGTATTGGGTACACACATACAGTCACATCGATTGCGAATATTTTGCAGACATTTACGATATGTAAAATTTTGTACGTGATAATAATATAGATGTAAAAAATTTAAAAATAGTATCGTACCTAGTGACTTGATCAAAAAATTTCAGTACAAGGAACAGTTTAATACTTTTTTTAAATAAAAATAAAATTTAATACATATTTCAACATCGTGCAAATATTTATACCTATATCAATACACTGAAATAACACAAGCATTAAATAAACTTTGCCATTACAAAATAATAAAATATTTAAATTCAACCAATTGCTATGATACTCGGGTACTAAATTTTAGGCTGGAGAGGTTTGCTCACAGCTTTGATTTTTGGTTAACAAATTGTATACTATTTTGATGTTCCTTACAATTAATCTGACGTCTAGCTGATGGGAAAATATATACATTTAGTCTAGTAGGTACGACAATGCTCGCGCAGAATTTAATAGTTCATTCGTGCGCTGAATTTAAATCATTTTAAATCATTTAATCATTATACGTAAATACCAGAAAACAAAAATCAGAACATTAAATAACAAAATCGCACATTTAATATTATAATACAAATGAAATTAAATATATAAAGAAAAAATCTATTTATCGAAAAAATATTTTATACATCACAATCACAATAATAATGTGTCCTCCTTAAAATAAAACATAAAATATTTAATTCATTAGATTATATACGTCTCTTGTATATTGTAAAGTGCCCATTCGAAGCGCTCCGATAATGAATAAATTTATATATATATATTTATTTATTTTATTTATTTTACATTATTACAATTTTTTATAACATGAGTTAAGTATTTTACATTTTTTAAATTACGTGTTATTTTTTCGCTTACCTCTCCAAAAAAGAGACTAGCTCTTGTGCTTGGAGAGGGAGTTACACAATAATAATTTTATATAATATTTGATATATTTTATTTATTGTCTATTTGTGTGCTTCTGAGGTATTCTGTAATATTGTTTGTTTTCTAATTTTGTGTTTTTCAAGTGTTCAATTAGTTTCTTTCTAATCTCTTTAATATCTTTTATTTCTTTAATTTGTGTAGGCAGACTATTAAAATTTTGTATCCCTAAATATATAACATTTTGCTGATAGTGTTTGGTGTTACATTTAGGGATTTCAAAATTATTTTTAAACCTTAATGATGTGCTTGTTTCAAATCTTACAGTGTTATTTTCTTTAATTAATTGATTAATTGAGATTTTTTTGTAAATGTTTTCTATTTTGGGAACTGGAAATTTTGCAAAAAGTGTTTGTGTTGAAAAGGTTGATCTTTTTTTAATATTACTTTGATGATTGTATAAATATATCGTTGATATAAATGTGAAAGTGATCACCAAAACAAGTGACAAACATACGTACGTTAAACTGTATTCGTTAAGCGCTGACACAAATTTTTTGTCCTTTTTCAAGGGTGGACTAAGGTATCAAAGATTTAAGATTTAGTGAAACGTAGCTGATAATCAATAAAAAACCAAAAAGTATTTTTGATTAGTATTTAATGTTCTCTTTTAGTTATTTTTTTTTCTGCAGATTCTGAATATTCTAAATATTAACCATCTATCGACATTCTTATTAATTTTTTCTTACATCCTTGCAAAAAATATATACTTGATTTATTATGTTCTACATATAGTATTTGCCTTATATTATTAATAGAATCGGCGTTAACTTTGTAGAATTTCATCATAATGGATGGACAGGTGAAGTATTAATTATTACTTCTTCAATATTTGCAAAATTACTTTGTGGTCTCATTTTATATTAGTAATTATACAAAATATTTTGTTTAAACCATTATTTACATATTTCGCTACCTATGGTTTAAAAATTATACGTACAAATATTAGGGGTTTACAGTTATATAAATGTGAAATTTTATAAATAATAAAAAGTATTAATAGCAGCTTAATATTATAAATAACCAAATCCTCTTTGCAAATAGTCACCTTTTAAATTTGTTTTCATATTAGTTCTTACTTATTCTCCATTTTATAGTTTTGTTATTATCTATGCTTGTGTTTTTTTTTATAAATTTCAGTATACATTGTTTCTTGGAGAAGATACCGTAGGTATCGAAACATGTAGAATAATTAATAAATAGTGGTTTAAACAAAGTATTTTGTATAATTATTAGTTTAAAACTTCACCCGTCGATGAGAGTTACTGTTGTTTAGAGTTACTCAAGTTGAGTAATAACATTGTTTCATTTATATCCATCCAGTATTTGCCTTGCTAACTAAACAATAACATACTAATATTATAACACTACTTACCAATTAATTACTATTAAATTTAAAATATTGTAAGTTATTTATTCGTGCATTCTAACTAAAGTTATTACCATTACAGATTTTACTTTTGCCAGTAATATCGGTAAATTCTCCAAAATCTACTTTCGATGTTACCAGTAATAATTGAAAATATTTATTCAAGCATTGCTGTTGTAGTAATGCTGCTTGGATTCTAGACCTAGAAGATCTAATGTAATAGTCCTTTATAGAAAATATACATTACCAATACCACATGAATTAGAAGACAAATAAACTATAAAAATTACAAAATATGATTGTTATGATGATTAGATTGAGAATGCTGAGAGATAATAATTAATGTATCTATATAAATTATTCATAAGATTGCCATGTTAGAACGAATTAGTTGCCAAGATTACAAATTTTGTAAAAGACCGAAAAAAATGGGTTATAAACCTCTATTTGGTGGTTTGTCGTAATACCTGTAAAAGATACCGGTATTACCGGTAACGAAAAATGGTGATCGTTATGCAATACTTAATATTATAATTATGTAGTTGCTTTCTATTTTACCTACATAAAATAATAATTCAAAGAATAGTTTAAAAAACTCTTTTTTTAAAATCCATTAAACCTGTAACGAATCTCACAACGAAATGATTATGTATTTACTATTGTATTTGGAACACCGTGATATTTTCTTTGAAATCAAGAAGTAAATATTTACTTTTTTAATTACAAAACTAATCTGAAACCGGCTACACGAAAAACATTTTAGTGCATTATGATAAGCTACTTGCTACCTAAACCAACATCCCCAATCACGATCAAATAAAAAAGTAATATTTATTTAGTCAAAATGTACAAATCTTTAATTAATTCAGAGTACAATTTTATATGTAAGGTCTATCCTTTCCATGAACTTCATTAAATTTGGTTTGTATATTCCTAAATATTGCTCGGTGGGGTCGGTAAACAGAAGATAAAGCTCCCGCCACACGTTGCACGTGTGTTTTGACAGGTGCCTCAGACAGAACATCAGTCATACAAATGACAGTGATAAAGGCTAATTAGATCCCGAGGCAATATACACCCTGGTGTGACTCGGCCTTTAAGGCAACTGTCACACACCTAATCGGAAATGGAGGGATATTTTATTCAGGAATTTTAATTAAGTTGTTGTGATGATAATTGAGCCAATCAAATTGGTGGAAATTTTTGACATTTGTCAGATTTCATAATGAGATATGTAGATACGAAATAGCATTATTCGTGTTATTAGGGGAATATTATTACATGTTTATTGTAACAAATATATTAATATAATGCTAATAAATACCTACGTGGTAATAAAATGTCCACGGTATTTTAAATAAGATAATTATATTAATTAATAAACTTTTTCACTATTTATTTTCAAAACATATACGATACATGCTAACATGTAAGAGAGTATTATAAGTAAAACAAACTTTAGACATAAATATTTATATATTTCAAATATATATAGATATTCATTAAACAAAATTTATTCGATTCATGGAAAAGTCATTGGCAAGATTATGTATTTAGATTAGAATCGCATTTATGTATGTATACAGGGTGTAATAGATCTAGTCCATAATATATTATGGGTGCATACCTGATTAAATTACGAGTCGAAAATATTCAAGAAATTTGTGAAAATTCTATACTGTTACAAAAAATACAATTGTTTGAAATTTTTATTTTTAATATTTATTAAGCTTAAGTCTACGTACTTCGTAATTAATATTTGCAAAATTTATCCATTATGTATATATAATCTGGCCGCTTAAAATTTGATGACAGCAATAATAATGATAATCGCAAAATCATGTTTTTATTAGTCATCATGAAGCATGAACATTTTAGACTCGTAATTTCAGGTATCCAAACATAAAATATTTTGGATTAGGTCTGTTATACCTGTATGTTGTTAATAATATCGATAATGATATAAAACAAATATTTTCTATTAGCGTTTTGAAATAAGAATATAACTGTATGGTATAATGAAGAAAAATCTATCTTTTAGTCGGGATAATATTTGTAAAATTAATTGTAAAAAATATTTTATTAATATTCAGTTTATTAATAAATATATAAATAATTCAATACATATACAGTCACAGCATGTGCAATGTTGACTAAGGAACAATACTGCATTTATGAAACTGGCGGAAAGCATCTGTCATGAACCACAGAACCATTATTCATATTGATCTTCTACTGTGATTGGGGTAGTCCCCAAACAATCTTTTGAATTCTACCACATATGGTATACATTATTTGTAAGTATTTGAAATAGAATTATTAGTAATAGTCAGTAAATATTTTTTCCCAGTATTTTATCTAAATTGGAATATTTAAGGATTTATGAATTTATTTATTAATGTTGATCGCAAATATTGTACTTGAGAGGAAGATTATCCTAACATAACGTGCTTATTTGATTAACAACCTTCCTGGGAGGCCACTGATCCAACTGATCCTGGGAGGCCACCAAGTTAGTTATATTTTCAGAATACAAGCGCTTAAATTAGCTTGTATAAATAGTGATTTGACGTGTATTCCGTGTACGCATCTCTATTTTTTTTTAATGAAAACATTAATATACGATAATAAAAAAGGTTCACGACATTAAAAATACTTTAACATAATAAAATGTAATCTAGATTTTTTTTGATAAGTGGCAGGTAATTCGGAAAATAACTCTTGATACGATTAGCATAAGTTTTAAAAAATGTAAATGTTTTATACATAGTAAAAAAATACACACGTAAATAGTTTATAATGCTAAATTAACCATATATATTTATTTACGAGTATAGTATACTTTGATGTCAAGAGTATATTTGAACATTTTGGTGATAATGAATTGATCAATTAACTCTACATTCTTAAAAAAAATTGTGATATTCATAAAATCAGAGACACAATGAATTAAGAGTCTGAAAGCGATGCACCGTTTCTTTGGTAATACTCGCCCAATAGAATCATTTTTGTTTCTATCCAAATCGATAGTGCTGTGGGAAAATATGCAAAAATGGCCAATAAAGATGGTCTTAGAAAATACAACAATAAACTTTGACAAAAGAAAGTACAAAAAATAGTTTATCATTTTATTTATATGACATACTCGTGAGTACATATCCAATAAAAGAAGAAAAAAAAACAATTTTATTATATTACTTTATAATGTTTTCAAAAAATATTATCATTATATAATACTTTGCTCAAAGAATACATATAAGTTAGTAACAAACAAAAAAAAGTTAGTTTTACACACTATTCGATACTTAAAATATTGGGTTATCCCATAAATAATGCAGTTTTTTTATACTTCTAGTTCTAAGTTCTTTTTTAATCTAAAATATACTCTCCTTCATTTTATACTACTTAAGTAATCTAAATATACTATCTTTAATCATTCTGGTAGACTTGCAAGGCCCCTCTTACAAAATTCACCTGTCCGTGACGAAAAATATTCTTCCAGTACTGTTCTGACCTCGTCTACAGAATTCTAATTTTTTCCGTACAAAATTATGAAGACTGCGAAATAAATGACACTCAGATGGGACAATGTCCGGCAAATATGGTGGGTGGGGCATAATTTCCAAAAAAGATTCATTCCTAAGACGTGACAGCAAAGAAAAGCACACGTTCACTCTGTCCACGCGATTAGACTTTAGTATAATTTATAAAGAACCCATTAACCCAATTTATTAACTATTCAGGTGGCACACAGGTATCGGTAAATGGTTGAATAACCAAATCCAAGCTTCTCTGCTAGTTCCTCGACAGTTACAACGCGATTTTGTTCCACCAGGGTTTGAAGGATGTCCTTGTCGAACTCTACGAGAATCGTCCTCTAGGCTGTAGTTTCTCCCTCGGAATTTCTGGAATCTCCGTTGACACTAGCTTAGGCTTATTGACCGATCATACTGCATTAATATAGTTGTTGCATTTATTGAACTCATAAAGCAAAATATACCAAATATGCTCCGGGTCACTTCCATTATAGCTTTGAAAAAATAACTGTTAAAATCAAATTGCACTCTTCAAAACTTGCACTAAGAATAAGTTACTACCTACTTTTAATTATTTAAATCTAATGCGGGTAGTTTATCCCACCCCCCTTCGACTTTTAATTCGTGTAATTGAAAAAACCGCATTATGTACAAAATGACCTAATGTAATTAATTGTATGTAAAATTTATTTTCTAATTTTCTATATATATTATGAGATTTTTAACCTTCACAAGGAAAATTAAAACCATTTTTCAATTTGAGAACGATTTCTGGCCAATTGTATATAATATAATGCAATATTTAAATTGATTAGCCACACTGTAAATTATTTAATAATTATGCTGCCACCACATAAATATGTAATCTAGGTAACGGCGAGAGATAGTGCTATCTAGTTTAATTGTTATCGCAATACGAGACTTGTGCTTCCAAATGTGTAAATTAATTAATTTTGACAATTCAGGGCTGTCCAGTAAACGGGACTCGAAATGGAGAATTCAGAGAACCGGAAAGGTGTATAATATAAGGAATTTTAATTCTCCTTCTTTTGTGGTCCCTCTTTGTGAGGATGACGCCTGCCTTGGTTTATCTGTTAAGGGTCCTCGTGTGGCTGAGGAACCCTAACCTCGAT